>JAPQRP010000030.1:21152754-21175555 GCA_037367295.1 Apogon hyalosoma
ACACACGCACACACACACACACACACACACACACACACACACACACACACACACACTTTGCATTTCAATAAGTGGCGGTCAGTGCTATTGTTGTTAAGGAATAGGTAAATTTTCGGTGAGGCGACAAGAAGCACTTAAGGATCATGTTAAGATGAAATATTGAGTCACTGCTGACATAAAGAAAAAATGAGCTGCAAAGCCAGATTTACTGGTTGATCTTTGTTCCAGCCCTGAGCAATGAGGAGCTGAAACATTATCATTACTAACACAAGCAGCCAAATGAGACTCCTGCTGAGAGCGATGGGCTCAGTATGCATAACACGGTCAAGAGTTCAATAACTGCCCCTCTGACATGTCGAGAGGATTTTCAACATCCATCTACCATCTAGACCATCTACAACACTAACTCCATACAATCTATGGAAGCTGGGCTATATATTGACAATAAGTTATGGCAAAAATTACCAGGTCACCAGGTCAACTTTTCCTTTCATTGAATTTTCATTGAAGTCAAATCATTAAAGGGTTTTCTGGTACTAGTTTTTCTGTTCATATAATTACCTCCACTAATGAGGTTATGTTTCCAATACCATTAGTCTGTCTGCATATTAGCAGTCTGGTATCAACAATTTTTGACAAATTTTTCTGATGTTTTTGTGCGTCTGAGAGAGTAATTACACATAATCACAATTTGGCTGTTCTAGGTCAAATGTCAAGCTCAGGAAAAATAATTCCCCAAAAATAGATTTCTCTCTTTTTTTTTTTTTTTTTTTTTTTTTTTTTAACATGAGCGCAATTAAAAAAAAAAAAAAAAAAAGAAATCCTACATTTGCAACTCATCTGATGACAGAGATATAGAGTAACTAAAACCAGGTCCTGAATAGACAGCTTTCTCAAAATCACAAATTAAAAAAGGAAGAAAATGGTGCCTGATGTCAGACTACATGCATGTATGTACTTATTTTACATTCTTGTTTGTTGAATAATGTTGAAGTGAAACTATGACAGTGTGGTCATAACTGTATCAATGATAAAACAGAAAGAAGCCTGAAGTGCTCACATAATAGAGTAAGGGTGTATTCAGACCTATTTCATTTGGTCAGTTTAAAATGGACCAGAGTCCGTTTCCCCAGAAAGTCCGGGCTTTTTCTTAGGTGTGAATACAAACACGCAAACTCTGATTTGAATCAAAAAAGTGGACTGTCTCTGATTCACCCTGCCCCTGACTTTTCTGTCTAATGCCAGCGCAGTTCGTCACATGTGCACTTCTGTTTAGAAATGTTGGTCCTTTGACAAAAAGTGCAATGAGAATGAATTCCGACCCAAACAAAAAAAAGAAATAAAGTCCACATTCAATCTAAATCAAATAAGCAGACCAAAGGACTTTCCAGGTGTGAATGCACCTTAGGAAACCATGAAAAATGAAACATCATTTAGAGTCAAAACCTCTTCCACAGTTGCTTTGCAGGCCTTTCGTAAACCATGGACTGTATATCATTAGTGGCCAAAAAACTGATCTCAGTCCTTGGTGTCTGAATTGTCATTTTGAAGTCAGTAGTTTGTGTTTTGGCCCTCCTCAAGCTGGTTTTTTTTTTTTTTTTTTTTTGAAGTACCCACATTTGGACAAAAGAGGTGGAGCTGCAGGGCTGACAGTAAAATGGTACCCTTGAGTAATTTTACAGTCATGTTAATGCAAACGAAACTGCAGTACTGCAGTCTGTTGGGAAAAGTGTGTTCTATCAAATAAAGTCAAACTCCGAATGTCTAACTCAGCAAGCTTTTCATACAGAGCTATCAATCAAAGCCTTCTCTTCAACCTGAGATCTTATTAATGGAGGATGCACATGGTCGTGACTCAATGACCAGAGAAAACGTGGGACCTAACATGAGGTGAGTTGAGCACAACAACATTATCTTATCTCCAGAAAGCTGATGTGATTGTCAAGTGCTTAAGTGCTTTCTAGATAAGTACTGTAATTATACTAGGTAAAATGCAGAACTTGATTTTATAATGATGTTTTAAAAGCCAATATAAAAATGATAGTTTGGAAAAGGGGGAAAAAATACAGTTGAATAATTGGCTAATATGATTGGGGAAAGCAAATCATAGTATTGAAAATTAACACTGATTATTTCTTTCTTCAGTCAGAGCTGAGCAGTTTTTGAGTTGAACATCTAAGTCAAAATAAGAAATGCCTAAATAAATAAATAAAATGAATCCTTGAGCATCAATATAAAAGATTGATTTATGTTTCTGAGATATTATTTTCCCTTAAAGACAGTAATTGTAATATTACCCACTGTGGTCACTATTGGATGATACCGATTATGCTGATACCAATTAATAGATGCTAGGCTGCACTTATTGTAATCTGACTGGGGTTGTGTTTTTCTTCCAGTCTAACCCCTGGTGAATGAAACAGAGAGTAAATCATGGGGAAATGAGGGACTGAAAAACCTCTCCTCTCAGCATCTTTTAAGTATATTACCAGGTACATGACAGGGTCTCTGCTAAACCATTTTCAGCCCCTAAAAACGTACAAGCTTTAGAGGTTACTGGCCATGTCATGGGTTTCCAGTATCTGTTGCAGTAATTGTTACTAAATTGGAAAAAGCCACTGCCAGCTACTTCATGTGGAAATTGCTGACAGTACACAAAGGATTTATTCATAATTTCCACAATGAAACATTTTCTTTCCTTTGCAATCTGATGTAACTGCCACCATGCCCACTTCACACAACTCTCTGTAATAAATGTTAGAATGTGTGTGTGTGTGTGTGTATGCGTGTGTGTGTGTGTGTGTGTGTGTGTGTGTGTGTGTGTGTGTGTGTGTGTGTGGGTTGGTGGGTGTGTGCATGAGTAAGCTGCAAAGAGAAGTCAGAGCATGTATGACTCCAGCACTGTGTTAATCTGCATGTCTCTAACTTGACAAGATGCAGATTCAACTAAAATGCTGCTCCACATAATGGCAGCCTTGTTTTCTGCTCAGCTGAGACATCTAAATGCATGAAGCCCCTTTTCCCACTATTTCAAGTGTGTTGTGGCACCGAAATGTCAAGTTAAAAGAAAGATATTTTACAATGTAGTACTGTATTGCAGTGACAGACTAAATGTGGTTGGAAAAACATTGCCACAAAAATGCATTGCGGGCAATAAAATGTTCTGCAGGGGAAAATAGCTCCCATCATTGATTCCATAATATCTTTACCAAGACATTACAGTCTGAATGAGGCCGTTTTAATACAGTGGACTGCATTTGCGATCTTAAAATGGATGATTTTGTTTGATTGGCTTTGACAGTAACCCACAAGATCAGATTTGGATTAAAATAACAAAACAAAGCGAAAAGGTTGAAAAATGTACTGCAGACAGTGTCTGTGCAATACAGTTAAATTATTCCACAAAAGAAAAACAGTTTGACAGGTGGGTGGAAAAAAGGAGAAAAAACTAGCTACTGGAGCAAAAGAAGCACATGACCTCTGAGTTCTGCCACCACAGTGAGCTCACACCTTTACGCTCTATGGAAATGGGGATTGACTGGGATCCAAGAGTCACCAAAAACAGGGAGGTTTCAGTAATGTCAAACATGCATGGGCTGCAAGATCAATACAAAGTCCTGATCTCCAATTGATGAAATGCCTCTCCTCCTGGCTCTAGGGATAATCTCACCCACTGATTTATCTGTGGTAGGAATGCTCTGCAGAACATGCAGTTTCTCTGCAGTTTGCTCTGTCTTCCTTTCATATACTTGAGTCTGCTCAGAATAAGATTAAAGTCAAAAGCACATATCTACAATATCATCTATTATCCTGGAAATTCTATGATAGTATCGATCTAGATGCAGTTACAAGTAACAGCGTTGTACAATTAAATTAGAAAATAAATGTAATTCCAATCATTTATCCAATCCAATCAAATTACAAACCCTTGTTTTCCAGGCAACATGGGTCAAATTTGACCATTTAACAACAGCATGAAGGGTTAATACAAGGAGCTGTCTCTATGGCTGCATAATGTGGTTGTATGTTTTTTCTTTGTTGAAGTGTATGAGGGGAATCATTCAATACTTCACAGTTTGTTTGTGTGTTTATTATTATTCTGATAATGACACCGGAGGGCAGCTGGCATTGTACCAACAACTGGGTTCCTTTGTCTGAACCTGAGGGTGAGCGTGAGGGTCATACACCAGCCTCCACAGCCACATGTATGACCCTCACACTCACCTCTCCCTCCCAGTACTCAAGCAGGTACCATCATCAGGAACAATGCACAGATAAAGAACTGTTTGCATGACACTAGTTTTACATGTGGACCTCTGGTAATTTGTAATAATTGCGGAGGGTCACCTGTGATCTTAATCCCATTCAAACCTTCCATGTCTGTGATTTAACTACAAATTATATTGCAAATGACCTGCCCTTTTCCTGTGATAATATTAGCCCCCTGCAAATCGATATCTCTATGATTTGGTAGCATTTTTAATATTATTTGTTTCGTTCACTTATTCTGCCTATTTCCTAGTCAAAGCTGGCAGATGGTGATAACTGAGGGTTTTTTGGGTGCAAATTCAGGAGGATCATATTGTGATATGGCATGAAAATTCACTGAAAGAGGGAACTTAAATCCTTCAGAAGAGTGGCATCTCAAAAGAAGATGAAATGGATGGCAGTAAGACGTTTTTTTTTTTTTTAATCTTTCAACAGTTATCTGAAAGGGGAGAGCCTACTCTTGACATCAGAACCAGGGAATAATGTCAGTAAATGCAAGTTTCAAATAGACTTTGCGAATGTGCCGCATGATATACAGAGGATTAATTTACAAATCACTGAAGGTCACCAGGTTATACTAGTCCCTTCATATTCTCAAACTTAGCAGAGGTATAGTACATATAGAAGCCCCTCTTACACTGAAACACTTCCAGGGCTAGCATGGTCGGTCGGGAAATAACCAACTAAAGCCCTGATACATCAGTTATTTACATGGAAGCTCATAAAGTGCAGGGACATATGCAAAACACTTCAAGTCAATCAAGTCTGGCAAGGGTAGACAGTAGATTGCATGAATACAGCAGGGATCATAAAACAAAAGGCGATGAGATCATGAGAGCTGTAAGACGGCTGACAACAAGAAAATGAAGATAACATCTAAAAGGGCGACTCAAACCAAGAGACTGTGGGGGAAGGGGTTTAAAGGGTCAACCAAGGTCAACATTGATAAGATTCTTAATCACTGGAAACCCATTTCTTAAAAATGACAAACCATGGCAGTCCAATAAGCCTTATCTATGAATCGTGAGAGGACCAAATTTGTGCACAAGTTAATGTTTCCTAAGGATTTGTACCGCCATTTCCACATCACATTTTAATTAACGTGAATAGATAAACCAGGAATGTGTGGAGATACATGTTTGGTAAATCACAGCTTTGTTTTACGCACGTTAACATCTCATATAAGTTACAACACCAACTAAATGCACTGGGCGCAAGTAACAGGAATACTCTTTCTTTTAATTACTGTCATTGATAAATACCAACTTTTAAATACTTCAAAGATGACACATAAAAGGTATATTTAGGGTCATATCTTTTCTCATAATGTAAAGCTTGTTTATCAGGTTATACCACATTTAAAATATTTGTTTAGAAGACTTATAATTGACATTACATTTAACTAATTAAAATAGTTCTATCAGGTTCCTGTTACTTTATTTATACCCGTAAGTAGATTTGTTTTGCAGGTAGATGTGGGATATCCTTTTGACATTTTGTAACATGAAACCAAGACATGAGCTGAATATAGACATGGTGCTATAAAAATCCCAAGAAGTTCCACCAATTAGGACTGTAGAGGACCAAACATAAAGACCAGGACAAAGGTGGTAAAATTAGGAAAAATTATGATTTAATAAAGTTCGAAAAATTTTCACAAAAGCTCCAAAAAATGTCATCGAACAAAGATGGGCCCAACTGAGGTCAACTAAACCATAACTGCAACAAAACAAAAACTTACCCAATCAGTCAATGACCAAAGGTGGGCTAAAGTAGAAGGGGACTAACCCAAATCAAACACAAGGGGGAGGCATGACACTAAGAAATTAAACCAAACCCTTAATTTAGTCAAAGTAACATAAAAAAACATATAATCATAGCTAGACACAAAATACTAACTGTGTGAAATAAACGTGATTTAAACCAAGAATTAGACAACTAAACTGATACAAAGAAATAAACAGTGTTCCCCCCTCAGTCTTGTAGCAGTAGTTCCCTCCAGCTTCTTAAATGATGAGCAAGTCTGGGCCTTTGTCTGGCAGCAACTCAAAAAACAAATGTAAGTAATCATTCAAACATCAACTAATATGTGTGCACCCAAATTAGTATGTGTCTAAATAAAATACTTAAACTAAACTGTGTGATGTAATTATTAACTGTAACTTAATATAATGAAACTCATGAGATAACAAAAACTACTAACACAAGGTTGTGGTGGGTGAGGGATCCACCACAAGGACACAAAAGACAAGAGAGAGATGGGTCAATAAACAAATGACTGGGATAAAACATGTGCAACAATAATTATATTTTAGCAGCATAACTAGTGAGGCAGAATAATTCAAAAGTAACCTACCCAACATACAGATGGAAAACATAGTTGAAAGAGGATGTGGTAGAAAAATACCTGGTGCCAAAATATGGAGTAGAGGTATCAGGGGAGCAGAGAGTTGAAGGGAAACAAGCCAAAAATCAGCTGTGGCCTCTTAGAAATTCTGCTCAGTCAGTGCACGTATAATCCAGACAGGATGATCTGCCCCAAATACTGTATCTGCAGATAGCTTTGTTTTTCTTTTGTTTTCTGTAACTGGCCAGACTTCATATGCTCTTTCTCAACACTGACTGACAAATCAGGTTAATATTTGTCTGATAAAGTCAGTAAGTGTTTTAGACCTTTACACTGAAACATCCAACTGATCAGAGTGTATTACATGCCTTTCACACGGGGCATGTAAAAATATTCTGCCGGAACAAAGGGCTGACCCATTTGTTTGATTTGTAAAGGATACATTGGCACCGTGAGTGAAAATGGAGAGATGAATCCCTCTTTCCCCCCACCTGCGCACAATGCATGTCACGACGAATTATATGCAAATACTTCAGCATTCCTTCAAGAATTACTGTCGTTTTCACACCAAAATGACGTGTGACAGTGGCAACATTTCATTCCTTGAGTTAATTTAATTTTTCAGATTGCTCAGAAAGCTATGGAATGATGTGTAATTTAATGATAAGAATTAGATTAAAAGTCTTCTGATCCTTTAAGCCGTGCTTTTGGCGTGGCTTGTGGCGTCTGTCTGTAGGTCGGTCACGCTGGTTGACTTTCATACTAGAATATCTCGACAACTGTTGAATATATTGCCATGAACCTTGGTTTATGTAAATGACCGTGCTCCTGAGAGTTGGATTTCATAACTTGGTGCCTGTACAATCTACGTTTTCCTCTCTACTGTCATCTGCAAGTTACACATTTTATTTACTTAGTGAAATATCCTGATATCTCCCTGAGAACAAAAGGGGGACTGGAGTACACGATTAATTCTCAGCCTTTAATGGTGTAAACAGACCAACATTTCAACACTGCTGACTTCATCAGAGTCTCTGATGAAGACACAGTAAGTGTTAAAACTGTGAATTAATTGGTCTGCTGCAGTTCAATTCTGTTCTCTGGAAGTTTGCAGTCCTCACACTGATATACTTGATTCAGCCAAAATGTGCTGCAAGATACATAGATATACTATAATTGAATAGAGCTACATAATAGACTAGATCTGCCACACATTCCTAATTTCCATTCAAATTATTCTATGAAGCAATACGTTTTAAAACCTAAATGACCGCAGGGTTGATTTCCATCCATTTCCAATGCTTAAAAAAATACATAAGTTGCATTCAGGCTGTGACAATGTGGTTCAGGTTTACACCAAAGCAACCCGGTTAGAAAAAGGGTTGACATGTTTTATTTTTAACCCTGTGATCATGTCCTGTGCCAAACACTGGTCTCATGTGCACAAAGACCACAAAGCCTCTTATTCCACCGTATCTATCCCCAGTCTCCGTTGTATGATCCTGGATGTGTTGATAGAGTGCAAACACAACTTTACCCCAGAAAAGGCTGGATAGTATACTGAATTAATTAGTTTGATTCATTCTTCGATTTCTTCAAGTCATGGAAAATGCCTGCATTGCAAACTCGAGATTATAGACTTTTCTTACTTTACAAAAATTCAAGATGGATTTCATTTGTTGTAACTAAACAAGACCTGGAGGAGCAATGTAGCATCTCCTCTGGACCCAAAACTAAAAAAGAATGTTATGAATTTAAATTTTATAACCTCTTCCAATGCCAAAACAGTCTCTTCTTTGTAATTTTTTTGTCTTTTTAGCATAATTTTAATCTTGCTACGTCTTTGTAAATGTAAATATATATTTTTCTGGTAGTAATAGTACTTTATATTTTTATGCTCTTCTCTTGTGGAATTCAGTGTGGATGGCAAAGTAAGATTTTCATTGTACAAGGAAACCTGTTTCTTTACACATGACAAACGCTTTGAATCTTGAATCTTACAGCTTAGGCTTGTCTTCTATATCTGACATTGCTCAGTAAACTCTATTCTTCCTTTTCATATTATAATATTTCTACATATTTTCCTAGGGTCATTAGGGACATTACCCATTTTCAATCCAGACCCTAATTTTGAGATGTTGCAGTAAAGGAAACTAATTGTGAATAATATTCATATTTTGTTGTTTATTCAGGTAGGAAAAAAAAAAAAAAATCGGGGAAAAACTTAAACTTTACCTTCTGGTGAATATTTGCTCATTTTTAAGAGTCAGAAGATGAATTAGTCTAACCTTACATTTTGGTATCTGACTAAATAATCTACAGTCAAACGGTATTTCCATCTGTTATGTTTTGTAAAAAGTGCTAATTGGCGAGTAATGTATGCTAATGTACGTGACTTAAGTGCAAAAAGACTGTGCTAAACATTATGTCAAATGATGTCTTATAAAAGGTATCTTAACTGCTCTAGTTTTACCAGTGCCTATTCACACCATGAAAATGTAAAAACACTGTCACTATCAGAAACAGAAACATCTCAGGTTATACTTATTTTGGGCAAATCTCGGCCCACACATGCAGCTGCCTGACAGGACTTTCACAATAACCCAGGAAGGAGAAGCTGGCAGAGATGCTGCATCATTCTCAGTTTGTGCTGACTGACTCACCATTTTGTCCCATCAGACAGACTGAGATGTTGTAGCAACATGATGAAGGGGTTTAAGTTTCAAGGGAAATCACAATCCTATTCTTGAGGTAGAGTGCAACGTTACATCAAAATCCCTCCCGGCAGAAAAAGATAAAAGAAACTGGTCGAGTCCTCTTTCATATGAGGTTGAAAATACCAATTGCAATCTAGCAGCTTATCAGGACATATGTACTAATGTTTCAAGTCAACACTTTGCTCTGTGTTAACTATGACTTTTAAGTTCTTGTGCAGTGAATGAATGTGACACAGTAGCCTTAAGTACAGAATCTCAGTCAAATTAATGTAATAACCATAATTAAATGAATCATAATAAAATGAAGGGCTAAATAGGCAGTGGCTGCTTTAAACCGAGCTGAAAAATTAACATGGCCGCTGTGGCCATAAAACGGCATAAAATGTTATGTCTAATATTTTCATGTTCTATTATTCATTCTGTATGTGGTGCCAGACTTCTCATAAAGTGCTAGATAAGCTGTCAAATCCCATTAAAGCGGAAGTATCACTGATTGAGTTTACAGAGGCTTAAACTGAGGGAATCCAGGGCAAGTGATTACTGATTGATAGATACGCCATAATAATAGGACACTCAATATGGGATTGAGATTCTTCTAAAGTTATTCAAAATTTGGAGATTTTCACTGTTTTAAGGGAAGATTCCCAGAGAAGTGAAATAGTTCTTTTGTTCCTCAGCTCTAACTCAGACTGAAGACTTAATGGAAAAATCCACCCTTGGATACACTTACCCTGTTATGTATCATCAATCTGTGATGCTCAGTGCATGCCAGGAGTGATTTTGCAATGAGGTGACATAAATAATTTTTTTCCCCCGACTTCCCTAAATTCGCCACTGTTTCTATTTTAGTCAGTCATTTCCTGTATCTCCCTAAATGCCTTTCGACAACCACCAGAGAGTAAGGGTGAGCTTGTTGCATTCAGCTGTACATGTTGGCAGACAGAACATAGCAAAAGTGAGAGAATATAGTGATAAAAATGTGAGTCCCTTCAGTCAAAAGTTGCATCTCCATTTCCAATCAGTGCATACGGTTCCCCTGCCTTTTTCTAATAATGCATTTCTCCATTTCTCCTTGACTGTGGATTGCTTAAAGGGTCAATTTATAAGGTTAAGACTCCAACAGAAGGTGGAACCGTTTTACCAGGAGGTGGTGGTGCTGGTAGATAACTGGTGTGACATATTTAGAGCTAATTTAGTAAACATATTGGCACAAATATGTAACCACATGGTCAAAAACAGCATGAAAGTCCTAGGGTTGATTCCTAGACTGGGAGACATTTACTTCATGTCACTCCTCTGCTCACTACCCCAATACTTTCTGTTTAGCTTCACTGCTCCTGTCTAATGAAGTCAATAAAACCACAAAAAAGGTCTTAAAACCAAACTCTGCCAGTAAAGTGTGGTAACTTTACAAACTACTGCTGCACAACCAACTTATCAGCCTATAAATCATCTCATGTTCAATGCCAAACTTGATTGTTATACTTGATATATGGTGTCTCCAAAGGAGGAGAACACCTTCAATATTAACCCACACTGTGGATGTATGGATGCTATTTAGCTCTATTGTTAGTTTCTCAAAGGGCTACTAATGGTACTGCAGCAAAACACATTTCCCCAGTGATACATAAAACTACTTATTATCAGCATTTATGACATGGAGGTTTCAAGTGTTAAACTTCCTCAGTGTATAAAAGACATTGCACTGTATTGTCTGCATGTTTGGGAATAAGATGGCAGGTACAGGTGGGGGCCACAAGTGAAATCCATACGCTGAATGAGCCTAGTCCATATGGGTCTGATGAAGCCGTAATACATGGACACATTTGGTGTTCAACAGTCTCTGTCATGTAAGCAGAAGAAAGTATATGCATGTATTGTACACATTTGAGTAGGTATTTATAAGCACTTTAACATTATGTATAACAAAATTTGGGGAGATAAAATTTTTAGGTGAAAAATGTCAAATTACTGCTCGGTAACACGTGGACTTGAAACAGATGTCAATCTTTAAAGCTTTATGCAAACATTCAAAACATGCAGTTCTCGACAGAAACTGATATGAAGTAGGACAAAACCTTTTAGATACTATGTTCAACTATGCTGAAAATACATTTTGGAGTAAAATATTGAAAAGTCTCTGTTTTATTGACATTATTGACAATATGATAACACGTGGACGACTCTTTACCATTGTATGCATCACCCAAAATGTTGACTTATTTTTTAAAACAAGCCAGATATAATCCCAATGCTTTATTTAATGTAGCGTAACAAATAAAGAGTAATTTCTCGGTAACAGTTCAGAGATAGTCTTTTTAAATGTGACAGATCGAGTAAATGAGAGACTTTTTGGCGTCAAATTCAAGCTATAATTTTATGTCTGAGGCATGGCTATGGTGTAAAAAGTACAATTGATAAAATCAGTTGTAACTTCTTTTTTTTTTCTACAAGTGGTATTTTAAAAAGGATAATAGTTCCATAAATTAGAGATCTTTAGCTAAAAAATGAGCCCACTTGATAAATGATGTATGCAAATTTACTTTTTCATGTTGATGTTCACTTTCACTTGATCAGACCCATATGACAAAATGACCTGGATAACATGGACGTAACATAAAAGTCAATGAGATAGTTTGTGCTGAAAGGAAGGGGTGTTATTTTGGGTTTGGAATCTAGATCTAGTACATCCACCATCCTTCCACATGACTGGCAAGAAGCTATTTTTTAAAACTTTTTGTCAGTGTAGATTAGATGTTCCAGTGACTCATGTCTCTTGAGGTACAAAGTACTACTATGGGATGGGCCACGGTTCACTGGGTAGCATGCTAACACCAGTGGATATCAATGTTGGTGTTTTGCTGCTTGTCCACTGCTGGGATCAGGCTGACTCATGGATTGGCTCAGTCTGGATGAGAGTGTGTCGCACTTCTGCTGCAGGTACAGTCTTCCCTTGCTCCAATTGGTTGTCAGTAGTTAACATCATAGCATATTGTCACACCGTCTTCATTACAACTGCAGGTACAACAATTGATCATAAGAGGATGAAACGGCAACTCATAATTAGACACAAGATCTGCGGTTGATTTGTCACGATACTTGAAAGTTTGCTCTGATATTTTCAAAGATTTCCTGCCAGCTTGGCTTGGTGTTACACATCAGGACATGATGACACATATGAGTATTGATGCAGTGACATTTCTAGATTGACCAGTCTCACTTAGATCCTCTAGATCCACCAGAAATAGTATCTGATAGTATCTGGTGGTCCCGGATGTCACCCAGTGGAAACACTGTCAAGTCGAGGCGAGTCAATCTGATACCAGCAGTAGAAAAATGACATTTGTTATTTCTACACACTGGTTTATTAATTTCACATTGGCTTATTTCTCCACTCTCTGTTAATAAAGTCAACTATTAAATTGACACGTTTAATTTCACCATAAAATTGTATTAAACCCCTTTCTCAGAGAGAGTGACCTTTGATTTGACCAAACTTTGCACTAAATGGGACATCAAATCACTACATATTATTTTTAAAACAGTTTCAATTATTTTAGTAAAGTTCTTTAGTATTCTTTAGTATTTTTATTGGTCAGATAAACCTGGAAATTGATGTCTTAAGGTTTTAAACTTGGTTGTTTGGAGTGCATCATCTGAATATTGAAATTAACAGAAAAGGTTTTTAAAACACTCCTTCAATAAAGACAAAATTGGTTTTAGTTGATTTGCCATTTCCTCAGCATAATGGCCTTGAACACAGACAGGAAGGGAAGTTTAATATTGCATTAAATATTCATCATGGTTTATGTGTGGCTGCAGGAGAGCTGGACCACTGGAGAGGATGAATTAGTCTCTTTTTCATTTTCACCCAAATCATGTTGGCAGGAAATTTCATAAATGAGTTTCCAGGGTTCTTTGTTATGCTGAATTTTATAGCACAGTCTCAATATGTACTGACTCACCTGATTTGTTTATAATAGACACGTTAATTTGACCTCAGCTTTAAGTGAAGGACTAGGTTATCATCTAATATCAAGTGCATATTGGAGTTAATGATGTTGTCAATCAATGCTGAACTCAATTTAAAACTGAGGTTTGGAGGTCAACAAAGCGTTGACTTTCATTTCTTTTCCCTCAACAGCAAAAGCTTTCCTCAGTGAGCTACCTGCAGCTATCACTCGTCTTGCTTTGGGCCTCTGCCAGTGTTTGTAATGCTTAGTCAGAGACACAAACATCAGTTCATTGTATATGTTCTGTAAATAAGGACATCTAACCCAGAGTGAAATTCAATATTGTCTGTGTTGGAGCGTGGAGGAAGAACATCATATTTTCCGCCTCTGCCATTTTAAGCTATTAGCGAGCTGGGGCATGTGCTATTAGTACATCGTAATTAGAATAACACAGTCATAAAAACTATTAATTTGACAACACAAGAAATGCTAAGATTAATTATTATGAAATAATACTGTTGCCATCTTCATCTTTACAAGCCCTTTTAGACTACAGGCTATTATTGCACAAATCTAATGCACCTCTCACGGCTGCTAAGTTTTTTAAATGTATTCCACCTCCTCACCAGAGCAGACATCACACCTCCAACAGCAACATCTGTCAAAAGTCTGAATCATACATATCTCAGAGTATGTTTATTTGGGGGAGATTTCACCCCACGCACCCAGCAGCCCGAGAGGTGCTTAACACCAAAGATAGGTCTAAGGTCTGATTATGTGCGTTTGTTTTAATGAATCCCACTGCAGTGTTTGACTCAGCTTTAAACTACAGCTCTGCATGAAATGAAAAGGAATCAACTATGTACATTCAGCATGGTTTCACATGAATCATCCCTGTATGTCTTTGGTACATTTCTCTACATACCATTGATTCATGAGGGGAGAAAAAAAAAGTAGGATTTGTCTAACTTTTCACATTTTATAATCAAGGACCTCACACTGGCTCAGTGTGTTGCACTTGATGATTAGATGTGAAAAGTTAACTCTCAGTAGACATGTATCATAAGGGTTTTTATATATAACCACCAAAAGGTCTATTGTGTAACAGCCATTACTAAGAGCTCAGGCAGATTTGAGTTACTACAAGCATTATCCAGCTCACTTATAAGGCTGTTTTCTGCTTTTTGGTGCAGCTGAGTTAAAAATCGAATTGACCGAAGCCCATTTTTCACATCATCAGGTAGAATAACAGCTAAGGAATCTATTTTTGTGGGTCCACAGATCATTGCCATCCACTCCTTCGCTGTAGCACTGTTCATTTTGCACTGTACGTGATATAAAACCACACAAAGATAACCAGGTGAAATAAATCCAAGGTAAATATATGGATACTTGTATTAAATGTATGAAGAACAGATAATCTCTGTGATAAGGCACAAAGTATGTGTGACCTGTCAGCACATTTGGGTTGTTTATTCATTTACACTAAGTGTTAAAAAGCTACAGCACACACCATCCATTTTAAGATGCTATTTTAATCATGTGGCTAACCTTTATTTGGCAAGTGAACAAGAAATATTGAAAACTGTCAAAGTGCCTTCACTTGATGGAAGACTGCCTTCTGTGCATTCACGTACGCACAGATGAAGTGCAAGCTGCCATCTTGGCTCCAAATGCAGCACATTTCCATCTCTGATCATCCTTGTTTCTCTGATATTTCAAAGACAGGTTCTATGTTATGGGGCCAGAAATTAAACAAATGTTTGCAAAATAAAATGCTGCAAGATTGTCCAAGACAAACACTGATTAGATCAACAGAAGCCATTATTTTTTAATGAAAAGAAGAGGATGAAATGGGGTGCCACATTTTGAGTGCAAAAATGAAAAACAACTTCATGGATGATTAAGGCCAGCACTGGCCTAAATTATTACTATAAAACTGGGTTGCTTATCAGAGTGTTAAGGCCAGTGTAACTGACCCTGTCAGTGAAATATTGGCCAAGTAGGAAATTGTAATAATTTTAAGGAAGCATAAACCTTAGCTGCATACTCCTCCAAACAGAATTTGTACAGTATCAGATGATTAGATGCACCAGCAATGGCTCATCTTCGCTTCTCCTAACTTTGTCTGCCCTCTCACAGCCCACTTTAATTATCTCTGAGCAGGATCCCCTCACCTTGTTAATGCTTGCAAATGCTGCCAAAGTACAAGGATCGCCGTTGGCTGAGAAGGTGGGATTTTTGCCTTAATATTTTCTGAACTAACTTTTCAGGAGCTGATCTGTAGGTGGACAGCAACTACTGCAGTTGCTCTTTGCACACAGAAGTGGATGGCATACAAGGATTTTTTTTTAATTATATGGCACAGGAAGACCATGGAAGTGCTCAATTCAAAGAGTTCATCAAAATTCAGTCTCTATGAATTTAGTTTGCAGTATTGAAGCCAACCTGCTGAGCTGTGAGGGAGGAAATCTATAGAAACAAATTAACTCTAAGTCTGGTGGTCTGGGCATGTGCAAAGGATAACAGGCTTCAATTACAAAGCTTTTTCTCCTAATTGAAAATGCAGCTAATAGCTTAAGTGCTTGCTACTGTATGTGGCAGTAGCTTAAATAATACAGAGGGGATCACTGGGTTGGGGCAAATACAAAACACTTGTGGCTTTGGGTT
This sequence comes from Apogon hyalosoma, assembly GCA_037367295.1. Taxonomy (NCBI): domain Eukaryota; kingdom Metazoa; phylum Chordata; class Actinopteri; order Kurtiformes; family Apogonidae; genus Apogon; species Apogon hyalosoma. Next base: position 21,168,711 of record JAPQRP010000030.1, read on the forward strand.
TGCATTTTGAAGCTGCCTTTCTCAGATAAAGCATCTCTCTCACTTTCATCTTTCTTGACACTCTCCACTGTGTGCCATTCAATAAAAGTGAAAAGCCTTCTTCATCAGTCAGAAGAGATTGTGCTACATTGCTTGTATTGTGATGCAAATAGCTTGAGACACTATCAGAGCACATCATGGGGTTCTTGCGCTGCACCATAGACAGAATTCTGACACAAGTTGCTTCTAAAAAAATAATACTCTATTGGTTCAAAACAATTTTGTAGCTCTGAATGATTTAACGATTGGAAGCAAGTACACCATTCTAACTTAAAACACCCTACTTGTAATTGGTCATGTTTACACAGTCCCCCTGCTGTGATATGTGGTCTTGGTTTCACTGTAGTGTTTGCCACAAATGTAATAAACATGTGCAAAGAAAAAAAAGGAAACATTACATTTTTTACAATTCAGGTCGTTCCCTTGAGCTGCAGAGGGCAAGGAATAACAAAGCTGAGAGGAGTCTCGGCTCCTTACCTCTGATGGGCTATTAGTTATTCTAGCTAGCAGGAGCCCCATTAGGTCTGCCATTTAATGCTCCCAAGCCACATTCTCACATGAAAGCTACAAGATTGATAAGCCGACCATCTCACCTCAAGCTTCCCTTGGATTTGAGAAATGCTCTGCCACAGATAATCTGACAAAGAGCTGATTTAGCTACCCGTGTACCTCATAGTACCTATGTGACATTGCTGAAAACAATGAAACGTATTTTTGTCAACCTCTCCAGTGGTTTTGGTAAAGAACACACAAAGTATGGACAAAAAGAGTTGGGCTGCAGTACAAGTCAGAACAACGGGTGCCACTGACTTAAAACATATTATAAAATGATTTATATAGTCTATGTGGAATATAGGAAATGAGCTGTGTGGCAGTGTGAGATAAAACTTCCTCTGTGAGCTGCTCTGACAGACACAGTGGCGGAGAAAGATGTCTGCTGTACTCCATAGCATGTCTTTTTAGTCCAACAAAAGGTGCAGCAAAAGTCCTGTGACACATTTGTCCCAGCACAACACGTCCTGTTAATCACACTTAACCACACTGACGAATGAAAAAAGCTGCCGGACAAAGGAAGATAAATGTGTAGCATTAAGGGGAAAAAGTACATAGGCAAAAATGTGCCTAATTAAGCATGAGTGAATTGATCAGTCTTTTCTGTCAAGCCTTTCTGTCTCAATCTCTCAATGCCTAACTGTGGTTCAGAGTCAGTCGTGTGAAGTAGTCCAGCTTAAGGGTGAGAATTTCAATTTGCACTCTTTGACCAAAGTTTGGGTAGGCCAACAGTTGTGCTATATACAGAACATCACAAAACAAAACAGCATAATGCAGCTTGAAAATACTTGTTACTGCAGTAGTAAAAAAAAAAAAAAACCAAAAAAAAAAAAACACAAGCAGACTGAAATCAAGCCCAAGTGTGTAATTTTTCTTTTATTTGGCTGCAGGCCTTCATAGTGTTCTTCCTTCTGCCTGCGGTGACTGTTTGAACTCTGCAGTTTAAACTAATGAGTAAAATCTTAAGAGTATTATTGCTAGAGGAGTAAAACTGAATGGAATAAATATATAATTAGTAAGTATGAGTATAAATATTTACATAATATCAAAGTCTCACATGGATTTAGTATTTGCCACAAGAGAAGCAGCACTGTTGCAGCAAACACACGGGATAGGAAGAGGGCCACCTGCACAGTGACTTGATCTAATGATTTTTTTCTGTACATTCTGGACAGTAATGGTGATAATATATAAATTGATCAATGAGCTCTATTAGGCCAGGAAAGAAAGATTAAATCTGCTTTTTATCAAACATATCTTCACGTGTTATTTTGGTGAGTGGGACCCAGAAAAGGAAGCTGCAGTTCCAGCTAATGGGAATCATATTTTAGCTATAAAACCTCATGATTCACAACAACAGCTGGGTAATCATATGGAACTGAACAGACCCAGCATATTGCAAAACAAGTCACCATGCATGGACCTTTAATTCCTTATCCCCAAAACAGACAAGAGCAGAGGAGAAAAGAAAAAAAGTCTTTTTCTCCACAGATTGTTAGAAAATTTACCTCTCATGCCTCGCTGTGGAAATGGATTTTTGGAGGGCAACGGTCATACCTCGCATTCCCTGGAGCCTGAGATGGTGTATGTGTAAGGTCCTGTCCCATTAACCAGCACATCCATAGTCTCTGAGTGTGAAGGCTTGTAGTCCACATAGTACTCTTGCAATGGTGAATTAAGGGAGCGCTCAGTCTCCCGTGCCTTTTTCTGGCGCTTTTTAACCGCTGAGCGCTGTTGAAGCTGCTTGATACTGCTGGGATAGCGCTTCCATGAGACATAGATAACCAGGAGAATTATAGCCACAGATAAGAGAAGGGCCACGCTACCAGCTATGATCTTGTGGAAGGACACATACTCAGTGTCTGGCAATGGAATAGTGGGGGAGGCTTCTGAGGGAGTGGGAGAGACTGTCCTGTTCCAGATCAGTGTCTTATCCATCACAGACTGTGTAGGAAGAGGCTTCAGCTCCGGTTGAAACACAGAGGTGCGGGCTGATGTCGTTGAGGGAATAGGGGTCGGTGTTGCTGTACAGACATTATAAGTTTCCACCACATCATTCACTTTCTCTCCTTGTGCCTCCTTAGGGCCAGCACAAATCATAGTTGTCTCCTTGTTGCCCTTAAAGGCCTTTAGCCAGGCCACTAGGGGACATATATTGAGATTACAGTACCACAAATTACCAGCCAGACTGATGGTAGTGAGGGAGATCCAAGCTTCCACCGTCTGCTGGGACACATTAGTGAGTTTGTTGGAGTCCAGGTTAAGAGTTTGGAGATTAGGGAGGCATTGAAAGGTACTTGGATCCAACACTTGGAGTTCATTTCCTGAGAGATCGAGCTTTTGCAGAGAGGTCCACATCCACGGCGGGCCCTGGGTTAGCATTTTGATACGATTCCACTGCAAATACAGCGCCCTCAGATTAGTCAGGCGGGGGAAATGAGCAAAATTTATCTTTGAAAACTGGTTGTGCTCCAAATGTAGCTCAATAAGCTTAAGGAGTCCTGCAAAGGCATTACGTGTGAGGCTCCGCAGCCTGTTGTAGCCAATATCTAGAAATTCCAGGTTGCGACAGTCAAGAAAAACTCTCATGGGAATGGTTTTTAAGGAATTTGATCTTAAGTGTAAACTAAGTAGTTTCCGTAAACCCACGAACTGATTAGGCTGGAGAACCTGCAGTTTATTGTAAGACAGGTCAAGGTTACGCAAATTAGGAACATCGTGGAAAGTGTTGTTTTTTAGCAGTGGGATTTTATTTGAGCTGAGAATCAACTCTTTGAGCCTCCGTATGCCATGGAAAGCTTGGCCATCCACAGCATTGATGTAATTGTGGTCCAGGTACAACCAAACCAGTTGGCTCAGGCCTGCGAACTGGTGCGATCTGAGGTTCACCAGACTGTTGTAACGCAGGGAGAGACCCTGCGTGCCTACCGACACATTACTTGGCACATCACGGAAGGCATTGGATTCGCAGTATATTATTTTCCCATCACATCTACAGCTCTGGGGGCAGGGACGCTCTCGGATGCCGGTTGGAGCAGCAAGCAACCAGGCAGGCACCGCCACTGTGAATACAAGCCATCTGAAAAGCACGGCAAGTCCTGCAGACACACAGAAGAGTGATTAAGTGCATAAAAACCTGGACTCAGCAGAACCACGATTCACAAAAAGCAGCGAAACACAATAGGTAGTGAATCAGGGAGTCAAATATTCAAACCCACAGTGTGTTTTTCTTCACACAGGAGGTTATTGCAGCCTGTTCCATTTGCATCCATGTTCATGACAGATCTGGACACTTACATCTGTTATCACACTCAAAGTCATGTTCTTGAGACATGGCTTTGGTGATTGATACCCCCAATGCATCAGGCATGGTTTGTCACATAGTTATGAAAAAAAAAAACACAAAAAAAAAACTCCAGCTCCCACAGCCTGCAGTCATCACTCATAAGCCGCAGGGGGCAAAGACACCAGCAACGTTAGCTTTAAGTGAATGTAATTAGGAAACGATTACAGACTAGAGAATTGCAGGCTGTAAGTGGCTTAAGGATCAATGTACATACCCATATTTTCACGGTGTCGACTCCTCCTCTTGTTTAAGGCTCTCTGTTGCATGTGTCCGGGTTCCACATGTTAGAAGCACTCGCCGTTTTGTCCAAATAGTTGGACACGGACCTAGGACGCCTGACTGCGCGGAGAATATACGCACTTTGCGCTGCAGCCAGATCCGCTTTGCGCACAGCCGCACACCTGTCGGAGATGGAAGTAGCTCCAGAAGGTGTGCATCAACCTATGCCTGTAGTTTCCTCTGTTGCCGCACAACATCAGCCTTCTGCATATTTCACACAGCCACCTTCAACAGAGCCACTGGGAAGCTTGTTGCCTCATGAGGATGACACTGTTTAGCGCGTGTGTTTGGAGAGCTGTCAAAGACATTTTAAGCACCAAGCCGCCAATTGTTGAATCTAGGTTAACTGGGAAAAAAAAAAAAAAAAAAAGAGAGAGAAAGCGATCAAGTGAAGAAATTTGAGAGGAATAAACTGTGATCCAAACCCGATAAGTAGTTGGATGCATCCGGATCAGATGTGGACAGCGGAGGGAAAAGGCGCAGTGTGCTGAGGATTAGACCCGATGACCGTGGCATCAAGAATAAATCAGTTGTATAGCAACAGGAATGATGTTGGTGTAGGATTCAGCTCAGTGCAGCTCGTTTTAAGACTTAAGATGCCCTCTCCTGGTCATAGAGCGACACAAACCTCATTTGTCCTCATGAAACGAGCCTGTCTATCAATCACAGGAAATAGGAAGTCTGTTTGGTGTTATTTAACAGCTTCCATCATACCCGTGGGTGAACACTTTGATAGGAGCCCAATAAAACACATTAGGCTCTTAATAAACTCAGAAATAGTCTTAAATTTTGTTCACACATTATTTTCCAGTCATTCAGGCACGTCTGCGTCATATTTGGGAAAAATGCATTGAACAGAAGGAAAAGGTTCTTATTCAGTTTTAGTCTGAAATGTATTGGAATAGCATATTAATGAAGCAAAGTAAGTGAATGTTGACTCTGGTGATTTAGTCTAATGCTGCATCTGTTTGCTGCATGGATGCCACCTGCCTATTGTTTCCATGCATCAGTTTTACATCGCCATTTCCTATCCATGCAGTCTGATCAGATTTATCTTGAATATTTCAGTAATAAAAAATCAAAATGAAGTGCTTTCTTGTTTTTATTTTATTTTTTTTAATTTTTATTTGAACAAAAATTAACAAATTAATTGAAACTTCAACAAATACTGAAAATGCAGAAACGTTTGATGACCAGTGTAGCAAGAAACAACGGATGCAAAGTTACAGTTCATTCTGTTCTTTTCTCTGCTCTTGGTTGTTGATGTTTCTATTAACATGGAGACAAAAGGCTGTACACTGATGAAACAAAGTAACCCCTCAGCATCTCATAATGGGACTTTAAGTCTGGGTCAAAGTCATCACTTCTAATGGTTCCCTGTGTTCCTCCACTTAATGAGTAGCATAATTACCAGTAATGGACATTAATGAACATGTGAGCTTAAATCTGTCAGTTTGTAACAAAAAAAAAGTCAGTAGAAAGAAAAAATAAAACTGGTGCATCAAGCACATCTGCGGCAGCCATTGATTCAATTTCCATTGTTAGATCAATTAGAGAACTGCAGTTGAAGGACAGGTCAGGAATTTACATACAGACACACACCCTGTTTCTGTCACTTATGGGGACATTACACAACATTTGCTACATTTCTTGCCCCCCCCCCCCTATATTTAAAGACTTATGGAGTTCTGCATTTAGGTCCCCATTAAGCCATCCACTTTTTTTTTCAGTGCACTATTGGTTTTATAATTTTCAAAATGCATGTGCAAATATGCTACAGCTTTCACATTAATGAACAAAGCATGTGGGTCCGATCAAGTGAACGTGAACGTCAGCATAAAAAAGTAAGTTTGCACAGATCATTTATCAGATGGGCTCATTTTTTAGCTAAAGATGTCTAGTTTATGGAACTGTTATCCTTTTTAAAATACCACTTGTAGAAAAAAAAGTTACAACCAATTTAATCGATTGTACTTTTTACACCATAGCCATGCTTCAGACATAAAAATATAGCTCGAATTTGACGTTAAAAATTATATCTATATCATATTATATCTTAAAAAATGTATTCAATCTGTCACATTTAGACAGACTGTCTGTGAACTGTTACTGAGAAATTACTCTTTATTTGTACTTTATTTATATCAGTATGGACCACTACAAGTTGTAAATAACACTGTGTTAGTGTTAAATGCATTAAATAAAGCATTGGGATTATATCTGGCTTGTTGTTTCAAAAAATAAGTCAACATTTTGGGTGATGCATACACTGGTAAAGAGTCATCCTCGTGTTACTATGGCAGCCTGTTCATGTGCTACCACATTCTCATGGCAATAAAACAGAGACTTTTCAATATGTGACTCCAAAATTTATTTTCAGCATAGTTGAACATAACATCTAAAAGGTTTTGTCCTACTTCATATCAATTTCTGTCGAGAACCACATGTTTTAAATGTTTGCGTAATGTTTAAAAAAATTGATGTCTGTTTTAAGTCCACGTGTTACCGAGCGGTAATTTGACATTTTTCACCTAAAAATTTTATCTCCCCAGATTTTGTTATACATAATGTTAAAGTGCTTATAAATACCTACTCAAATATGTATAATACATGCATATAAGTTACTCTG
>JAPQRP010000030.1:21181252-21203367 GCA_037367295.1 Apogon hyalosoma
CTGTAGCCTTCATCAGAAGTGTCACAATGACGAAGGCTACAGGAAGTAGCTGAAACTAGTAAAGCAGCTAAACAAACAACTACCCCTGTTTTGATAGATGAATTACCTACAATAATTGTTTTTCTATTCTTTACTTCATTCATTCATAGAACATATAGGTCATTAATTGTCTGTTTCCCCTCACGTTCCAGTTTTGTCTAGTGATTTTGTTTTTACTCTTTCTTAGCTTGCATCTGATCCAGTACTATTTCCTTCTGCTGATAGGACACTTTACTGATCCTGGGTTTTTTTTTTTTTTGTTTTTTTGTTTTTTTTTTAATCTCCCATCCGTTTTCATTCCTGATGATTTCTGTAAACCCGATTTTAAAGATTTTCCCAGGCATTTGTTGATAAATGTTTGGACTTTCTTTAGTGCAATCTATGATGTTCTTCAAGTGTCAGATCCCTATAAAGGCAAGACATTGGTATTAAAGATTTGCAGTTTAGTCAGTGTTGTCAAAGTCATGTCCTTCCACATCTGCTGTCATATCTTACTTTTTGCTGTAAGAAAAAGTATTATGAGAGTACTATGTAAAAGTGGTAATTGTGCAGTAAAATGTCGGTGTTTTACTATTATATATGATGGTTTCATCCATTTGTTGGATTTCATTGCTGTAGCTGTAAATTATTCAGTTTCTCTAAAATGTCAACTTTTTATGAGTTCAGTGAAGAGAATACAAATAACACAAATATACAAAATGAAGACATATTTAACTGAAAATGAGCAGATTAAATATTAAATGTAGATATCAAATGTAGATAAGAAAAAGGTACAATATCTGCCTTTGAGATGTAGTGGATTAGAAATATAAAGGAGCATAAAACTGAAATACACTGGCAAAGTACAAGTAGTTGTGTAAAGGTACTTCCTGAGTATTACTCATTTAAAATGCTTTAAGTTTAGAGAGCTCTTTTGCACATAATGTCCCATTTCTCACCCATGGATCCAAACCTTTCTTTTCCAGTTTTTTGACTGAACAGCTCAGTCCATACTGTGTAACTGAATGAATAGCAAGAGAATTTTATCGGAAAACTATGATTTCCTCCAGTAACTGCACTTAAAAGAAATCACAGCGTGCTGCTGGTGTGCGGTGGTCCCATGCAAGCTTCCCATAAACACCCTGAGGTTTGTGCATTCATTCTTATTTTTATTGTCAAATAAATCTGACATGACCTACTTTTATATGTCATCCTTTCTTTGTATATCTACTATTACTGGCATGGATAGCACAAAGAATATTTTCATTCTTTAAGTCTCAGAAGTTAGTATAATGGAAGTCATTTAATGGCATTAAGTTCTATGTTTTCTTGGTTTACAGCTGGAATTAAATGCTAAGAACAAAATAAATAAAAAGCTGAGCTGTGTTGGGTTCATGACGTGCAGCCTTGTACGATGCTGTCAGAGGCTGACACGTAAATGGTAACCCTGCCAGAGATCAAGACGGGGTTTTCTTGACATGAAAGCATGAAATCTCTTGCCATAAAAAACAAAAGTATAGTGCCACCATATGCATTCACCTCACTTTGCAAATAACTCAGCCACCAAATTGCTTCCTATGAAACTTTAATGACTGTCTGTGACTGACTGAGTCCTGAATAATAGAGCAAGGCAAGGACCTGCTTTTTGCCGCATAATGAATCCCACCGAAACAGGATGTAGAAATGTATAATTTGTAAAATAATTAGGATAAAAAGACATTCAAACACTTCTAGAGATTTATCTGTAATTACATATTATTCCCTCTGTCAAGCATCAAGTAAATATTTCTGAGTAAAAGGGCCCATTCTAAAACATCTGTCATGGTACCCCTACTTGTCTCTGGATCAAGTAGAAAGAAAGAACAGAACAAACCACACAGACTGTCTTTGTTTTGATTATATGTATGAAGTTGACCTTGAAATTGATCCCATCTTCTTACAGACCACCGAGTGTGTCTTTATATGATTCTCATTTCAACAAAGTTTCTAAAAGTTGTACTTTTTTCTTAGAAAGCTTTCCAGCTGGACTCTGGTGAGAGCACTGAAGGGGTTCTGAGGGTTTCTGATGAATGGAAACTTAACTCAATTCATATTCTGTTTTATTTTGAGAAATACTTTTGATAAGCATTTCTTTTTACACACACTCACATATGAAAACCCTAGCCCCAGAGATACTGAAACTTTCATGAAATTAATGAAAGTTGATTAAAAACACCACTAATTAAGTCTTAAGATGGTTTTGATGGTCAAAGCAGTATTCCTCTGACTTATTCAACAGTGGATGATGAGCCCTCAGATTTGTGCGCTACTCTACCTTTTCACATTTTGCTTGCAGAAGAAAACACACTTTCGCATATGAGCCTTTAAGAATTGGTCGGTAATGCATTATAGAGATGATGATAATGGGCTCTTGCATCAAAATCCCGGTGGTACAAGTTCTGTATTTGATAGTTTCCTGCAAGATGAGCTATTTTCTGCAATACTCTTCCACCCTGGTTATTTCATTTTTCATTTAAATATCTACACACATATTATGTATAGTATAAGGTAAAGGACTATACACATGGAGGCACTGGACAAAAAATGTTTGTGATTAAAGAGGCACCTATTCAATGAATTTGCAACAGGTAACGTTTTTCTCTAGTGATACTTAGAGGCCAATGAGGCCAATTTTCTCACTTAAGTAGAGATGGAGATGGACCTCTGAAGGATTTATTTGTTTCTTTTTTTTGTACTTCATATGTTAACACATCGTGTGCACACTGGAAAAAATGTAAATAGACTCAGCTTGGCCAAATTGGATACAACTTTAGTCTAACACCACTTTAGAGACTGCAAAGTAATTCTTACATCATGCTACAGATTTATATGTCAGTCTGGCCGGAGGCAATGATAAATAAAAAAATGATGTTGGTGTCTCAGATTTAGCCTCAGAACTCATTTAGCCATTAGCAAAGCGATTTCACTTTGCCTGTTTCATCTCAATTATAAACTAATTAGCTTCTGTGCTCATTAGAGTATTGTTTCCTATTTTATCTCTTCAAATAGTAAAGACAGATAATTGTATTGGCAGGGTTATAAAATTTGAGGTTTTTAGAAAAAAACCCAACAGCAAAGTTCTTCAGCTTTAGCTCACTCATGATCTCCTTTTTAAGAAAAATCTTTCAAATAACTTTTTTTTTCTTTTCTCTGTTTTTTAACCCATAAGGACCCAGTGTAATTTTTGTGGCAGTTCCCAAATGAATTTTTCTCTCTATTTAACTTTTTCTAAAGGATTTACCACCATTTATTATAATATTATCCTCTGAATTCTGCATTTTTTCCAGTGAAAATAATATATATTCCTATGTTTAATTGACTATTCATAAAGATGTTCATAAAAGCTCAGAGGAAAGTCAAAGGTTATTATATCAAAATAGAAAAAAAGAATCCATCCATCCATCCATCCATCCATCCATCCATCCATCCATCCATCCATCCATCCATCCATCCATCCATCCATCCATCAGAGTTTATATAGTACTTTACAACAACATAAAGAAGACCAAAGTGCTTTACATCTAAAAACAGGATCAAATTATAAGATAACAACAGTTTAATCAAATATAATAAAAGTGCATAAAACAATAAGACATAACACACAGTGATAGAAAAGACCACATAAAACATAATGTGCTGCGCACTTTCAATACTCCTTGGCCAAATATAGTGATTACATTGTTGAAAAAACATGTCACCATTTGACCTTGAAAAAGTAGGTCAAGGTGACCTATTTTCAATAGGCTTCTGCTCCATGCCAAGATGCATCCACAGTATAAATTTGGTGCAAATATCTCAATGCATTATTTAGATAATGCGACCATGTCGTTGAATGGACAGACAGACAGACAGACAGACAGACAGACAGACAGTGACAAAACAATTACAATACCCCTCTGGCCAGAGTTGACCGAGAGGTAAAAACTGAAGAAAAAGTGACTTTTTCAGTTAAATCGCTCATGAACTAAACATAAACCAAGTGTCTCCATCCACTGTCATTGATCCAACTCCATGGATTTTACTGGTGAATCAATGTTGTAGAAGATGACGGTGTTTCCACGGTAACTATGGAGCCTCTGAACATCCAAATGGGTCATATCTGATGACCATGAAAAGATGACAAACTGTATTTTACATCGGTTATTTACATGAATTGATAGGATTAGTGGATCAATAGTTCAGATCAGCAGAAGCTTTTGGTTGATGGTGGATGTTTGGGTCTTTATGGGTTAAAACACAATATGATATTTTTCTGAAGCACATTCCAACATGTGTGGAAAAGTAGTACAATATAGTATTTCATTACAGTTTGTGTGGATCCTGATTGTAATCAGTATGCTGTGTGGTTGTTCCTACCGTGTTTATTCTTTACTGGCAAATAAAACATTACTAAAGCACCACAGAATTCATGTATTTGCATGAGCAATGAGATATTCTAAAAGCCCTCTTTAGGCTCTAATCTTAAAATGGGTACTTGGACATTGGTCTTACTGTGAGTCTTTAGAAAACAAAGTATAAAAATATTACCAAGTTCACATACTGGAGGAAACTTCCATCCAAATAAGCGCACAGATTAGTCCTGCCCTCCTGCTTTGTATCGGTTGTTTTTCAGTTCATGCAGCAGACGTCATGGGATGGGCCTTGCAAATTTATCATCACAGTCACGAGTTGCACTGAAGCAAAGAGGTATGATGAGATATTACCATAAAAAAAACTCTGAAGAACATTCCACAAATGAGATTTACCATTATGAGATTATATTCAGTGGTTAAGTATGTGATACCATCCACACATATCAAGACCGAGGCCCCACAGTTTCATTATGAGATTATTTTTCAGTTATAGATACATAATTCAAGCATAATGAAATGCCAGTTTGAGAATATCAGCGTGGACAGTCACATTTCAGCAGAGAATGAGGAGAGATAAAGGTTGGTGACAGATCACCGAGTGAATAGACATGCACATCTATCTGTTCCCATATTACATTTAATAATGACAACAAGCAACACATTCTGTCAAAGTCACTGTTCATATATGCAATTAAAAAGCACTTTTCCATTGTCTGTCAACTGATATGTTTGTAATGTCACATGACATTTTATTAGCATTAATCTAAAGCTGAAACTCACAGTGAATGGGTCTAAAAAGGTTTCATTGCCCATCATATCAAAGTGTGATGCATTATCCACTTTAGCCTCTATAGAAGCCATCTATCGCTGGCAGTTAGAAGATTGTAGATGTCACCTGTCTGTGGATGATTACACTGTCAGATTTCAAGATTTGGTTACAGTGTGCATAAACAGTCCTTCATTTTTGACGTTTTCATATAGACGATAAGATCCAGTTGATAGACTGATCCTGGGCTGATACCTGCTCATAGTGCAGAACATCCTCCCTTGTAGAGGTTGGTTTTATTTGTTACGTATAATCCACCACACAGTGTTCTCTGGCCTAAATTTCACAGAGCATCCTCTGCTAAAAGCCATCTTTTCAAGCTGCACATTTTCTCACATTTAAGGTGCACATTTCTTGAATGACATGTGATCTCCTAAGACACGTGTGAGGCAGGCTTTGAGGAGCCGATTTTGTTTGACTTTCAGTTTCTAAATGTGCTACTATTAGTGTAGAAGGTATTATCTCAGCTGAAGGGCTCATTTTCCCACCTCCTAGATTCACCCCTGCTGCGGCGTTCATGGTGCAGATTTCATAGACACATTTTTTTTCACAGAACGCACAGGCATCAGGGGAAATGTTTGACCTAGGGTAATAAAACACTCCTGATTCAATATTGATATGAATGAATTAGTTAAGTTCTTTTAACCGTGAGTGATCTGATTGCTGATTTTGCTCTTATCTTTGCTGAAGTCATGCATATGTAAATCAGTGTCAAGAGCTCTTAAGACTGGACATTTCTCGTTGTGTGCACAAGGGGTTGCTGTTACCACATATTACAAGCTTAAACGCTCTAAAGAAGTACAGTCAAGATTGTGCCTCCCAGACTGTTGTGTCTGATGTGTCGAGAAAGCAGGAGAATTCACAAAGTACGAAAAACAAATACGAAATCAGCACAGCATAGAAGATTTCCATACATCCTGCTGCTTCAGCCTCAGTTTTTCATCCTTTTCTCTGCGGTGAATTCACTCCCTACTTCATAAAACCCATTCATTTGAACACCTATAATCCCACTGGTGCCACCTCTCCAGCAGCATCTCCAGGCACCAGAAGGTGTTAGCTGTTTATCTACATAAACTCCCCCTGCTGCCTCCGAGTGCGGATGGGTGCTGTGTGTCAGCATCACACTTATGCTGTTATCATAATTATCATTTCTACAAAGTGCAGAGATAACTACCATGGTTACCCAGAGCCATGCATCGTCCTGTCGTTTCTGAATGGATGGTATTAATGAATGGATTGTTTAATATCTTGAATGAGGAGATAATAAATTGGCTTCTTTTTCACAGTGTAGGCCTGCTGTTAAACTGTGTATAACAGCATTTTCATTACACCTCAGGGCAGCACAGATTGTTCGTTTTTGTTCCAAAGCATCCCTTAATAATCTAACTGCAACAGTATGAAAGCTGGTACATTTTCTACCATATTGCATTTTTTTCATGCAAATATTTAATGTATTTTGATTTGAAATCAGAGGAACCTTGTGAAAGAATAATACAGGAACCATAAAAAATAAAATGCAGTGTTTGTTAGCAATTAATGAATTGCCGGGTTGTTACATAAAACATGTTTATTAGCTTATACTGCATATAGGTGTTTAAAAACGCCTACGCCTCTGAGAAAGAAGAAAAGGACCGAGAGGGGGAGAGAGAAAGCGACAGGAGAGACACAGAGACAGAGAAGGCGAGAGAGAAAGAGAGAGAGAGAGAGAGAGAGAGAGAGAGAGACTGCATGGAGAGGGGGATTGTGCATCAGTCTGTTGGCGCTCAAATGGGTTATTGCGCACACAGAAGGCTGAACTATCGCACCGACTACAACTATGAAGTGTGAAGGCGTCCTATTTCTGAGCGTCAGACAGATATGAGGGGTTTGGACCGCTGCGGAAACTTACGTTTGTTTGATTTCCTCCTTTAATTGAAGACATAAGTGATGCTCACTATGCGGATTGACTCTGGGGCTGTGTGAACTGCGATTTCCTCTTGTGAGAGCAGTTTAATGCGCTCTTTATCCATTTATTTCAGAGGATTAGTCCTTCCATCTTTAACGATGGGTAAGTGATCATGTTCTTCACAATTTATTGGCACAGTTTCTCTCCCTTGAGGCTCATTCTGGTTAAATGAGTCTTTTTGATCAGTTTTATTCTGACTAGGTTGTTCAGACGAATTTTATTTTAATATTCTAACATCTCAATAATAACAAGTGCAGCTGTTCATAAGTATGGATGTAAGTGATATTGTCACTGTTCTCTGTCCACATAATTGTGCATACCCGTGTTAAAAAGTGGTAAACGTCACACTTATCAATTCTTCATGAAGCAGCTCTGATGGCTCAGACAGATCTCCAGCTGTTCCTCACTATGGGATGCTATTTTTGAAGATTGAATCTTTCATTTGAACTTATGTAAATGTCTTTTAGCACATATTTCCTTAAATTAGTCATTTCTTTGATTGCTTCTGCCCCACTCTACCCCCAACAGGTTCTGTGATGTTGGACTGGAGGTTATCTTGTCTTCTTCTGCAGGCAGCTGTAATGCTGCTGCTCAGCAAGGGGGAGAGGATGTGCCCTGCGAGTTGTCGCTGTGAAGGAAAGATTGTTTATTGCGAGTCTGGCATCTTCCAAGACATCCCAGAAAACATCACCACAGGATGCCAAGGTCTGTCTCTGCGTTATAATAACCTGCTGGTTCTGTTGCCGTACCAGTTCGCTCATCTCAACCAGCTCATCTGGCTTTACTTGGACCACAACTCCATCAACACTATAGATGCTTTGGCCTTTCACGGTGTGCGCAGACTCAAAGAACTGATTCTCAGTTCCAATAAAATAAATTATCTACACAATAATACTTTCAGTGCCATACCTAACCTGCGAAATCTGGACTTATCTTACAATCAGCTGCAGTACTTGCAGCCAGGCCATTTCTATGGACTTCGTAAGCTACAGAATCTACACCTTCGATCTAATGGACTGAAGCAGATCTTCATCCGAACCTTTCTGGAATGCCGTAGCCTGGAGTTTTTAGACTTGGGTTACAATCGCTTGCGGAGCCTCACTCGTACAACATTCTTAGGGCTGTTTAAATTGAAAGAGCTTCACTTGGAGCACAATCAATTTTCCAGGATTAATTTCTTTATTTTCCCACGTCTTACCAACCTCCAGGCCCTTTATTTGCAATGGAACCGCATACGATCCATTAATCAAGGTGTGCCTTGGACCTGGCAGAAACTGCAGAAATTGGACCTTTCAGGGAATGAAATCCAAATGTTGGACCCTGCTGTTTTTCAGTGTATGCCCAACTTGCAGATACTCAACCTTGAGTCAAACAAGCTCAGTAGTGTGCCTGTGGAAGCTGTGGCAGCGTGGACCTCCGTAACCACCATCAGTCTGGCTGGTAACGCCTGGGACTGCAGCCCCAGCATCTGTCCATTAATGAGATGGCTCAAAACCATTAGAGACTCCAAAGACATTAGTATGATATGCAGCAGTCCCAAGAGTGTGCAGGGGGAGCGAGTCGTGGACGCAGTGAGGAACCATACACCATGTGTGGACATGTCAAAAGTGTTCTCAACCACAGCTCTAATTACACTGACTTCAGCCACAGTTGAGAACATTACAGCTGTCACCTCTGCCTCTGATGCTGCAGACTTGGCTTATCCCGAGACAACAGTGCTGATATTAACTCCTCCACCTGTCCATCATACTGGGACAGACAAAAAAATAACAAAGGAGTCCACACCTATGAATACCATGTCACCTACCTCCCCTGAAGCCCCCACTTCCATCCCAGAGCTACAGTTTGAACATATGGCTTTCCATAAAATCATTGCAGGCAGCGTAGCCCTGTTTCTGTCAGTGTCATTGATTCTCCTGGTTATTTATGTCTCGTGGAGGCGCTACCCCAACACCATGAGGCAGCTGCAGCAGCACTCAGTCAACCACAAGCGCAGGAAAAAGTCCCGAAAGCAAGAGCAGGACCTAAACTCTCAGTTGCAGGAGTACTATCTAAGCTACCATTCGAACTCAGAGACCATGGACTCATTGGTGAATGAGCCAAGGCCGTGCACGTGCACCATATCAGGATCAATAGAATGTGAAGTCTGAGTGGCAACTCCACCTTAAGAGACTAAAAGTGCAATTGCTAAGCAGAGGTAAACGATCTTTCCATGAGATGAAATGGTTTTACCCCTAATATGAGATGATAGATTTCACAGCACTGAAGGAAATACTGGGGGGCATAGTACATTATAATTACGTGCACAGAAAAGGAAGACTGGAACTGAGAGATATATTTGGAGCAAGCTAATTATCGCTCTGACTGACAGAAGGACAGTGACAGGGTCATCCAGGTTAGCGTGTATGATCTACTGAACCACTGGACCTCTGCAGTAGAACTCCCCTCCGTAGAGAGAATGACCTCATTCATAATAAGAAGTTATTGCCATAGACTCAAGAACCATCAAAAGCTACTTTATACCCCCCCAGTTTTGATTTATAGTGTAACTTGTAAAGCATTTGGGATGTGTGAGAGCATCTTTGAGTGTTCATGTGTGCTTCTGTCTAGAGTGTATGTATGTGTGTGTGTCATGAGGTGGTGCTGATTATCTCCTGGTGGAAGAATTACAGTGCTGCACCTTATTAAAACTATTTGTCCAATTATGCTGTTTCACATTCGGCATATGGGTGCAGCACTTAATAGAAGCGCTGCTGCTGAAAAGAAACAATGGTTGAACAGTCATAAAGACAGCACCTGGTCCTGAGATATTTTGCATGAAATATTTGTCCTTACTTAAGATATATCATGTTACTAAATAATATTATTAGTTCTGTTTAATGATAAAGTAGCATTTTGATTAATTGTGATATCAACCCGAATATTTCCCACTCAAGAGTCTAATCTCAGGACTTACATTTTCAAGATGTACAAATCTGGTAACGATGTGTCAAACCTAATGGTGTTAATTTTCATAATGAATTTTGTATTGATTACTTTTCTTCTGATTATGCATTGTTTGTGTAAAGACATAACAACATGAGTATTAGGCATTCTGTGTGATAATGACTATATGATTAAAAGAAATACTGATTACTGATGAAAATGTGGTGATCAGAATATCATTTAGTTTAGCATTTGATTAATTACACAGAAGGAATAAAATCTCGGCACTAAATCCCTGCATTGTGTTCCCGATGGTGCACATTTTATTGGATCTGCTGCAGAGAGGAGGCAAGCTGACATATTTCTCATCACGTGTCTTGTTTTCTTGCTCTTTTCTCCTATATCCTCTCCTGGCACTGTATTGACAATAGTATTTATTGTATTTGAGTTGCTCAGGATGGGGGCCCGTGTCAGCTCCTGAGACACAATCCAGTCATATTGTGTATGGCGTAAAAATGAGCTGTTTTATACTCTGTTCTGCTCGTAAACGGGTTTGCTTTTAATGGAAGTGGAGCCCAAGTAGGCAAAGCTATTCTTTGGAAAAGACATTCCAGTCCCTGAAAAAATACAGAATCTCTGCTTTATGTAACCATGCCAGTGCTTAATTTGGAAATATTTCTCTTCTGCTGTGAAAGAAAAGAGAGAGAATAAAGGCCAGCAACTGTGAGGCTGTGGGTGTTACGGGTCAAGGCCGTTCATGCTGTTAGGAATACTTCACCCACCTTGGCCTGTCTTCTCTCTTTCCCCTCCATCCTTCTCGCCCTCCCTCGTTTTTTTTTTTTTTTTCACTCGGCTTGCTCGCTGTGATGAGAGAAAATTAACCTGCGCCAGGGGACATATGTGCATGTTAAGCCAGGCAGGAGTCTTCAGAGCTTGAGCTCATATGCAAGAACGGTGTTTTTCTCCTGTGTGAGACTCAGCTGAAAATAATCCAGTGCTTACTAGTGTCTCGACCACATAATTACACCACAGCTAACTGTTGTTGTATCAGACTTGTTGTGAAGACAAAATGCTCTTGCATGCTTCTCCTTTTTATCTCTGCCAGCATGCGCACACATCTCTTGTGTGAGGCATGCATAAAGATTCAGACTGGTCAAAGGTTGTTCAGATATGGATTTATGATCCCGTATAATTCACTGTCTAAACATGACTCAGGCTTTCTTTAGCCTCTGGGCAGGCATAGAGGCATGCTGCCAACTGAATTTATATCCATATATTTACTTCAAGCTCATGCATATATGATTAATTTTTTTCAAGCAGCCAATGAGCAAATTTGTGAAGCCATACAAAAAAAGTAACATGAATAGGACAAATGATTTGTTGCTCTAATTCTGGCAGATATTGTAATTAGTGTTTGATTTGTCATATTTTGACTGATGAAAAGCAACTCCCAGGGTTTTCAATTCTTTTGGTGTTTTGCTGCTAAGAAAAGACTCCTGATTAGAGAGCTGTGGTCTGCATCTTGCAGATCATTATGGAGGATATTTGTTTGGATGAAAAATGGTGGGAGTACGCACAGTATTGACGCGGCACAACAATGCAAAAACAACTACAGTCCACTGGCGGAAGGTGAAAACATAGCCTATACACTCCAAGCCTCCTGAAATGAAAAATGTCTTTTTGAATTAATAGAGGTACCATATATAGTACTATAAGGTACTCCAAGCAGATAGGCCAGGCCAGAAACAGAATCGCAAAAATCATGCCAGAAATCACCCAGAAATACAACACATTTTCTGAGAGCTTCCTGTAAACACTCAGTCAGGGGTAACTCGCTCAGCTCTTACTCAAAGGCGTGAAATCTTGATTTACATCTCTCACTGGGGTTCTTTTCTAAGATAGTATGTAACTTTTTCTTTACTTAAGGTTATACTTTAACAGTAAACACAATGCATGGCAGAATTAATATCTTGGGTTTATTGTGCTTTGACTTTGATTTTCAATATTTAGTTCACATACATTTTCTTCTTATTTGGTGGCCTCATTTACATCTCTCGCCACATATGTGTGTGTGTGTGTGTGTGTGTTTGTGTGCGTGTGTGTGTGTGCGTGTGTGTGTGTGTGTGTATATATATATATATATACATATATAGTGTTCAAGCATATTTCATTATTCCACTCCCCATGGTCTTACTTACTTACCAGCCTACCATCCACTGGAAGGGGTTTCTTCAAGGATGATTGAGTCAGAGAAGTCTTAAATTGGACAAAATGAGCTCACTGGACAGAAGAGAGTCACTTTTTCTTTGTTTCTTTCTTTCTTTCTGTCTTTGACTTTCTTTTCCTTAACTTACTTTTCTAACAACTACCAGCGTTACATTTACTCTAATATGAAGGATGTGCAGTCAAAATAATGAGTTCCAAGCTGTTAAATTCAAATCATTAACGTCACCAGAAAATAGACTCACCGAGGTATGAAAGACAGTTGTCATAGTTTTTTGGGGAAAAAGAAAGTTTTCCTGTCTGGTCCAAACAGGGTTTCTTTGTTAAAGTACACCTTTTGTGCACTGTATGTCACCTGTAAAATTCATTTGAATACTAATGCTTTACAGCTTTTGTTACACATCCCAGGAGGAAAAAAAAAAAAACATTCTTGGCAGCTTTTTGTTCATGTCAGAATAGTTGTGATGGTCAGGAAAGCCTTTGTTGGGAAATTGCTATAAATTAGTTGGGTCCTGGTGACTTTGGCAAACAAAAATGATTTCTACTTTCAAATTCTGTGAAATGGAGTAGTTTTTCAAATTCACATTTCACATCCATTCCTTGCTTTGAATCACCTATTGAAGAACATTGTTGGACCTAAACGCTGCTTTTATGAGAACGCAGGAATTTAGATTTGCTCTGCATTTTGTCGCAGTGAAGCAGTGGTAGATACTTCAGTTAAAAAATTCATATTCATTGTGATCTGCAGACCTGTCTTGCAGTAGTGGTATGAATTCCTTTTGATGATGATATTCACAAAAAATATGCTTTCTGTCAAAAATCTCTGTAGCAGTGCTTTATGACATTATATAACAAAAACTGGAGAGCTTGTTCCAAACATCCAGTGTAATTACATTACATCTTAAAAGCTAGTGTAATATCCATAATAAGCAATTCCAGAGGAGCCTTGGAAAGTTGGCCATATGAACCCATTTAAAAGATTGACCTTTATGACTGCATTTTCACCTCCATATGTTGAAATATCTGCCGTAAAGTTCCAGCTTCAAGTAACATTTCCATATCCCGAGTTGCAAAGTTATTTTTATATTTACACATGCTGCATGATGTAACCATAATACTGTGCTTTCCTTTGTGATGTTACTTCATTGTTTCATTGTTTCTTTGATTTATTTCCCCTGATTCTTCAATGTCTCAGCTTCCCACACCAGGGAAATCAACCAAAAGCCAACAACAATTAAATGTATAAGATTTACAAGCAGTGCACCTTGTCATATTGTTGTTTCCTAAGTAATAAAACATCACTATGGTGTCTATAATAAAGACAAAATAAAGGTAGTGTCCATGGAGGATCCACTTTAGAGGTAAAAACTGAAAAGTCATTCAGCCTGGCAAAAGACATTTCCAATTTTTTTTAAATATATTTTTCGGTAACCTTCCCAACCCACACTCATGCACTTACTCCCATAGACCATCTTCCAAATATAACCTTGATTTGACAGCTGCCTGTGTGACTGACAGACAAGCTGACTTGACAAAACTGAAACAAAAAATAACAATGATAAATAAAATATTGACATATTTTACTTATTTATCATTGGTGAAGGTTACACATCCTGCCCAGATCTCCTCTGTTGTTTTTGTTGTTATTTTTAATCAGGAGGAGCTGAAACATTAAGTGAGCTTTAAATAATTGTTTAATAAGTTAGCAGTAACCCCATAAATTATGAACTGTTATCATCATTATTTCACTAGTGGTTGGGATGTAGAGTGGTGTGAAGTACAGTACTACGACTGCCAGGAGGATGAGAACATAAACATTTCAGTAAAATAGCCACTTCTGAATGTTGTGAGTCAGACAGACCATTTTTTAACAACAGAATCACAAACACTGCCATTATAAACGGCTGTAAAATATTGCTCTTATTAAGTTTTTTCAGCTTTGGGAGTCCTTTTGACATAAGTCCCCCCAGCCCATTGCTGTGGGCTTTTCTGCTACTGCATGAATGATGGCAGCATTAGTGCAGCAGAGGCACACAGGGCCATGGTGCTCTGAAACATCCTAATAAAGATAAAAAGTACCAAACCCATCTTTATTACCACAGAGACTCCACAGTGAAGGTTGTTAAAGGGCAGGAAAAAAGCTAGTTACGCAGGAATAAATGGGAACTGGAATGCTGTTGGATTACTGAGGTTTGACTTCCTTTAACAACTTGAACCCTGTGGCAACTGGGATTTCTTCTTTCTCGTTGTATAAGTCAGGTACAGTATAGCAGCCTGTGATTCATGTGTTTACAAAGCGAAGTTAAGGGTAAAGTATGTAACCTCCTAAAGAAAGACGTCTTTGTATCCATGGATTCATACAATCATAATTCCTCTTTAGCATCACTCCCATCCACTGTCACTGTACAGCTGTGTGTTTATATGAACAGACCCAGCCCTCTGCCTGTGTTTTCTATTTTCCTTTTGTTTTGCTGTGTTCAGGATGCTGCTGGGTGTGGCTTTCAGGCAACTTCCAACATCCAACCGATAACAGCCTTGCACGAGCAAAGCATCACTTTTCCACTGACTGTATCAGCTCAAATTGACTCAGTTTTGGCACCAACACGTTATATTTTTACTCCAGGTTTACACTCCCTCAGTGAGGCTGGTCATCATGGCAACACAGTGTTAACATATTGTGACATTATCCTTAGTGCAACTGCAGCTACGAGCAAGGCACCAGTAATAGAGGCAGCTGTTAGACAGTTGTAGCAGTTCATTAAGTCTAAAACGCATCTATAAATGTCTACATAAACAGACTCCTCAGGTGCTCAGTGACCTCATGCTTCCTCTTAGAGTCTCTCCAATGGCAACTGTAAGGTGCCTTAATGTTAAGCATCATGTGGACAAACTGCTTTCTGTTTGTGGAATCAATATATGAACCTCTGTGTTTTCAGAACTAAAACTATATACTGACTTGAATCATTTCAAATCGAATCTGAAACCGTTTTTAAAGAGCAAACAGTCATGTCATGAATAACTCACTCTTTCTTATTCTATTGTGTTTTACTGTAATTTAGTTTGCATTGTGTACTGCTGTGATTGTGTATGTATTTTGTAAGTTTTTTTGTTATTTACTTTTTATTTTTTTGTTTTTGAGAAAACATAACACAAATACAAACAGTAATAGAACAAACAATAGGGGGAGAATCCAACATTCATACATTTAGTCCACATGTACATCAATAAGCTCACATACCCATATCATTTGTTTTCTTTGCAATGAAGTTTGAGGATATGCCCCCATAGGGACACGTTGTTATTTTACAAAATCAAGCCTTACAGTTGAAAAATAGGTGAGCCATTTTAACCAATTTTCAGCGAAGATATCAGTTTTACATCTCATTTTAAATGTGATTCTCTCCAAAACGTCTATACTGTAAACATCAATCCAGTCATTTATAGTATGTCCTTTTTCAGCCATTTTCTGGTCAGAGCCTTCTTGCTTGCAACTAACAGTAGTCTCAATAAACATTTATCTCTCTTTGCACACTTGAGTTCTTCTAAATTGTTGAGGTATACGATTTTAAAATGAAAACAGATTTTAAACTTAAAGCCTGCCTCCAGGAGGACATAGACACTTCTCTAAAATGGAGCCACAAAGGGACAATCCCAAAAGATGTGAAAGTGGTTTGCTATAGAACTTCCACTGGACTTCCAACAAGCAGTCTGATCAGAGTACTTAGCCCTCTGATCTGGGGTACAAATGAATCGAGTCAAGTTCCTCCAGCTGTATTCCCTCCAGGAAGGGGAGTTTGTTGTCAGCCATTGCTGTCTGCAGATTCTGTCCTGTTCTTCCACCGTTATTGTGAGATTACCCTCTGCTTCCCACCTCATTTCAATGTCCAGAGCATGGTCTCCCTTTATATTCTGGATAAATTATTTTTTGGTAGGTGCCATCATTGTAGGCTTTTTGGTAAATATCCAAGATGTCATCTCCAATTGTCGTGTCATCCTTACTTTTTTTTTCCCTAATAAACTCTCTGATTTGTAGATAAATAAGATGGTCCTGATTTTGTAGATTATAGTTGTCCTTAAGGTCCTGGAAGTTCAACATTGTACCTTTTTTAGGAGTGTGGAGCCCATTGTTAGAGCATTTGCAGTCCAACCTTTGAACCTCATGTCGTATTTTGTACATTTTTATCTTGTGTTTTACGTACTTTAAAAGCCCATCTTGAGATTGGCAATGCAAATGAGCCTTGGCATTAAAATGCTTTTGTCAGTTATCTATGCATATATCCATACATACATGTCCCTGCAAAAATAAACACTAAAAAATGTTATAAGTAGCAAAATTAATATTTTAAAATATTGATTATTTTTTAAATTTAGTTATTTAGACTTTGGTTTCCCACATCATAATTAAACAGCAACCTCAGTGGGGAAAAGTGAAGCCATTGTGGAAGTATCAAAATTTGTAGTGAATTGAAAGTCGACTGGTGGCCAAATCCATATTAAAACATCTCATTTTACAGATGAAATAAATCTGTTTATAGTTTGGTTTGGTCTCTATGTTTGATTTTTCCCTCTGTGACAACTGTGCAGGAGGTGAATTATATTATAAGTGACCTGTTTAGATTCTATATCCATTTCTGCACAGCTAAAGGTGAGTCTCTAACTGTCTTCCATGTTGTGAAATTTTTGTTTATTGAGTAAAGCTTTTTTTTTTTTTTAAATCTCTGACAATCAGCTCTTCTGTAGTAGTGTTAGGAGTTATGTTAACACAGCCTTCAGAGGATTCAGATATTATGTTCCTTGGTACTTATTACAATAACTGATGTAACTTTAGATGCATGAGCTCATGTTAGCATTAACTCATATTGAATTACATGGTCTTCAGGCTAGCCTTCTAGTTTGCTTAGGTAGATGAAACTAGTGTGTTTGTAGTCTACATTTCATGATTTTGAGAGTACTCTTATCAAACACAACTATTACACTATTAATCAGTCTTCTTGGTATCAGTATTTTCCAGTTTCCTCCATTGCTCTTCTACAACTCCACCTATTTGTTTCTATAAAATCAACATAGAAACACAATTCTAGTACTGCAAGTGATATCACTATGGCTCACTTGAAACCTCGATGAAGGTGATACCAGAAATATGTGATGATTCCTGGTCGTCTCACAGAGTAGGAAAAAATATAAAATAAATAAATAAATAAATAAATAAATAAATAAGACACATATTGATATGTCAGTGGAAAAGCGATTAGTGACTATTACACACCGAACAGAGAAGAGGAGGAAGTGGATGCATCATATTGGGTCTAATTCTTTCCCATGGAGACTGGCAAAGGAGTGAATGTGTTTATGTGTACATTAGAACACAACCGCTGTGAAAGAATATGAAAGTAATGTTTTATGTTCCTACTTCACAGTTTTTTTTCCTCACTTTTCCCCTTTCGCTCTATTGATTGCTGATCCAGCACTCACTAGTGGATTGGAGAGGAAGGTCCATACTTGAACAGCCCTTAGAAAACACAAGCCAGAAATGTTGCATACTTTACCTTTAACTAATGTGAAGCATCTATCAACATTTATCAGCAAACAAAGAAATGTGGCAACATCAGCATCAATATGAAGTGGCTGCCATCACTGCATAAATAATAAAACCACATTTTCAGCAGCACTTGCTTGTTAATTACAGCGCAGATCAATCAGCAGAAGTGGACGTATATCACAATCAGGAGTCGTGTCATTATAATCCTGTTTTGTCATTTGACATTTTTCTGGCTTGAGAATGAAACCACTCAGCCATTCCCTTAATGTCCTATACTAAAACACTGAAAAGACACAATTACAGAGTGACAGAAGCTTTGGTTGAGGAGCAAATAAAAGGCCCCAACAGGTTATTCTGGACCTTTAACGCTGACAATTTATTGCTCGTTCTGGGCTAATAAATCAATAATTTGGGTGCTATCTCATATTTATGTGTCTAAAGTCTGCATCCTGTCCTGTCTACAGTCTCCCAATAATCATTCATCACAAATGTTGTTGTTACAGAGCCGCCTCCATGCAGCTGATTTAAATTACTAGTTGCCTTTGCTGTAGGAACACGTGCTTCAAATACTGATGTTTCCAAAAGCCACATATGAGGATGGGTCTTTATTGATAGTGTCTCTCACAGTTTGATAACAGTGATTTCAACCTGATTGCTTTTGGTATGTTTCAAAACATCAATTCTCACGGAGAAATGGTTCTCATGTGTTATCAATAGAAAATGACAATTCTATTACAGTTCAGTGGCATTTTTACATCTAGCATTCATGTAGCAATGATTGCTCCGGCTTTCAGACTAATATATAGCTCACATTTGTGAATAAGTGTTTAGTCTTAAAATTAGCTTCATATTGTGCTTTTCTCTATCAAGCAGATCATCACGTGTGTCATGTTTACTGCAGCTAAAAATACTGAATTAATTAATTACTGTAGCTCGTGTTTGAGGATGTGTTTTTGTTGACTTCAGTGCCTTGATTACTCTCAAAATCACATCATTCATCACTGTAGGGCATCTATTAAATAAGTCTTTTGGTACAGTTAGCACAATTTTCACTTCAACATCTTGTGTAATATGTTCATTTTTTATTCATTAAAATATATTCCGGTAATAGTCATGAATTTCTGGTTTCGATGCAGCCATCTTTATAACATAATGATAATTTGTGTTGTCATGTGTAACAAGTGTTGTCATAGCAAATTCTTTTGCCTGGTTAGAGTAGAAAGAGGTTTTCACAGAGGATTTCTGACTGATTTTATCTATTTATGTATTTTAATCCATGCATGTGAGTATGGCTAAATGCCTGCATAGTTTGACTTGTAAACATGGTTTTTCCTGCACTTGACTTCCAGAATTTCAATCTGAACCACAACACCATGCGGCACACAAATAAATCAAACTTGCTCATGTAATAAATTCATACATGAGTGCACTGTTCTGCATACCTACAGCGTTATTAAAATGGCAGTCAGCTGTAACTTAAAGGTTCAGTGTGCAACACTGTGGGGAGTTTAAGAGAGGGACCACTTTTAAAGTATACTTTTAATGAATTAACTGTAAATTTATTAAATCTGTGTGGGTTTCCTTGTGGGAAAGTGCAGTTAATCTAAAACCCTGAGTAGTGAAGGTCTTTCATTGAGTTACCAATACTCACTGAATATGGACTCAGCTCCATGTGCCCCAGGCTTTTATTGTGAAAGGTAGAAGAGTTCAAGTGGTTTTGTAAAATGCACATTTATGATCAATGAGAAACAACACGTGGTTCCTCTTGGGTCAAACTCACTCCAGTTACAATACTAAAGCAAAGGTAACGTGAAATATTGTAGAAAGCCTTGAACAGAGATGTTTGGCTTTTGAAATAATGTCTATGTGTTGCGGTGTATGTGTTTGACCCCTGCTGCACACTGAATTTCCTTTCTAAAGATAAATAAAGTTTAAATTTGAAGTTGATAAAGTTCTACTAATTGCAAGTATGATGTAAAGTATTGTGTAGAACAGTAAAATATGTTGCTAATCAATGAACTCTGTTTTAAAACAGCTTCTTGTATTTACAGTATTCGACTTTCTGTCAATCACTTCAGGAGTGAGGTCTGCAGCTACATGCTTTAATGTCAGAAATGGAAAATAATATTTATAACTTCTTGTTTTCATCCAGTTTGCATCCAGTGTTAAGCTGCATTACAGTCACTTACAGGTTGGATCAGAGTTAATATTTCCTTAACAGGTGGCTTCTGCATTTTCCACAATTGTTATGGCCACTGCCGACGATATTGAAGAGAGGAAAGGATTCACATATACTTGCTTATTTACATGCAGTTTGAGTTGATTGTTTGTTGACATTAGCCATCTTCATTATTGGTGAAAGTAGTAAGGTGAAAACTGTCTCCATCCACTAACATCTATTTAACAGCCACAATATATGCATTTCTTAATTTTTGGTTTTCATTTCTTTATTGGAACAGGAATAACAATTTCATAGACCCAAAATACATTGGAACTCTGTCCATTGACTGGCTTTCAGTTGAAGTGTAAAACAAAGTGGAAGAAATAACTAAATTAAAAATAACTAAATTACACAACATTTGTTTTTCATCACTTCCATGTTGAACCATAAGAGAGTGTGGCAATTTTTTCTTATAATCAGAAAAGCATTGTAGAAGGCCAACAACACTCCTTTTCATTTGCCCAGACTTTCAGATGTTCCAGTTTGATTCACACCAATTTAGCAAGTGTGAAACCTCCAGTGGACCACAGTGAAGAACTGACAGGTGGTCAATGGTCTGACCAAAACAGGTGGACTCAATCTGGATCAAACTGAATGACTGTTCAGTTCATTCAGATTCTGACAACACTTAGCTCTCACTTACAGGAAGTTACACAAGGTTGCAAATATAAGATAAAAGAATTAACAGGAGGCCGATGTCAGCGGGAGACACAGCACAAATAACTGTTGACAGCAGAATGTATTAGTCCCTTCTGCAACTGGAGGACATGTATACATTGTCAGAAAAAAAGAACCTTGGTTCAGACCTTGATTTGACTGTGAGGTGAGAGAATGTCCTTAGTCTGCATTTTGATATGTTTGTACTACGGTCTGTTCATATCAATCTTACTAGTCACTGAGGAGGTAAATGTATAAAAGGAGTCAAAAATATGTATTTTATGAGGCACATACATACTGTAATAGAGACCAAGGGTTCCATTACCTTATATAGTCAAAATATACACTTTACTTTACACTTTACACTTTATGATCCATCCAGTGTCAGTACCCTCCTGTCTACAATTCACCCACTCATACACACACACACACACACACACACACACACACACACACACACATATATGTACATATATATTGCACTCTGTCAAAAAACTCAGACTAATTTGCACTACACTTATGTATACATAAACATATTTTTAACAGACCGGATCACTGTCCATATCCACTCACTGTATAAAACTCCAATTTGGACTCTGTACATATTACAAATCCACTGTAAATCTCATCCCATTGTTGTCCTTGCCTCTAGTCGAATGTTTGTCTATATTAGATCTATGTTCAAATGTGATTGGGTTCATGATGTTTTGGGTTCGTGCTGATACGTGTGTGCAAAGAAAACCAAAGCCAAATTCCTTGTACGTGTGTATATACTTGGCCGATAAAGCTGATTCTGATGTATGTGACCCTTGAGATAGTAAAAGTAACAGTAATAGTATATGATAATTATTGACACATATAATGGTTCATATTTTCTTCATTCCAAAAATGTATGAACATTTTGGTTTGGTGATACTGTAAAGTGACTGGGGAAACAGGGGACCGGCCCATCCTATTTATGTAAAGGAGGAAACTTACATTCATTTCAAAAAAATCTATTTGTTTTGTGTAGTTTACCCTTGGATGGAACCACGGTAGCAGTAGGAGTAGAATGGAGACATAAGCAGTATTATGTGTTACTGGCTTATCTATAGGAACTGGTGTTAATATAGATACCTGGTCATTGTCTGGTAAACCCCCCATATCTCCACTCAGTGTTCAACACCTGTAACAAAAGCTCTGCGCTCTGGCAATTTTATCAACCTGCTCATCCCTAAAGCTTGCATCTTTCCTTCTAGTCTTTTGCTTCCAGTTACAACAAAAGCTAAAACTCTCATCCTGTTTTTCTTTTTCCAAAACTCTGTTCAATCAATGGTCCATAATCAGTGCACATCAGTAATTGTTGCACTGGTTCAGCACTGTTTTATATA
>JAPQRP010000030.1:21203655-21218434 GCA_037367295.1 Apogon hyalosoma
AATTGTGTTTTCTATGACACCTTATATTCACTGTTTGCTTTATTTTATATCGTCTTGCATCTGATTTCTGCCAGATTGGCCTATATGGTGAAATAAAGGTAAATAAACAAATTTAGGTGAGTAAATAAATAAATGATGGTTTTATGTCCATATTTAGGGCTTCATTGTGAGTTTGGTCTCATTGGTGTCGTTTCTTAGCTAATCACTTCTAGCAGGTAAAATAAAAGCAGTTTGTTTTGATGTCACATTTGATAGTTGAAATTTTACTCTCAATCAAAAAGTTAAACTCACACAAACACAAGTAAATAAATAAACAGTGGCATATTTGTTTGGAGCGGTTTGTCCGTGTATCAGGTGTTTTGATGAATATGGAGCAGTCGGACAGTCAATGTGAGACTAAATTAAAACCACCAGGTTCACATTTGCACAGGCTATTACAGCCGTTCATTTTGGCAAAAATATTTGGCCTAATGAGGTACAATCCGACTCATGGTAATCACGGATAAGCCTCTGGGAGTTACTCATCACAGTCAGGTCGGTTCATTCACTATTGATTTGGAATGGAAAAAAATATAAAATATCACCGCAGCAAGGTTGTACGGTACTTTTAATTTTTACCCAATTAAAGACTGAGTATGAAAACTTAAACAGACTTGTACAATTTATGGAAATGTAATATGGTTCAGATAGAAGGAGGGAAAAATAGGAATAAAACAGCTACACTTGAAATGGAGCAGCAACGTCTTATTAATAACCAGTACATCACTGGATGGAAAACAGTGGCTGTAACTCATTACAACGCCCATTAAAACATCTTGATGAGGACTGACCCTTATGTCGCCATCTGACATAATATCTGAACTGCAACATAACAAATGACACCTTATGCCCTTTTCAGTGCCTCGGTAGAGATGCTTCTTATACCATATTGTAATTTTCATTATCATTATTTAATTCAGTGTATCTAGCCAGAGCAAAACAAAAAGTGTGCTGCAGATGAAAATATTTGACCTGATGTAAAAATCTATAACTTGTCTGATCTATTTTTGTAAATTTCAGGGTTTCTTTCCCCATATCATTTGTAAAATGTTAACGTAGGCTCCCCTATTCTTATTTTAATTTCAAGGACATGTCTGAGTTTGTATTCAGACAACTTAAGTTGTTTTTACCACCTACGTTCTGAAAATATGCACCATTCTTCCTGGTGAGCAATGGGGTAAAGATTGCACAGACTGGTTGGTGCTGCCCACCTAATCCTTACTGAACTGTGTGATATCCGGCATCTGCGCCTTGTGTGGACTTCTGTGGTTGGAGTTCACAGTTCAGCAAAAACACAAATATAAAACAGTAGATTCTCGCCAATATTTCTCTTTTATAAAAACAGACTTGTATCACTACTCTTATTTATTTTCCTTTGCTGTACAAATGGACTGCTCAGTTTAATTCCACCCACATGTTCAGTTCATCTGGATGGTGTTTGTGTGCGGGAGTGAAAAGAGAGACTATGTGTTTTGGACCATCATATTATTTTGGTAGGTCATTTTGTAATATCTGTTGACCCGTCCTTAATTCTTAATTAACTGCTCTATGATGAAGAAAAACTAGAGTTACCAGTGAGTTAAATCAATTAAAATGGATATTTAATGTTAACAATGACTGACATGAAAATCCTAAAGTTGTTGCTTATGCAGAATGAAAAATAAAGATTTTTTATGCCAACAAATATACATAGTATTAATATTTTAACTTCTAGCTCATTGTCCTTTTTTTCTTTTTTTCTTTACAGCCTTAGGTTCAGGCAGTGCTTTCATCAGGTCTTTTCCAGGAGCTGTATGCTACCTGAATTCTACATTCCTTCAGGTAGCTGATTAACATATAGTTGAACTAAAAAAGCTGGATATTTTTCAGCATTTAATCAACAGTGAATGAGAGTTCAAATGAGTGAGATTATTGGGTTTTAATTAAACAAGATTTAAATCAAACAAGTAGTTCCAGGCACAACAAACCCCACCCCTCACATGTATTTCGCCAATTAATAAATGGGAAGATTTTTTAAAAATCATAAAATATTTTAACTTCGACCTGCTTTTCCCAAAATATAATCACATCTATTCTGGGTCACTGACATTCTATAAACCCAATTTGGTATCAATTCAACCAATAGTTTAGCTGCTAAAGTGTTAACAAACAAACAAACTGAACCAAAAACAATACCCTTTCCCTCCCCTTTAGAGGGTGGGGTGATAATAAGCATTCTGTCATGTAGCCAGCATATTCCATCTGATTATCAGAAAGAAGCATTTTTCCCAATAGAACAGATATTATTCCAGGTTAAGAGGGATTCATGTGTGACACACAGCCTCCTGTTTATGGTCAGCCAGGATAGAGACAAAGATCCTCTCTGGCACATTGTGTTGCAAATTGCTACTTTTTCTTCTTTAGTTTCAGTGTGTGCTGCAGCTGCTCTTATACCCTTCGTACTGTTGCATGCATTATGCACACAGTTGGGATATACTTCGTCTTCCTCATACATCCATCATGGAGGATTTGTGGGTTGGAATTGCCAAAAAGGCATACTGACTTGCATACTGCTGAATGTGACTGGATACATCTTGCTTTTGGCATACTCTATATGTGAAATTGTCAGGAGAATTCTTATTGTCTCATGAATTAAGTCAGTAGAGTATGAAAGATTAAAATGCATTAAAGTGAGTAAAAAATAACATGTTGAAAATGCTAAATTTGGTTAAAGAAAACTACAAACAAACCTGAAATATGATACTTGGTTTAAGGTTTAATGCTTTCTGTGTAAACTTTACTCTAAGTGTGAATTGCATGGGTTTGAGCCAAAATGGATGTGAGCAGAGACACAATCGCCCCAGGATACTGGTAATTCTCCACATGCTTCAAGAAACACAAATGGTAAATTATGTATGCTGTATTTAATGTTTCTTTGTAAGCCTGCATAGGTGCTGTGATACATTTTCAACAATTTTTTTACTGGTTGCATCTGCTGCTATACTAATTTGCTGAAACCCATCTATCACCTGACATTATCTTAAGAAATAGAAAAGATGGATTACTAATTTTGACTTTCCATTTATTTTAAAGTCTCCTTATTCTACATTTCCTGTGAAGATTTTTTTTTAAAGAAACATAAAAAAAAAGCAGGAAGACAGGATCCAGCATGGAAATGTGTGCAGACTTCATTAGAATATTTGTGGCGTCTTTCAGATGACATCACTGTATTTGTAGTACGTAAAGATACTGCTAGTAAACAGCAGAGATGGTAACGATAACTATTAACATTAGGTTTTATATAAGTCAATATGATAGGTGAATTAATACATGAATTTATATCTATAATATGTTTTCAAGACAAGCTGCAGAAGGGTAGCATGTAGTGTTGAAGTAAGTGAATAACTGAGTTTCAAATTCAATAACTGCATGAACTTTGTCTATTCCAACATTAAATATTTTCATTATAATTAACCCTTTATCAGGCAAGTGCCTATTTTTGGTAATTTCAGCGTACAAGACAATGACAGCAACAGTGAGGACAGTGAGTCAACAATCTCAGGTCCAATGTGGTCTAGAGGGTCTGTAAGGTCCACCTCTGCATGAACAGTGAGTGGACCTGCTTTGTTAGGTACCATGAAGTAATGGTACTAATGTAAGGAATGATGTTCAAAAGGATCATCTGGATATGGACAGGGGTCTGGATCATCATCTATTTTGTTGTAATTCTCTACAAGTGATGCTCAATTGTTCGATAATATATGTTCCTTTCACCTTACATGTGTTTTTCTTGCATTTTTTTATATTTACTGTTATATTTACACTACATTTTATATTTACACTTTATACTCTTTATATTTACTATTTTTTTCTTTTTTTTTTTTCTTTTTTGCAACTTACATGTAAGGAACCAAATATGGTAACTTCATTGACCTTGATTTTCTACAAAACTTTAAAAAATGTTGAAAAATTTCACAAAAGTAATAAAGTCTTGTTATGCCCTCCAATAACACACTAAGGCTGAAATTTTGAATTTCAGAGTATTTCTATGAGTGCCCTGTAAAGGGTTAATAGTGTTTACCTTGACACAAAGTCACAGCTCTGTGAGCTACAAAAGCTGCTGTAGTGATCTTTTCAAATACTTGTCAGAAGTTTATGAAAAGCTTATTTATGTATAATTGCATTCATACTGTGCCCTCTACTTGTGTCCTCCACAACATTAGTTTGTATGATGCCTCTGGCTATACTGTGATTTGAGACGTACCACTGTTTTTTGGGTTTTTTTTTGTTTTTTTTAATGTACTAAATAGTGTGATAGTGTGGGTATTGGAACACTAAGATAGAGACAGATGCCTGAAAGAAAAGCCTGGGTTTCTAGTCTCTAGTTCAAAAATGAGAAACACATCGACTTTTAAGCACTGTAAAAAGACTGATATCAACAGGTTTTCAGTATGAACAAATATTTCAGCAGCAAGCTTTCAAGAAGGAGAGAAAGAGGGAGGCTGTGTTCATGCCACAAATCCACCAATAGTGGAAAACCTTAAAAAGAAAATCCCTGTTTTTAAACAGAGTATACACAGCTGCATTTAAGTGGAAATATTATTGTCATTAGAATATTAGCCACATAAATAAGTTATTAAGATTATTGTCTTTTTTGGAATGAGAGGAAAAACTGAATATTTTGTGCATGAACATTTTGTCAGCTGTTAATGTTTGCTCTATGAATAAATTAGCATTGTCAATACTGTGGGTTTACCTTCAGTGATGTACAGAAACACACAGACAAATAGTTATTAGATGAATCAAATTGCGTAGACTAACAGAGGTTTGTATTGGAGCTAGAATTCCTTTTCATTTAGGCTATGCTTTGTTTGAGAGCATAAGTGTCCTTGCTGATAATGCAATACAAGAGAATGCATGAGTGTTTGTGCAAATTCTGTGTGTGTCTCTCTATTTGCATAAGATTAATGTTTTTATTACTGCCCAGTACTGACCGTAGTTATCTGACTACAACAAAGTCAAGTTCCCTAATTTGTAGCCTTACAGAGAACAAGGCTAAACAGCATCAAAAGAATGCAAATTCTACTCCAAAACTATTGTTACTGTTGTGATGAAAACTGCTCTAGCTCGAAGAATTATTGTGTTACTTTCAAGCATGGTTGAGCATGTATGAGAATTCTTTCTGTGTGCTTGACTCATTTAAGAATCATTTTCTTCCCAAATAGATGTGTGCTTTTTTATCGACTGATGACACAAATGGAGAATAAAGCAAAGAATCACACCCATTCTCATCATCAGTCAGATAGTTGGGGTTTTTTTTTTCGTATCACACTCTGTAGACCAGACTAATTTGGGATATTTCTTCATCACTTAATATTTCAAAAAACGAAAGAAGTCAGCATTAAACTACATCATTAAATCATAATTCCCTAATGTGTGTGGCAAATATCAGCAGCCTAGTAGTATGAGAGGAGGGGGGATCTGAAGTTTTTCTTTCTTTTTTTTTTTATCAGAGAATACAGTTTCCATCCCACTCCTGCAAGCGAGGCTTAGGGGACTCTCTCTGTATGCCAGACTTCACTGGGTTTAGCACAAGAAGCACAACTTATTGGATTATGGGGTCCACCATCTATGCTCATATAGCTGGAGGCTGTGTGTGTGTGTGTGTGTGTGTGTGCGTGTGCGTGTGTGTGTGTGTGTGTGTGCGTGTGCGTGTGTGTGTGTGTGGGGTAGAGTGTACGTGGGTGGGCAGCTTGTGAACAGAAGGAGGGATGGGGTAGTAAATACATGATAAATTCCCATTTTCTCTCCCATTTTATATGCAAAATTTCTCATAGAAGCATGGTTTTTCATGTACTGAGGTTAGACGTTTATGCAGACCC
Organism: Apogon hyalosoma; assembly: GCA_037367295.1. NCBI lineage: Eukaryota > Metazoa > Chordata > Actinopteri > Kurtiformes > Apogonidae > Apogon > Apogon hyalosoma. The sequence continues at coordinate 21,209,556 of JAPQRP010000030.1, forward strand.
GAGGAGCAGGGTACCGTCAACCAGTCCGTCAAGGTTTCACTTGTTTCAACTGGAATTTGTGTCACCTGTCTAATTTTTGTTCCCATGAATAACTGTATTTTTTTCCCCCTTTGCATAGGAAAGGTAACATTTGGCACAGAGCTCTTCTTGCATGGACCCTGCTGATTATATAACACTGCAATTGTCCACATAAGGAATGATTTACTGGCACACAAACTCCATTTGTGTCCTTGGTTACTATTCAGTGTATAACCTTGCTCAACCTCCACTCATTTAGGCCAAGGTGCTGTGTGATGTTTGTTAAAGTTGAAAATAATTTTCCTCTTGCTTTTTCTCTCTGATGTACTGCTTTCCCATTTTTTCTAAAGCTCTCAACACTGTAAATCTAATAATAAAGCAATGACAGTACTGAGTCTCCAGCTTTAATATCAATATGACAGAATTTAGACCTAGAGGGAAGTAGGATTTTATCCTGCTGTGTCCTGCGTCATTCAAGTATGCTTTGATTTTCGGTATGCCCTTTCCATAGTGGGTTATGTACTGAGATAAAGAATCACAGAGGCTGGGAGGAATCCTTGCATTTTCCTCTTTATTATTTATTCTGCAGCAGGCACACAGAAAGCATGCAGGGCAGAAGCAGGAACACACTCTGTTCAGTGAGGAGGGGGTAATCACACTGATTTGGCTGTATAACAAGACAATGCTTACAAGTGGATGATGACAGGCAGCACTTAAAACGATGCTACCCCTGGAGTCATTACTGCGCATTCTAACTAACTCTACAGTCTACAGTGTATATGTTTATGATAGGCAACAGGACATCTATGAATAATGATCAAATGATGTAAAAGAAATAAAAAAATCAATTTCACTGTCAGAATGGATATTTAATTGCAGAGTCGTGAGGTCATGAATATACTTGTATATTATACTGTGGTCCATGTTATGTTGGCCGAATTCCACTCACATAGCTCTTTGAGATGTTGAATGACTGCCTCCTTCTGCTAGGAGCACCATCCTTGTCCCAGTGGCGTTCCACCTTAAAAAGACGAATATATGTGCCTAACTGGCTCCCTGACATTGACACACCGTGACTCACGCTGCCGTGCTATTTCAGTATGGCTGCTGGCAAGCCCAGCCGTTCTCCCCTCCCTGCTTTGGTCATTTGTTTGCCTCCCCTGCAAGGCTGTTTACTTGTAATTTGGACATCTGTCAAGGTGGTTTGTTTGCTACCCTGTGGTGTGATTAGGCTACCTTTGCCAAATCTAGGAAGATAAATGAGGTTATGACAAGTCTTGGCTGTAAAGACAGAGCTGGAATTTGAGCACTTCTCATGTACCAAGTTCAGAAGGATAATTAAGACAGCATTAGGTGACTAAAGGGGGGATGTGAAAGAGAAGCAAGACGTGCAGCAGATCCAGGTCAGTGGTCACAAATGCACAAATGCTTATTCACACTCTCTTTCCTGCAGTCTTTTATGGTGGTCTTGTGCAGTGCCCCAGTACTGTCTTTTGTGTCCCGCCTTGTCCTGTCATGCAGTCTGTTCAGCACAGTGGTCCACACCAGAAATTCCTCTTACACCTGGGGAGGATGTGGGGCAATTAACCACCTGCTGGTGATGCTGCCGTACCGCATTGCCTCAGACACCCTGACATTTGCACGATCACTCATGATCACATTCATATTCATATTTGTAAAGGTGGAGTCATTCATGCACGCTGAATGACGCCCAGGTACAAAACTGCCAAACACACAGAACACAACAAAAGAGGAGGCATAGGTGCTGATTCCTGATTTGCTTTCTGATCATGTTTCATCCTCCGTGTTACTAATTTGTTCATCTCCTTAATGAACATTATTGGCAGGATAGCATTAACCCAGCACTTAAGTTTTCTAATGGCTACCGTCATGCTCCATGCTCACATTGCATACTGTACACTCTCGTACAATCAATACTGAATAATTTCATCGCTCTAACTAACCTTGTTGAAAATGTCCTTATTTAAATTTTTAGACCATCATCCAGATTGAGGTTTTGTTGCTGTAAGTTAATTATGCAAACTGAAACCACTAATCTGGAAATGTTCAACTGTCAATGAAGTAGAAGACATTTTTTGCCATTTGAGTAAATTATTCATAGCTGATAAGAAAATGTGTAGCAATTGCCAAATATAACTGAATACTTGATTTCTGCAACACACTTAATCATCTAATAAAAGCATTATTTACAACCGGGGCACTGCAGCAGCACGCTGCAGGCTGCAGCACTGCCACTAACTTGGCATGACGTTACAAATCAACATATGCCTCATTGTGTCTGTCCTACAGCAACAATGAGACAGTTTTTAGGGGTGTGTCTGTAGGTGTGTCAGTAAAAGGGTGGGGGAAGAATGTAAGGGAAATGTGTAGGCTCTAGGTTACCAAACAAGGTAACATATTTGCTTGTTAACTATAAAATGAACTACAGCCAGAGGACTTGTATTAAGAACATAATTGCATCCAAGTTACTTAAAAGCAGGTCAAACCTGTGATAAAACACTAGTACACACAATATGGACTTGTTTGTAACTGATAAACATGATGGCAGATAGATGTGTTGAAAATAGGTGGCAATACTTCACACAAGCTTTTCTCAAGTAGAAATACAGAAACATTCGTAAAAAGCACTGGTAAGACTGGAGGCAATTCACTCAAAGAAGGGTTTTGAAGGACAGTTCTATTGTGTGTATCAGTCAAAATCTTACATGACATCATTTTTACTTTCTTTGATGAGTACTGAATAAAATAATATAATAGAAGGGGAAAAAAAAAAAAAAACTTTCCAAGTTTGTAGCTTTTCTTATACGGAATGGTTTTCTATTTTTATTATCCCATCCACTTTAAATAAGTCTTTGTGGATGTAAGGGTGGAGTTGAAGGATGTAGACAAAATACCTGGAGAGTATTTAAAACTACAGTAGCAACACTGCTTTGAAAAGGTTACATGGGAAGCAGAAGTTATAATGCACCTGAACAACAAATACTTGATACAGACAGCTTTACCTGAGTACAGAAACATAATAGCTGTACTTCCTATGCCTGGTGTTGGGCAGTAATGAAGCTGTCTGACAACTCAACACATGGCAGGTAATCATTAATCTCTGTCATCAGTTACTGGCATGTGCTTACGAAACAGAGACACCGAAACAGAAAGAGGCATAAAGCTCCTTTTTGATCTTTCACTTTTCTTTAGATTTGTACTGTAGCAAAAAAAAAAAAAAAAGTTGGACTCAATCCACAAAAATGAGCTTCCAGTAGAAGTTTTTATTTGAATGTTTAGGTCTGTGAATGCTGTCAGCACTGGGAGTGGCCAGCAGATGCACTATGGACAGAGAGGGTGGGGACATAGTTACTGCACCTGAGTTTCACCTGAGAACAAAATAAGCTGGATCCACCAGTGCTGAAACACTGCCAGGCCTTCAAGGACACACATTTGCTCTGGATTATATTTTCACTTTAAGGTAAAGTTCAACTACTACTATTTTCTCTTAATGTCTTTGTTGATCAAGTGAACTCCAGTTAACGTACTTGGTTGGTTGTCCTTTTTTTTTTTTTTTTTTTTTTTTTTAAACCTCAGCTTCATTTTCACATGCATAATTATTACACTTCTTTCGTTTTAAGAGGAAAAAAAAACAAAGAGCACTTGAAGGTTCCTCTATTTTACCCTTTTAAGATAAACAGCTGTGGCGTACAGGAATGGATGCCAATCTTACAGCAGAGTGATTTTCACCCTGGTTAAACTGAATTAGTGCCACTAAATAAAAATCAAGTCAAACGTAAAGTCAACAGTCACTGAAACTACATTCTCAGTATAATTTTTTCACTTCTTCTCGTATTTGCTCTCAGGGTTTTAATGGATTTTAGATTTACAAGTGTGAAGCTAAAGGTGGTTCTGCTGTCTCTGCTTTCACTTCAGCTGAATACAGGTGAGTTTTTCTGACTTTTTTTTTCATCCCTGGAGGTTATTTTCATTTTTTAAAAGCACATTTTCAGTAAAGTTTAAACAGATCATGGTGAGCACAAATTATTTGATCACTTAACTCAGGTTTTACTTTTATGAGGGGATTTTATTTTCTTGGCCGCCTGATTTGAATGCATAAGCCTTGCTGAGCTCCTTGCTGACAACCTGATTGTAAAACCACTGCTCAATTACATTGCAGAGGGTCAGTGAGCCATGTACATAATGGGGCTGACTCACAGGCACCCTACATAACACTCATAGCTTTATTCATACCTGCTGCTGCTGCTGAGGGTCAAACTGCTGTGTGCATTTGTAAAGTAAGACCCTAAGCACTTTTATTGTCCTCAGTGGAGAAATTAGTCTTGGGCTTCCATCCAAGCTGCTCAGTTTATATAAGAACAACATAAAAAAGGGTAAAATTAAATAAAATGCATGCACCAGGGTGAAGCACACAGCTTATATAGATTATGTGCCATAACTATTTTATCCTCATGCTCTTATCAGGTTCAACTAAACCCCAAAAGCAGTTTAATCCTAGTGTTGCACCACCTCATTAAACATAGTATTTTACTGCTTAGTGTTAAGAGGTTTGATTGATCCTTGAAGCTGCAACAGGACTTTCTAGTGGTAAACTGAGAGGAAAGTGTTATCTGAGCCTATTGTGTGGCCGATGAGGAAGTGCATACAATTTGAATATTCACAACTAAACTCTTTGTATCAAGCTGCCTCTCCATATGGAAAAACATATCTTCCTAACAATACAGTACTTCTCCCCATGGGGGATTCGCATTGTAAATATTTGACTTACTAATGTGAGTTTTTTTTTAGACTCTGACATACTTTGTTTTTTAGTAGTGCAACTGAAGTGCTGAAGTGTTATACTGAAGTAACAATTGAGTGGTGTTAAAGAGGAGTTGGTTTGATATTAAGGGGCTTTAATATGTTTTATGTGTCTTCTGTGGCAGTAATTACACCATCTTGGGGACTTGAGTTGAAAATGAGCCAATTCTCTAACCTGGCACATATACAGAAATGTCTAGTAATATGTACGGTCCCTGGCATGTTAAAGTATAAATAAAAATGATATAGCCAATTCATAAATGGAGAACTAATGAGAATAACGGCTGAAATTTAACAAACAATATTAATGATAAACACTGTTAGATTATTTTGGAAATGTGTTGCTGTACAATAACCATCAGTAATGAGTTCTCGCAGTAAACAACGAAGCATCAGCTGTGATGAAACCGTGTGTCAGTGAGGGTGTGTGTCAATGCGAACACAACTCCACTTTTAACTGCCACTAGTTAAGAACATTCTTCATATTTGTTCATGTTTTCAGCTTTGATCATTTACCAATATATCTCTGACAATTAATGAGCCTCTGGGAATTTTAAATTAATATGTATCTCATTTTTTGCCAATATCAACACTTTTACTTTCATTCTAGCTCCAAACCCCTAAATCCTCAGATTGACTTAAGAGGCTAATTAGTCTCAGATCAGCAGTCCTGCTCCACTCTGAAACTGTTTATGAGCACAGGCCCAGAGCTTGAATGCCATTAAGTGGGGAAAAATAGTTATGCATTTGAGAGAGCTAGTTATTCTGTCTTTTTAATGTTTTCTTTTGGCCAAAGTGATTATTAAAACTGTGGGCTGGAAAAAATTCATGTTGTGAGACAAATAAATCTACCTTGGCTATTTCTCTGCTGATTAGATGTGACAGAGGCGATGCAGATTACATCCACGGGGCCTCAGACCATCCAAAAGGCCCAGGGGGAGACGGTGAATCTGGGATGCACCTACAGCCCCGGCCCACAAGACACAGGAGAGCTGGACATCGAATGGTCCAACGTCAGCCCTGACATGACGCAGAAAGACAAACTGGTAGGTTTGCATGTGGAGACAGGGAGGGGATATTATGTGCAAAACCTGAATGGGAGCTTGGAGGAATTATTTAAACATACATTGGTGAGCATTTCAAATATGCGTTGGTAGGGGTTACCTTTTAGCTCGGAGCACAGTGTGCAGTACGGTGGAAAAACCTGCTTTGAAGTAGTTTCGTCACTCACCACAATCTTGCATCTCAGCTCTTATCGTATTCAGGGGGCCAGATTCACACCTACAGTGACCCCAGCCTCTCAAAAAGGCTGAAGTTCATAACAAACCCCACGCAAGGAGACGCCTCCATCTCTATCTCTGATGTCAGACCCTCAGACACAGCAACCTACCAGTGTAAAGTCAAGAAATCACCTGGTGTGGACATGAGAAAAGTCACCCTGGTGGTGATGGGTGAGGATGAATTCCTTTTTACTGGTTTTACCTGTTCATTTCCTCTGCTGCCTTTTATTCACCGTTAAATGTTCTCACTCACATGGAATGTGAAGGGCCTTTTTTGTTCCTTGAGTGGTTTTTCTTGAAGTGTCCATAAAATATATTTTATCATTTGAACCAAATAATAAAACATATGTCTGGAACATTTTTGATCCAGGTGTTTTTTTTAATTCACATATATTTATTTTTATTCACCAGTTCCACCATCAAGGCCAAAGTGTTGGGTGGAAGGCAGTGAGGAGAAAGGGGGCACTGTCTCCCTTCACTGCAAATCCTCTCAAGGATCCACTCCTTTGAGTTATTCATGGACAAGAGAGAGTGGAGGAGCAATGCCACCCACTGCAACCCAAGGTAAGGAGGGAACTTTTAGACAGGGCATTTCTATGACAGGACATGAAGATATTTATATAATACCATTTTTGTGAGTGTTTTGTTTTTTCATTAAGACCCACAGACTGGGGAGCTCTTGATAAGGAACCACACAGACAGCTATGTTGGAACATATGGATGTGTGGTTAAAAATGCTGTGGGCAAAGCGCAGTGCACATATGCACTACATGCATATAACCGTAAGTCATCACTTCTAAGTGAACTCTAAACACCTCTATATCTTGGAGGAATGTTATTTTTTACTGCATGTCTTGCGTTTTTCATCTGCTGCAATCTGTAATGAAAGCAATAAACACATTTGTAAGCCTCTTGTTAAACCCAGTATTAACAGCTCTGGGGAGGCACTGCTGTTGTTTGATCTCTGAACACTGTGTACTGTCTTTCAGCTACCAATAAAGTGGGTGTCATTGTCGGGGCAGTGATAGGTGCTCTCTTGCTGCTGCTGCTGCTCCTGCTTCTCATCTGGCTGCTGATCTGCTGCTGCCACAAGCGTCGCTATGAAAAGGAGGTCGCAAATGAAATAAGGTGCACTATCAGAACTGACAAGTATTTTTTATATATATATTTGAAGTAGGGCTGTAATGACGTCAAGATATCACAGTCTGATAACATGACAGAATATATTATTATCATTAGTAGTAGTATTAGCTGTAGTAGTAGTATTATAAGCATTATTATTAGTAGTATCATCATATTTATAGTAGTAGTAATTATAATGCTCTAAAGCAGGGTTGTCTAACTCATTTTAGTTCAGGGGCACATACAGCCCAATATGATCTGAAGTGGGCAGGACCAATAAAAATAATTACAATGAAAAAAGTCAAATTACATTGTGAAAATGTTTACATCTATAAACCTTCCTTAAAGATGTGAATAACATCAACAACCTGAAATGTCTTAGTATAAATAATTCCTTTTTTTTAAATGTTATTTTTACTCTGCTTCTCATTGACACATGTAGGCTATATTACAACTTACAGATCACAGTGGATCTACAAATACACAACGTATTTATAATAAGATATTGTTATAATTCCACATACTTCTTTTAAAATATTTCAAGTTGATCTTTCATATTGGTACGAATGTGGCCCCTGAATTAAAATGATCGTTAAAATCTCCTGTGTAATTTTGCATTTCACAAATCAATCCACGGGCCAGATTGGACTCTTTTGCGGGCCGGGTTTAGCCCGCGAGCCATATTTTTGACACCTGTGATCTAAAGGAATGAAATCAGTGGAAAAACTAATAAGAAATCTGAAAAGAAATGAGAAAGAGGAAAGAATCATAATCTCAAATAGAACTAATATGTCTCAACATGTATTTATTTATTGACTAATTTATCTCCACATTTATCTTTTCCTAAATTATCTCAATTTATTTTCATATTATACTCTGCATTTTGCTTTTTTGTTTCAGTGAAAATAGACTGTCTTCCTATATTCAGAGTAAATTCAAAGGTTATTGCATAAGAACAAAGAAACTTAAAGTGAGAGTGACTTTTTCAGCAAAACACATCATTAACTGAACATGAAAACAAGTGACTACAACCTCTGTCATATGTTAAACTGTGTGGACTTTGTTAATGAATTGATGGTGGAGAAGATAATGGTGTTTTCATGTCAAGACAAAATTATGTCCTGTTGCTGAAAAGCTGAGAAACTGCAGTTTACCTCCATTATTTATCTGTATTGATAGGATTAGTGGTCAGGAGATATTAGGATGTTTAGATCCATAGATGACTTTGGTCACAAGCAGCTTTTTAGGTCTTTGAAGCTAAAGAAATAACTTCCTTTCCATATAATGAGAGGAAAAGGGTGCACAAGCACATTTATATTTTTGTTTTTCAGTAACAAAGAACTGTTAGTTTTTATACCTCGGTGCATCACTGCAGCTCTAACATGAAGTCGTCTAAACAGATCTCATTAACCCAGTGGTTCCCAACTTTTTTTGGCTCCTGACCCCAGTTTAACATCACAAATTTCTGACGACCCCAGACATTCAAAACTGAGACTTTTTTTATTTTTATTTTTTATGTAATAGTTTGCTATACTATGTTGCAAAAAAATGTTAATTTTAGATGACATTTATTCTATATAATGTATATTATTATGGATGGAGGCAGAAAAGCCAGGTGTAGATTACTGCACAAAGGGA
>JAPQRP010000030.1:21218544-21250225 GCA_037367295.1 Apogon hyalosoma
GACAGATAAACAGTACCACAGTGCTTCAGTTTGAACATTTGACAGATAAACAGTACCACAGTGCTTCAGTTTCAGATGCACAGTTTGTCATGTCTGTTATGGATTGTGATTGTCTCTCTGAACTCACCATATATTTATTATTAGTAAGTTTTTATTTTTAATAATTACTAGAAATTTCAGATGACACCATTTGAATTCCAGGCGACCCCATGTGGAGTCCAGCCCCAAGGCTGAAAAACATTGCATTAAGTCCTGTGTGAACTGTTTCTCAGGGAGGATGTCCAAGCTCCAGAGAGTCGACCCACCAGCAGAAACTCCAGCCTCCGTTCAGTGATGGGATACCGCACCCACGCGGGGGTGTCATACACGTCTGTGAATGACCAGCTGCCAAGTATTAATGAATCTGGCCACGGTGTCATCTACACAGGAGGGAGTATGAGGACCTCACAGCGATCCAATGGAGACCAAAAACCACCTCCTCTCAGATACGACCCTAAATACGGATACCCAGTGTAACTGGGTACAGACTTTCCAAATTCAGTACAGAACAGAAAAACACTTTTACTCAGTATATGACTTGAGTGCAATATGTAAATGAATAATTGTTTTGTGGTGGAATATAATGTATTTAACCAGAGCATAATTGTACAAAATGCATAATAATAGATGATTTCTGGGGAATCAGTACTTGTTGCAGGCCAGACTAACATAACTGACTGGCTTTCCTGATTCACTGCAACACATCTCTGCTCCTGTAAACAAATGTATTTATGGAAAAGCAATAGTTTTTATATTATCATACTGATAACAATATCAGCATCTGTATGTAAATTGTGTATATCATAGATTCATATTTTTTTCTGTGATGTATTTGTAGCTTGTTTCTTACATTTTATAAACATGTACAATAAAATATTTATCTATAAATGTAACTGTCTATTAATCAGTTTTTATTTTAAAACACTGTACAACAACCAAAGCTGACCAAAGTGCTGTACAATAGAAGGATAAAGATAAAAACATCACAATAAATAACAATTACAACAATACAGTGCATTCTCCTTTTAAAACAGAGTACCACAGTACTAAGTGTCAAAGGCCATTCTGAACAGATAGATTTAAAGTTTTGCTCTAAAAGTTCATGCATTATTGTTAGTTAGATGATTCCCAGGCTGACAGAACATTATGAAATAATGTTCAGAACACAGCTTGCCCCTCTGAGGATGCAGAATATTATCTTTCTGAATTTAGTGAGTACTTGACATCATAATAAAATCAGGTATTTAGTATTTCATGCAGAAGTAGGTATGATTAAAATGCTAAATAGTAACAGATAATGGTTGATGTTTTGGATTCGGCTGAGAAAGTCCTTATGTTTGCAGAGTGCATTAAAAATGAAATTAGGAGCAGATTATAGTGCATTACCATGGTCAGACAAACAATCTATATGTTTTGATAGCTCACAGATGGAAGCCCAGTTATATTCAGGCGTGAAGCTGAATCAATATAAATTCAAACTTAGCAGTTTATGAGTCAGAATATTGAAAAACAGAGAAGTCAATTTTGTCTCTGATCCTCTTATGTCCATTTGCCTTCTGGAAAATGTTTCATTTGCAGAACAAAGCATCATAAAATTACCTTGGCTCTGTTGTTGTTGTCTCCAAGTTTTGTCAAGCCACCAGTAAACTCATTATTAGTGCGGTGGCTAAAAGCGGTGGCTCTAACCCACAGCTGCCACTCTCAGTCGGCAGAGTCAGCACTGTGCCCACGGCCCCACCTCCCTCCATAAGGGCCTGAGTTGGGCAGATCCCATCTTCAAAGGGTGTGTGTTGAATTAATAAGAGCTGCCAGAGGTGATGAGAGTTTGGTGGACACTCAAAAATAAATTCTACTCAAAGTCCCCTTGAAGGCAGGATCCACCCAGCACTAATCTGAAAAGGCTGGGCTTTTGTTTAGAAACACTGCAACTTCTCTAAAGGATCAGAGATAATTCACAGTAGCTCTTTATTTTAGTTTTGCTTTGCTTGAAAGTTTAATCAGCAGTACTGTTGTTTGTGTTCTGCCATATATTCACATGTGTATTTCACTATACCCAGGAGGAAACTCTTTGACCTAATGTCATCTTTAGCCCCTAACCTTAACCATCGTAACTCAACCCCTGATTTTAATCCAAACTAATATTGTTGGAGCCAAAATACATTTTTTCTTTGCTCATTCCTCCTTTTTGTTTTAACCTTAATTTAATAATTGTTTTGTGGGTGTGGCTGTGATGATCACCACAGGTGCAAATCCTCATGGGTGTTGGTATGGGTGTGGCAAAGTTACATATACCTGCCGTGTGAGGTGGGCGGTGTCTGTGGAAGGACAGCCCCAAACAATTTTCTGACCGTGAACCACAGGGTGCATTTAATGTGCATTTAAGAAGTTTTCAGTGTTTTTTTTTTTATGTTTAGTAACCTATTTTGTTTATTTATAGAAAGTATTTTGAATGGCAGTTGTGGCCTATTTTGAATGTTGGACTTAATTTATGTCAATAAAAGGATTGGCATTTCCAAAGACAAAGAAAACCATCCAGACATTCATTCATACATGTGTCAAAAATACAACAGGTTGAACCCTTCCACACCATAGTAGCAGCTAAAGGTAAAGCCACTACAAATATAAACCCATTAAAACCCAGTGCTACTTTTATGTCACTTCCCAAATTAATTGTTCTCTTTATTTAACCTTTCTTAAGTGATTTATCACCATTTATTATAATATCATCCTTTGTGTTTTGCTTTTTTTTTTTTTCCTGAAAATCACGTTTTCTTATCATTTCCAATATTTTATTAAGATATTAATAAAAACTCAGAGTGAATTCAATGTCATTATATCAAAACAGAGGAAAAAGTGACTTTATCATCAAATATTTCAATAACTTAATGCAAAAACAAGTATCTCTATCCACTGTCATTGATCCAACTAAATGGATTTTACTGGTGAATCAATGTTGCAGAAGATGACGGTGTTTTCGTGTTCACTGCGGAGCCTCTGAACGTCCAAATGGGTCATATCTGATGACCATGAAAAGATGATAAACTGTATTTTGCACCAATTATTTACATGGATTGAAAGGATTATTGGATCAACAGGTATTAAACATTTTATATTAGTAGATGCTGTTGGTTACCAGTGGTTGTTTGGGTCTTCATGGGTTAACCATAAAACCAAGTCTCAATCTTCAAAAAGTGGACAGTGGGACTCTCATAGATCATAAATAATGTGTACTGAGGTCATAGTTTCCACCAGGATAAGAGAACCTAACCTCACCTAAAGCATAAATACAAAAGAGAGACATGAAAATTAAATTACAAAGTATTACACAGATACAGGTAGTTATCCTCATGACATGGTGCAAGGTCACCATCACTGTAGTAGAGGACAATGACACGCTGAGACCTCTGTAAACCTATATATGAAGCTTTTTATACTCTTTTTTTATGTCTATTATCAGAGCATAGTGATGGAGCATGATCTTAAGATACAATATACTTTATTGATCCCCCAAAATACTTTGCATTTAAATTCTATTAATTCAATTCAGTCATAATCCATGATTATCTGAAGACACTTCAGATCAAGGACTTAAAAAGACAAGATGGCGAAAGAAAGAAAACCCAACAAATCTTGCAGGAGGAAGTCAGGAAATCCAGGGAACGGGATTTCACATATGTAATATCATATCATATCATATATAGAATTATAAATGCATACACTGTATGGACAAAAATATTGGGACATATGACATCTATAACTGGCAGGACTTCACATTCCCATTGGTTTGATATATAATCACAATGAAAACATTCATATCAGTTGCTGTTAACAATTATCACAATAAATGTCAAGTTATTAAGTTAAAAGGCAGATTTTTCCTCCGGAGTGAGACACAAAGAAACCACACAGTTACTTGTGGTTTATGGTCAGAATGTGACAGATATTTCAGAAATCTAATGGTACATTATTTAAGACAACTATAATGATAAAAAACTTAAAACTTAAATGTTAGTGAGCAAAAATAACCAACATTTGAAGCATTTTGTAAGCATTTTAGACAACAATGTAAACAAAATTAAAGGGGAAAAGAAAAAACATCCATTGTAATCATATTTATCTTGATATAAAAGTCCATTTTGACAGTTTTCTTTATTGTTTTATAGTGCATCCCTCTGTGAGCAATAAAACACCCAAATTCAGTTTGTCTCTACACATTTCTCCATTTGGTAATTATCCTTTCCCCATCTAACCCTCAGCTTAACCTACTTCTAACTCGAAAACCAGGCCTTAACCTTCAAAAGGACTTTACTGATCCCCATAGTCCACATGGATTAGAATGTCGTCACATCCCCACCAGCAAAAGAGAACAAGGAACAAACTCATAAAACTTCAGCAATAGTGATATGTGAACACTTACAGTTTGCTTTACACTTAGACAAACTGAAAAATGTGAATACTCATACATGGTTGCATACATATGTGTAGTGTGTCTTATTTACTTAATTCAGAATTCTAAAGAATTGCATCCGTGACGGGGACCTGCTGTTTTATGTGCACACACAAGTCTTTCCTTTAATCCAAGCATGAAATGAGGAAATAGGCCCAATAATTATTGCAGGCACTTGTGTAGCATCCTAACACACTCGCGTTTTATTCATAAACTTGTTATAGGGTCAAGTCAATGCAAAGACTCCAAATGTCCTTTAAAATGAAATACTTGAGCGTTTAAGAAAGCTTTACCTTATTAATGTTGCACAATCTGGCTTTCAAATATGGTATGAAATCATCCATTCATTCAATAACTATAAATAAGATAATGTGTTATTCTGAGAAACATGTGGATGAGGACCTTGGGAAACCATTTTAATTGCTCAAGCATACTTGCTGTGAATGCACAATTGTAAATATAAAACAAGCAAACAAGAAGCCTAATTAAAATAAAGACTGTATTTGAGTCAACATGTTTTTAAAAGTCTATTTACAAAGTTTGTGTCCTCCACAGCTCAAACTACAGTGATAAGGTATTGCATTAGCAAGGCTCTGGAAGGTGATTCAAAGGTGATTTGCTTTTCTTATCAGGTAATAGGTGTGTTGGTGGCTTTGTGTTTGTAAATCTGTGGCCGAGCTGCAGGAATAACCATTTGCATGCTGAGTCCAGTAGAGTGTGGTCTGTGGATTGGCTGACCTGTCATGGTGCACTGCTCCACATACAGTAAAATCAGCCGGATATTCACAATGAGCGCATACCCTCCACACCGAGCGTCAATGCAAATATATCACCACAACTACCTGTGGTTATAACCGATGTAAATCATGTCTAACGCTTCTATATAAATTCTTGTCAAGGAACATTGAGATCCGGGCAGTTCACCTTGCTGTGTTCATCCTGCAGATATCTTCAGGCAAGGATTAATGCTGGGATAAACAAAACAAAAGAAGGAATTCTTCAATTGCCGCTAAAGGTATTGAGTTAGACATCATATTGGGATGAGCAAATAGAATGTTAGAGGAAAGTTTGAGTAGGATTCAGGGTGATAAAAAAACTCTACTCATACCCAAGGGATCTTTTCCTCTGAGGTAAAAATGGAATATGTGTTCTATTCTGCTTAATCTCACCTTTGTACCTTAGCTTTAGTCTATGTATGCCCAGCTATTCTGGACATTTCACATGTATTTTTAACCAGAAAAGTGGGTTTTAATTGAGCCTATTTGGATGTGTTTTATGAATTTCAAAAGCTAAATGTGTGAATCTTTTCCCCAGGCTCTGTGACTGATTCCATTCTGTGCGGGGAATGAAAACTCGTCTGGTTTTGGAGAGTGTGTGCATAATTCTTGCCTTCTTGTCATCTCTTTGAACACAGTAAAAACAAAGCGCTTCAGAACCTACCGCAGACTGCTGAGTGAGTGGTACACAGAAGTCTAAGTCGATTCTCATAAAGAGTTACACTGGGGTTGTTGTACAGATAAACATAATGTTGGGGACAAGTAAACTGGCCATCTGGATAATGACTGGCCTGTTTGCCATTACAACGGTGTTCTTTAATCTCTACATCTTCTTGATGAGTTTGTTTAAATACAAACAGACAAAGCAGTGGAGTCCCAGTGAAACCATCATAGCAGCTCTGTCAGTGGCTAATGTGGTGCATCAGCTTATTTGTTACTTCTGGATGACCATGGATGAGATCGACCGTACCTGTAACGTTGCGCAGATGCCGTACAGTATCATCTTACTGTTGATATTCAGCCTCAAGTTCACCATTGTGTGGGACACCAGCTTTCTCACCTTTTACTACAGCATCAAGCTGGTGAACACAACTAACCAGTGCTTCACACAGATCCAGGCTGTCATCATCAAGCATGTCACTGTGGTTGTTTGTCTCATCCCCCTGTGTGCCCTGGGAACCTGTGTACCGATGCTTGTGGTGTTTGTGCCTGAGAACTACACCAAGGCCAATCAAGACTGTGGGATGATGACTCCTGACAGCTACACTGGTCGCATTTACGAAGTCATGCTTCTGCTCTTCTCTGACGTGCTGCCAGGGGTGTTCATGGTGAAATGCTGCGTCTCAATCTCTGTCCACCTGGCCCTCCATCTGCGCAACATGAAGGCCAGTACCAACGGCGCCCACTGCCCGAAGATGGGTTCCCAACTGAGGGTCATCCAGATGGCACTGTCCCTTGTTGGCACCTTCCTCTGCTTCCTTGTGGTTGACCTTTATGTGAACTACCAGATAGTGGTGTACCATGACAATGCTGTTGTGCTCACATTTTTATTCATCTCCATTTTCACCACTGGAACCGCTGTGGTCCTGATCTATGGTAAGAAGTCTCTCTGGAAAGCTCTCTTACATGAATACAACATCTTCCTGGATGTATATCCTTGTTTGTCTTGTCTGAAGGTGTCTGAGGAAAAGGACAAACCAAGCACTCCAGCAAAATTAAAAAACTGAAAGGTCATTTTCTTTTGCACTGTGTGATTTCGTGCTAAAATTGGTAGTTGTCTGAACTTATCAAAGGAAGTAATTGTTATCCTCTACGCCAGCAAAATCAGTAACAATTTTCATCCTGCTGTAGCAAATTTGACAACCATCTCTTTCATCCGTAGATCATTTTTACTGTGCTGTAAAGGCAGGGAGAGAATCTGCAGAGCACAGAGGTCAGGCTGCTGGCTGACCATTCAAATAATAAGCTCATCAGACCATACCTATGGGTATAAATATTTAATCTGGACAAATAATAGTCAGCACTGTAAAACAGATCCACCTTCATGGTTGCTTGGACATGATGTAACTCCGTACCCATCTAAAAATGTTAAAAAATACATGTGAATGTGGTGAGAGTACACAGAGCATATTAATAAAACAAGAAAGTGCACACAACCTGATTTTTTTTTGTTTTAACACAGAGGTATTAAGAGTTTCTCCTACAGTAAGTCAGCTTTTGCAGATGTTTTTTTTTCTGTACTTGAAGTGTAGAGGGAAGGTGGGGACAACAGTGGGCAGCACCTAACTGGAAAGATGCCAAATCCAACTCCTGCACCTGTCAGCGGTCAAAACATAAACTCAAAAAGAAAAGAACTCATAATCGCTGTTTTCTCTTTTGTATCCCTTTGTTGGATATCAATATAGGTGTGTGTCCCTGCACCCGACAGCTCCCTGGTGGGATTGTGTGTGACTGTGTGGGTGTGAAGCTGGGCGTTCCTGAAAAGTGCACTCATGCCCGGCAGTAGCCTGAGTAAATAGAGCTTTAAAAAAGTGCAGCAGACCTCTTTGCAATGCTCCACTAGTTCACACCCTCTGGCACCACCTAGTGAGGTTCAAAGCATAGATACAATAGTGCAGCTAATCCCACTCCACACAGACTTGGGATGCCTCCAGCAGCTAAATGGACAGAGTAAAAACGGGCATATTTTCCTTTGATGCATGGGGGTGTTAAGTCATGTGATGGCCTTAGCCTCAATCCCTGCTGTCTTTCTCTATCTTTTGGAAGGAAGTTTGGCTTTAGCATGACGGGCAAGAAGAGCTCAGCACTGGCCCAACAATAACTCAGTAGGAAGCAGTATTACCTATGCAAATAGTCTGGGAAATTATACTCAAGAGTTAGCGACCATATGTGTACTTCTGTGCTGGAACTCAAGTCCCTCCAACTGTTTTTCATTAAAAATGCTGTTTTCCTTCCTTCAAGGTAATGGAAAATGTGGATGTGCGTGCATAGCAATTCTAAGTTCGACACAGATGTGTCAGTGCTTTGTACTGAAGGGAAGTATGGCTGTAATGTAAATGACAGGCTCTGGTGATTGATGTTTTGACATATACACTGAATCAGTGTACATAGGGAAGGAAAATCAGTTGACGAAAGCTAGGTTTCAGCATGATGGGAAAAAAACAGCCCACTATGATAAAAGCACGGCCTAGTAATACCTCACAATGAAGCCATATGTAGGTAATTATATTTAAGAGTTTGCAACCATATGTGTTGTTCTCTGCAGGGGTTAAAAACCCTTCTTTTCCAGTAAGAGTTTTATTTCTTAACTGCATGTGTCACATTTCTGACTTTGACAGATGCATCATTGCCTAATACTGACATGACTGATGTCTGTAATGTAAAAGAATGGAATGAGACTCTTAATGGTCCATGTCCTCATATTGTTTTAATCACTTATATTAAACAGTTGTGGAATTTTCTGCCAAAATTAAAATCCTCCAATCTACTTTTCAGTGTGCTGTTTTATTTGCCTGTCACATACTGTTCAGGTGACATTTCAAAAACACACAAAATTCACTTAAAAAAAAAAGCCTGAAATTTACTTTTACTTAGGTCAACAATGAAACGAAAACAAAAGTATCCCAACAAAAAGTGTAACCTTCTGTACACGTGCTGAACAGTTTTGTACAATGAGGCTTTTGAAATGTTCAATGCTCTTTCCCTTTTTCATAAAAATCTTTAAAAAAAATGAAAAAAAACCCACTCTCTGCTCTGTGAAACATTAACTAAGGATTAATCACCTATTTATTACTGTCAGATAGGTTCTTCTGAAATAGATCCAAATTTGACAGACTCAAACCTGAACTAGCAAATATTGTGAAAGTATAAAATTAACACTATATAAGGATCAAGTCTGTATAATTCTAACTTTGAAACACGTGCTATTCCTATACACTGACTGTAATATAAATGACAGGAATGAGACTATGAGTAATGTCCTCATATTCTATATGGCAAAATAATGTAAACATGGAGATTGTTTCCATGGAGACTTTGTAGAGCATCCAGCCTAACATGCAGAGCTGCTGTCTGTGCATGGATAAACATCACTTTAAATAGTCGTTTGCTCCTGAGACTTGCAGAGAGTGAGTGATACTCTGTACATCACTATCTGACAGGAAGGAACAGGCCATTAGAAATCCAGATTAGAAAGACAAGCAGCCATCACACAACTCCTATAAACACCTCATAAAGCCCTCCCTGCAGACATCCTCCCCAGATAATACCTCCTTAGCTTGTGCATCGGTGAGCTAAAAAGGTGTCATTTCCTGACACCCTCAGTAATTGTATTTGAAATACATAAATCCTTGGCGTCATGCCACTTAGTTAGATGATTTGAGGCTGAATGTATAATTTTTCATACTATCAGCAGCACCCCAGTGACCATCAATGTTAAGCGGTGAGTTTACAGCGAGGGCACAGAAAGTTATCAGTACACTGAAAGGATCACAGTGAAAAGATGAAGAGGATGCCTTTCTAAAATAGAATCCACCATATCTTTATTTCTGTTCAGTCAACAAGTCTCCGTTTATAAAAAAAGATCATCTAAATGTCTCTTGAGGCATTCTCTGATCCTTGTTAGGAAACAAAACTTAGAAAAATAAGTTATAAAACACTTCAAAAAGTAAAAATAAAACTTCACTAACAACTCAAGTAAAAATCTAATTTATTATTTTCAAAAGAGTTAACATGCATAGATCTCCAAGGGTGCATAAATGTATTGCTTCCTTCAAAAGGAACAGAATAAAGTAAAGCAGCGTATTGGTAATCAAGTAAAATAAAAAAAATATTTGTACACACTGGCTCTGCAAAACAAAGTAGCAGCAACAATGGAAGTGTGTAGGTCTTTCAACCATGTCTTTATTTCTGTTCAGTCAACAACAGTCTCAGTTTGTATATATAAAAAAGATCATAAAATATCTCTTGAGGCATTGTTTGTAAAAATTTCTTTGATCCTTATTAGGAAATGTGCTCTAGAAAAACATTAATCCCTTGTCAAACAGATAAAAATCTAAAAATAAAACTATACTGACAACTCAATAATTCAAAGCGCTTACATGCATAGATCTAGCCCTGTGGAGGCACATCAATTTATTGCTTTCTTAAAACCAACTTTAACAGTGTACAATAAAGAAGTGTGTGGAAACTGGAGTGAAATAAAGCTGCTTACAAGTACAAAAAAACCTCTGTACATACCGGGCGTGCAAAAGACTGAATCAATATTTCAATTATTAATATATTTCAATAGTAAGCGATTAAAAGGATCTTCTTTGTACCATTCAGCATTTAGGGTTTCCGTACTGAAGAACTACACTTACATCAACATGATGCAGTCTGGAAGCATCAAAAACAGTATTTAGTTCATCTAAGTATCAAAAACACAAAATATGTAACCTCCATCACATTCATTAATGTCATCCAGTGTCTTGGAAATGTGGTTTGCAACATGGGTTTGATCATATATCACTGTGAGAAACAAAACATCTACATTTCACACTGATACTTACATTCTGTACATTGTATTCCCTGCTCTTGATCAAAGTTTAAAGTAACTAACGCAGCTTTTTCCTGTGTAAATCTGGAATGCCAGTAAGCCTTGGGAAAGATACGTCATCCAGTGTCACTCCAACACATAAAAATAACATATTACATTGCAGCATTGGTCATTCCTTTTCCCTGTGAGTGATAGATAAAATGCACCATTTCACTGTACGCCACACAATTTCCTTTTATGAAAAATGCATTCGCTATTTTTAAATAAAAACAAATCCAAAGCATACGAGTCCTTACAAACTCATTTTTACATCATCGTACCCACTTACAACAATAACACACATTTTCTTCCTTGAGGCTTAAGAAAAACAAAAGTCAAACTCTGGAAACAATGGAGCGCTTGGAATTAAGAATGACTTGCATCAGAAAGAGTTTTTCCATGTAGATGGTCCTGCATCTGTACTACGCTATGAAGCTGAGCTTTCATCACAGCCAACTCAGAAAATGAGTAAAACTGTAAGGCCGTTGTGCAACTGTCGTAAGCATTACTGCGGGTTCTGCTCGTATGAGGGGAACATCGACTTGCGTGTTTTCGGTGGTGGTGGAGGTGGTTTACTCTCGTTTTTCACTGGTAGTGGAGGACTGAACTGTGGAGAGAGATGAGTTCATTTTAGGACTTCAAAAAAATAAAATAAAAACAGAATATTTTAACGTTTACATGGCATTAAATATGCATTAGTGAGGGGGTGCTCTTTTTTCTATGCAGATGTACCTCTGAAGGAAACCCGGGGTTGTCAATCTCATGTGGGTGCTTTTTCGGAGGCATGGGCGGGGGGGTCCCTGGGGTGTCAATGGTATTGGCATCATTGTCACTTAGAAGCGATGAATAACCTACCACAGGAGAGGAAACGAAAGCTTTTCAAACCACATGTGTCTGTGACTGTGTGTGACCTGATTAGGACTATAGACCAGAATGTGCTTAGACGAGCTCTGTACATATGATATTTTCTCCTTTTCTGTTAGCGTGGCATATTTTTTTTTTAAAGGTAAAATAAAATGATGACATGCAGTTCAGTGTTTGTCAGCGTGGTTGTTTTTTTGCTACATACTAGAGCTGCGTGGTGTGTGCGGTGTGTGTGGAGAGGCAGGCAGGGGGCTGAGGGGGTTAGATAGGCTGAGCTGGGATGAAGCCCCCTGGAACAACGAGAGAGTAAGACGCCGGTCGCCTAATTGTAAACTCTTGGGTCTCTGCTGCTTCTCTGGAGGGTTCTGAAATAAAAACCAAAAGACAAAGACACACACTTCCATTTAAAACAGTCGAGCATAACAGTCATCCCCAAACCCCAAATGAATCGCAGGAGCATAATATCAGGATGAAATGATCTCAAAGACTCACAAAAGCATGAAAAGTATGGAAATGAAAGTAGCAGAATGTATATTTAAAACCTTACCTCGTCTGAATCTGACTGTCTCTCTAGTAGGACCTGGGATTTGCTCACACTCCACTCCTTTCTGTTCTTTCTGGCAATCCTGTTGTCCTCCTCTGAGCGGGACAAAACCGAGGCCCTACGATCGCTGGGACGGGACAACAAGGAACTGCTTGTGAATATCAGAAGCCGAAAAGAGAAGAGACGCAGACAGATACACAATCAGAAAGACAAACGGTGCTTTTTGTTTGAGCGCAGACTTTGATTTGAGCAGGAAAATAAACAAAAACACTGAGTGACAAAAACAGTCCCTGTAGTGATGGCAACACAGGAGCATGATCTACGATAGAAAGAGACGAGGTGAAAAGTAGACAAACGGAGGTGGGAGAGGATGCAGACACTGACTCTTGGGAGGAAATGCAGGATGGTCCGTCTGAGGATACAGAACCGCTGGAGAGGCCGGAGGAGGCGTTGGACAGGGTAGAGACAGTGGACATGCGGCGCAGGGTGGAGGACAGGATATAGGGCATCACCACGGAGCCAACACGACTCTTCTTCCTCTCAGTGAGAGAGCAGGGCTGGGACACACAAATGGGATTAAGCATCATCTGGGAATCTTGGCAGAGGAGGAGCACAATGACAGGCAAAAACAGGGGTTGCTATGGGCTGGCTAAAGGAAGATTTATAGTCCTGCACTAATATAATGTACACTCCCCTTTGAATGAGAAGCATTTGATAGGAAGGCAAGAGGGCCAATAGCTTAAGTTGGCACGTTCTTACATTAAATTGAGTTTGCAGTTGGCAACGCACCAAGGTTATGACGCCATAATGCTTCTCCACTTTCTCGCGAAGGTCTTGGAAGCAAGTAACCAGACGGTTGTGCAAGGGCTTTAGCTGCTCTGTCGTCTTCTCCCCATGGATGCGAATTCCATCTGCCAGAAGTGGGATCTGAAGGCGAAGACGAGTACTTAAGTAGTACAAAATGTGTTTGGCTTTGGGCACTGTGTCATTGACAATGATGATGCAAGGATTTACCTGCAGGGCGATGAGGTGTTTAAGAACTTCGATGCGCTCATGATCCTCTGGGTGCTGTTGAATGTATGTGTCTGTAAAGAATGCCTACACGGGATAAAAAATTGGGTAGCATTTTAAACAGCAGCTAATGCTTAAAATAAAGCTTTGAGTAACAATGAGCAGGTTTTCATAGCATTACAAAGAGGCAACAGTATCTCCAATATGAATGCAATTTTGTAGCTCATAACAGGCTTAAAATGAGCCACAAATCAAATGAATGAGCAATTTAATAATAAGGGTTGCACTTGTGTGCTCTGAATATTTGATCTTTTCTCAGTTGATTATTAGTACAGAATTGGATATTGTCCATGAGTCATAGTTGTATAAGGTAGAAACAATCTAGGTGTTTCAGACAAAAAATGAGAAAAGAGACAGGACATGATGCAAGAAATCTTTTTACTTTCTTTTACATTGAAATTGTATGGTTATTATGCAATTGTACCCACTCACTCAGCGTGAGTCCACAAAATCCCCTGCTTCTGTTACTATGAGATCCTACGGACAATGTTTCTTATGCGGTTGTATGTTATCTGAATATAATTGGGCTGAAACATTACTCAAAGTATTATCAAAATTGCAATAAAACCATGTATAATATCAAACTCTCAGAGGCTGCAATTTTCTGATAAAGGTAAAATGTGATGCTAAACAGGCCTATGAATGCTATTCTCCAGATTTAAGGGAACACAATTTTTTTCCCCTGCTACAAATAGCAAAAAAAAAAAAAAAGATCATTAAATTGCAATAACTGTAAAAATAATAACTGTTCAGGCCTAAGAGTATCACTTTTATGGCTACAACCAACATTCATTTTAACTGTTGATTATTTTCTCAGTTGATCAGTTGTTTGGGTAGAAAATGCTAAAAACTGTTGATCAGTATTTTCCAAAGATGAAACAACCCACAGATATTCAGTTTACTGTCATGGAGGAGGAAACTGCACAATGTTCAAACTCAAGAGACTTGAATCAGAGAATTTTCACTTTAATACCAAATAAATTATTAACAGTTGCAGCTCTCATCTGTTCTCAGAGGTCACTTCTAATCATGTCCAGATAATCTGATTGTATAATAACTTGTATTTATTTATTGGTGCATTCTGTTAGAAAGGGAAAGACTCCAACCTTCTCATAGTTGGAGAAGCCGCCCATGACAGCAGGGTCAACGATGCCACTGAGCATCATGGACAGCGGGTTGATGGACAGACTGCGATCACAGGCTTGCTGCTGCACCAGATTACTCAGCTTTTCATTGGCCATCTCCATGGTTTCTATGGCATTCTCCAAGGGACTAATTTCCTCCTGTCATCAGGAGAATGACATAAATAATATTAACAATAATGCGAATGCAAGTAATACTTAAAAACACAAGTGTTTCTTTAAGCAGTGCAGAAGGTGCGCATCATACCACTGAGACAGATTTGACTTCGAACCACTTGAGAATCCCTGGGAAGCGATAGGCTGTAATGTACGTTGTTCTCTCGATCCACATGGTCTGAAGGGCAACATAAATATCCATAAAATATGAATGGTTGACATTTTAATGTCTTTATTAATCTTCAGAGTGAGGTATGAGTACACAAAGGGTTGTTTATATATATATTGGGAATTTATGGGTGTGCGATTACACATTCAAGTCTGGTGATTTAAAAGTAAATTTGAAAGGTGCTCACAGCAAATTCATTGTCAGGGTCCTTTTCACCTTTCCTGAAGGGCCTTGAATACTGGAACTGGTCCACTTCATTGGTTCTGTAATAGCTGCAAAAGTACAGGGAAGGACAGTAGTGAGTTAGCAATTTGACCAGAGAATTATAAATCGAATGGTATTCACAGGAAAATAAATCAGCCATTAAGTGTTCTCCTCCACACTTTAATATCTGCTCTGGAACCCCCTTGTCTTTAAACTGGTGCGGCACAGTAAGAACCGGCTTGACAGTAAAACACTGGATGTCTGTGAAGTTCAGCTAAGGATAAGGGTGAAAATAGTATGCAAGAGAAAGTAAAGATTGGATTACTGACATTTTATGTTTAAAAAAAATCTGCAAACAAGAAAAAGTCCTAAAACCACAGAATTTGTGACTGATTCCTGAAGGATACGCTGTCCAGGGGAGTTGCTGATGTTGTCTCCAGGGGGTGCTGTGCTCGTCATGCGGACTGCATTGGGGAACTGAGAAAGCAGCTTTAAGCTGAAATCTTCAAGCCACTCATACTCTTTGCCTCGGTAGATAAACATCTTGTTCTGTAGCAGAAAATTTTAGTGCTTCATACAACAAATACAACTCAATGATCAGGCTCTGTGATGGAGAGGAATTAATTTATTTATCATAATAAATGAGACCTGGTTGCATTCAGAGTAACTGATCCAACGCCTGTAACCTTTATCTGCATTACTGCACATTGGGCAATAAATGTTTCACAAAGCTAGCATTACATATAAGCACTAAGGATTTTTCTAAGTGTCTGTTTATTGAAATATGCTATAATTTTCTTACCCTGAGGAAAGAAGGAAATCCAAGGCCATAATAACCCACAGCAAAGTACTCTGGCTGTGGCCGCATTGCATGCATTATGTTTTCATAGAACTGGGCTTGCTGTTTCTGTAATAGAGGACAATATGTTGGTGAGGACATTTATGGCATGTTTGTCAATTATTGGTTACAAAATGAAATAATTCATAATACAATAAATTCCAATTACAAAAACAACAACTTCGTCAGCCTCATATTTTGTGATATAATTAAAGTTCCATTAGTTGGCTTCCTGGATAGACTATAATAGATTCTTTATGATACATTAAAACTCCCTGGAAATGAGGTGAGTAAACAGGTAAAAACATCTCATCTCCATTTGCTCCTATTTTTTTTTTTTTCAAGCAACTGCACAGCAGATAGCAGATAATGATCAGAGTAATTTCAAAGGTATTTAATGAGGCAAAAAATAAGACCACCTCAGTTTATGAGGCTGATTTTTTATTTAGTAATTAAATATATTCCAGGAGATATCATATTGTGTGGGAATGAATTACAATGCACATATTCTCTTACCAGCAGCTGGCTGAGCTCCATGAAGTCAAACATGTGGCTCTCGTGCATCTTGGCCAGCTGCTTGCCCAGCTCAATGGCTCTCTCCCACATCTGAAAAGACATGTGCGCCACTAAGTTAAAAGAGGACATAAAACATAAACATGAAAACCCAGGAGCACCAGCTAGACCCTGCCATCTGTCTAATGCAGTGAGAGATCTGAATAGACACTACAAAGGCTCCTGTGGCTGGACTGTGAGCTTAAGTAACTTCCTCATGAGTTTCATAATGGCAACTTAAAAGACTGATTTCACACACTGGTTTGTGTTATTTATGCAGAGAGCAAAGACAAGCACAAATAGTGAGCTTTGGACATCACTTTGCATGCAGTCAGTATATTATGCTAATGTTAATGCTCACCTTGCCCTTGTCCAAATAACAAATGATCTCCTGGAAAAGCCTCTCCTTCAGCTCCTGTTGGGTCCATCTATGCTGTCCGTCTCGAGGAATCAGATGAGGTGCACAGGGTTTGTCAGACCACTGGGGAAGCACATTTCCATAAATCAACATTCAGGTGAACATGTAGAAGCCCAGTAATATTAGCAAAGGTTAAAGAGCTTGAATGTTTAGTCGTGTGATCTCATTTAAGCTTAAAATCAGACTTCATCTAGTGTCAGAGACCTCCAGTAGTTCTGCATGTAGCAGCAGAGTGTAGGCTGCCTCAGTGTAGTTCTCACAGTCTAGGTGCAAATCCCGCAGCTTGTACAAGTACCTGGTTACAAAAGTACAACAGTTAGAAGCATTTAACACTTAGGTTCTAGAACCAGACATTGTGCTGCTATCTGTCTCACCGGATGTAAATGTCCTCCCTTTTCTTTTCTTTGTAGAAATTCTGTAAGGCACAAAGTCTTGATCACATATACATTTTTCTAAGCAGCTGCTTTACATAGAAGTGCGGAGATAGGACTGGGCAGTATTTTTACTTAATCTGATCAACTGTGTTTATGAACGTGATGATGATGATGATGCCAAATTGACCTTAGTGCTTCCCCTGGAGCCCGCCTATTACTCAATTAAAATTCCAAAGGCAACCAGTTTATTTAATATATTCTTTATATGCTCTGCCAGTTTCTCTAATTGTTGCCAAAAAGTGATGCTTTATTTAGCCTATTTATTTTCAGCAAATAATGCAAATTGACAGCCTAATACAGCCTAAGTGATATTCTTTTCTTGTTTGTTCATTTACACATAAGATATTTATTTAGAATCGTGTCTTGAGGTAGTATTGACAGAAAAAAAGATTAAAAAGTGAATTTCTTAATCATCCATAACATAATTTAGCATAGCCATATCACCCAGCCCTACACTGAGAGTTAACCCTTTGCTAAATAGAGTCATTGAGCATACCAGCACATTGACGGTGCAGCTCATGCGGTGCTCAGGACTTTCATCATGTGTGATGGTGCGGTAAGCGAGGAGATTCTCCAGCAGACTGCTCAGCAGCAGAGCCAGCTCCTCTCCTGACTGTGACAGGTATCTGTGGCGTCTGCAGTGCTCCAGCAACCTGTGCATACAAACATCCTTAAAACAGACTGCTCTTCAGCTGTAAAGAACCGCTTTTGGTCCTTTCACTCATGAAGGTCTGTCTTTCTCTCTGATGAGCACATTAAAACCTGATTTCTCAATTGCTAAGGCTCTTTGATGGTGTCCCTGAAGGTTTTCTATTGATTCGAGGGTTCTTACAATTCTAAGCGACCCTCCATCTGGATCCTTGAGGACTTTTTAAAAACTACAATCTAAAAAGGTCTTTGTATTTCAGAACCAATCCTATGTGAATTCCTTGTTACACAGAATTGAAGGATTTTTGATTGGTATGTTGTACTATTAGAACAACTTTAAAGAAGTATTCTCTGTTTGATCTGCTCCTCTGCCTTACGTTTTCTCTAGAAGGACTTTGTACTGCTGATCCCCTTGGCCGCCTTCTACCTCTTGATCCAATTTTGTTATCAGTTCGTTTTCAAACTGTGGAGATAAGAGGGGAATTAAAACACACCATCATGCACATCACAAATGTTACATTTTGCCAGGTGCTACTTCATCTGAAACAAAAAACACCAAAAATCCTGAACATCTGAGGAGTTTTTCTTGTACCTTTTCAAATGTGTGTGCTTGGCTGAAGTTGTGTTCACACTGCATCATATCAAAGAAGATGGGGATAGTAGCTTTCCTTAGTTCTGGCTCAGGGACTAGTGTGACCTCTAGAATAGGTCCAACCATGGCTGGGATGAACTTCATTTTGTGAGGGCCTAAGGGACAACAAAACATTATCGCACAGAAGAATTGTAGTATGATTGGGGAAGGCAATAAGCTGCATCTTCTTCCTCAAAGAGCAAACAGCAGACAAATCTAATAATGTGGTAAACAAAAACAACAACGCACTGTGAAACTGGACAATAAAAAATATTTTCTTGTTATTCCTCTGCTTTACTGGCAGGAACCGAATAAACAATCCCACAAAAGTTTATTATAATAACAGATGGTGAAAAATACTGACCAAGATTGTACCACATATCTCTGATCTTAAAGCCTGCAGTATTCCTCATGTCACCATATCTGTAACAAATTAGAATCAAAGTGCTATTAAATTAGGTTTTCTGCATTTAAAGTATCTTTTCCATTAATAAAAAAAAAGATCTTACTTGTTCAGGATCTTATTTCGTTTCTCTTGGGAGAAGGACTCCAGTTGCAGTGCCTTATGAGTGAGGAACGCCACGGTCAAATGAAAGTAGTTATTCCACAGCTGCAAGCGGAGCAGGTTTTCAAATATTAATATCATAATTAGCTTCTCACAACATTCACTTTTGATTTTCTGTTTCACAAAAAAAAAACAGTAATTGCTATGAAGACCAGAGAGGATGAGGACACACCTGCAGTTCAAAATATGCTTGATCCAGGAAGTACATGTTGAGGACATCAGAATACTGGTTGATGGCTCTAAGGAAAACCTGCATTTGGACCAGGTTCATGACCATCCAGTCTGCAGGGAACACATTCCCCATGAGGTCCTTAAACATGATGAATGTCTCCATGAGGAAGTCCTGTGGGCGTAAAGAGGAAAGAGGCTTTAATGTCTTTACATGCACAAAAACGAAACACCCACGTCTAAGTCAAACACAAGGAAATCACTGCAGCGTTGCGACATATCTGGCACACATAACATTCCTCACATCTTAATGGAGGCCCAGTAACATCCTCATTATGCCAGTCCAATCCATTGCAAGAAATGTCTATAATCAATATTCTCTTAAGGAGCAGTAAGTGGCCTGGCTGGTTTAAAGCCTGTTATTGATGAGATGTTTCAGGACAAGACGTAGCCAACAGAGGAAGAACACTTACAATGATATCCTGTCTCGTTTTGAAGGTGCTGATGTAGTGGGCGTAATGCATGTCATCCATCTGCTTCAGGATGGCTGTCATGCAAGCTAGATAGTGACCCTGCCACAGAGAAGTACAGTATTGTTTACACTCTTTCACAGTGATGCAAAAACATTGCACTCACAGCACTTCTTACTTTTTGTATATTAGCAAATATTCTATGCAATATACGCTGTGTTTTTGTTCACAAATTGTTGCTATGCTCTGTTTAACTATTGTTGATGTCAGTGTTATTAATATTGCAATAAACACTGATGATGCGGTTGTCAGTGACATATTTCAGCTCAATTATCACAGTATGGCTTACAATCAGAGGGGAAGATCTGTCCATGTTGATGACAGTGCGATTAACCCTGCGGAGAAGCCGCTCCATTATCAGCTGAACATGCCCTCTGGTTGGACCCTGCAAAGACACAGCAGCCTCAGGTTCAATTACCAGCAGGGGAATAGTAAACACAACACTGCTTGTGTTAAAAGCGTTCATTCACTGGCATTTAAAAAGGCAAATTTCACTTTTTTGTGCCCATTTCATTTGTTTATCTGACGGTGGGGTGATATTGTTACAATATGCATTTCGTTATTCAACACTGCAGAGATTTTGGACTTTACAACGTGCCCTGAATGCATCTCCATCAAACTCCAACAGTCAAACAGGTGCAGTATATCTGAGTAGGAGTATTTTTTACTACATCATTACCCTGGTACAAACATTCATCTCCCCATGTGGTGAACAACCTTCAGAGATTTACCCGCCAAATGGAAAATGTACCCACATGTGGCACTTCATATTTATTTCTGCTGTGTGAAAAGCTGTTATGTCTATTCACATCAGGTTAAAATGTCCAAAGCTTATTACTATTATTGCAATAATGTATTTTATTAAATGTATTATTGTTCAGCCCATATCAGTCCTATCAGAAGTTATGGTGACATTCATAAGTTGAAACTGCAAATACTTTTAATACATCATCAGAAAAGAACTATGTAATTTGTTTTCTTCCAACACAAATGCTAACTCCTATGCAAAATCTGCTGGTTGAGACAACTGTGTTATTCAACTTTTTATAGTTTATTTTGTACTTAGCTATGTAAAAATACCATACCTTGGTATGGCACAGAAAAGATCCTAAAAAGGAGATGAAAAACAATTCACAATTTTGATCTTTAATTTACAATACCTAAAAACTTAAAAGGAGCTGAGATGAAAACTCCTCTTCACATGACAAAATGCTAGATTTTACATATCCACCAACCATCCCAGCAACTTTCTGCCAATTGAAAGATGTTGAAACATTAGCAGTTCCTTCAGTGTTAATTGTGTTTCCTTGCAGCATGATGCATTATGTAATGCAGCAAAACACAACATGGATAGCATTACATTTATAACACAGCATAATTGGATTTATACCTTATTTATAGGAATGTACTATATATACAAGGAAGGTGAACTGAACTTCTGTTGTGGCGATCACAACATTGAAAAATCACATGTCATTTAATTTCATTGTGGAAACAGTTTCCTAATTACTTGGATGAATCATTCTTAGTTTTCATGGGGCAATTTCATCAGTAGAAACAAGGCCAATTAAAGCAGCTCACAGAGACTCCTGTGGATTGTGTCTGGAAACTGTTGCTGCTGTCACATAATTTTTCAACACACTTCTGTTGTGCTCGGCTGGTGACAGAAACCCAGTGCTGAAGGAAGTACACAGATCTTCTACTTGAGTAAAAGTAGGAATACAGTCACAAAAATACAGTCTTACAAAAGTCCTGCATTCAAAACCTAAAAATGCAAACATATTAGCATCAAAATACACTAAATAATTGAAAAGGGTGCAGAATTGCTGATTAATATTACTAGAACACAACCTTCAATATAACATGATACATTAATGTGTTCATCTATAATGGTAAGGCTCATTTTAAATACTTAATATACTGTTAAGTTGCTTAATCTATGATAACGCACCATAACTTATCTTTATTTCATATAAGTAATATGCATTTGCAAATTACCTACTGAGTACAGTAACTTGTAACACATTTAGAACGGTAATAAAAAGTATTATATATATACTCAGGAAACAACCACAAACTCCAAAACACTCTCTTTACAAATATTAAAATGTATTTATTGTCACTACATGGTCAAGTTAGAGCTAAAAACAACTATATTCAGTGCTTTTTGGTATCAAGCTGCAGGAAGCTGGAGGAATTATTAGGATTACCCACTCTCTCTCCTCTCGCTCCTTATTTGCCACAACTCCAAGTAGAGGATTCTTATTGATGGAAGACTAATACAAATAGGGTAGTTGGCCCATTTACTCAGTTTGACTTCCTGACAAGGGCTTGATGCCAAAAAGCAGTGAAGGCATTTTAGAATTTTTTTTAAAGACTGCCTTAGAGATCATTGCTGTCTTCTGAGTGCATAGTACATGCTCAAATCCAAAGAGTACCTCTAATAAAATAACCTTTTTTGACCCCAAGAAGTGCTCCTTTTCCAACATTTTTTCACTGAAGTATTAGATTTGATTGTAAAATGCAGAGGAGTTTATATAAAAAGTCACAGAAAATACACCAGTACATCAAAATTGTACTTATGTAAATGTCATTCTGGTTTCATTGGTTTTACTTGGATGCTGTAATTTGTGATTTGTTGATCCATCTTCAAATTCTTCTTATATTAATAAGATCTCTGGCTTTGATTGGCAGGTCTGTATGACAGTGTGCTTGTCTGCTGAACTGGACTTTCAGATCTTCTGTTTATTTCACAAAACACATTTTTGCGGACAGACAGTTCATCTGTAGCTGCGGTTAATGGGTGATAATAACAATAAAACTGTAAAATTACATTGTCATGCAGGGTTTGATGAAGTTTACAGTTTTACCAAGTCTCTAAGCTAGCATTTAGCATTAGCTCACCTATGACCCATCATGCTTCTGGAGCTCTGTTCCTTTTCTGCAAATGTGGTCACATCTGGCTTTAAAAAGGTCACATGGCAACAGCCAAATCGCACACTACTGGCTTCAAAACAGCATTACAGAAAACGATGAATTATACAGCCCTTTAATTATACTCAGCCTATGCTAAAACCCAGGTGGAATAAACCCAAATGACTCTATATTTCTGAAATCTAGATGAACCCATTTTAATTCATGATGTGTCTGTGTGTGAGTTTCTAATTCCTCACCACATCTTTTAGGTCCAGACTGTCCAACACTGTGCTAAGCAACTGGACGCAGGCCTCATGGTCGGGTTTACTGGAGTGGTCGTCCAGCTGTCCACTCAGCTGGTCAGTGACAAGTGGCAGAAGCACATCCCGACAATCTATAACACAGCAAGAGACAGAAAAACATAACGCAGCCCATTGTATCACTGTGCACTTTCTGATAATGGAGCTGACCTGAGCAAGTCTCATGTAGGTGTGATGCAGAATGGAGTTTTTTTCCCCCTTCATCTTGTGTGTAATGTCATTATGTGGTTTTCAAGCCTCGAGGACTCATACCTACCTGGCTGCCTGAAAAGGTCACTCTCCACCATTTTACACATACATCCCAGCTTCTGGCGCACAAGCTGCAAGTCAGGAATGCTCTCAATGAATTTTGCAAGGAGAACACTGGAAAATGAAAGAAAAGAACCATGCAGTGGATTTGACAACATGAATACTTTTCACATTTCACATCTAATCATTATTGTAAAGGAGGAGTAATGAGCAGCACACTTAATTTTACAGCAGTAAGAATTGAGAATAACGTCTCCTTCACTCAGAAGTAAATATCATCATTTGCACAGAGGCAGGCAATTATCATTTCTTGCTGTGCAAACCCTCTGGAGAGTTACCTGAGCTCCACAGGATCAAACACAGTCTGGATGTCATTAATGATGCTGGGGAGGTATTTCAATATAGCACCCTGAGAATGAAAAAGAACAGGTCTCATCAGGCTGACACATGACGATGTTTCTTTGTAAGACTTTGGTAAAACAACCTTCTAGCAGAGCATGTTTTCACCTTAGTGAGACTTCCAACAGTGAAATCACAATTTATGATGATTTGAATGATGTGAAATAATGTCTGTAATTTTCTTTTTTTTTTTTTAAACTGTACTTCCAAAGTCATTTACATACATTTAAAAATGCCAAAACTAAAAGCTACATCTTTTACTGAATCAAACAAACAGCCTTTTACTTTCCTCTGCAATTTAATGGTCGTTTCATATTCCAGTTCTGGCAAAACCAATATTGTGCCTACTTCATTCACTAAAAGCATTCAGTATGTCCTTTCAAACTTACTTTTATCTTCACTCCTTCATCCAGTGGTCGGTCCATGAGAGTGTTGAAAGAGAGAAAAAGGCTGCGGATGGAGTTGAAGAAAGCATCCCCATCTTCACTCTTTCCGTAGAATCTGTGAATAAAGGCGAGACAGTTTCTAAAAAACAATTACCCATAATAACTATAGAAATGGAATCTTTGGTGGCAACACTTTTGTTACCTTAGATAGAGGACCCGGGACTGAACAATAAACCTGAACAGGTACTTGAGGGCTTTGAGTGCTGCATAGAGCCTCTCAGTCAGGACAGGTTCATCTGCATGGCCCACATAGTAGTTAAGAACCCTGGTTAGCTTCCTGAAAAGTGAATGAGTCAGTCATGAAGGTCTGCCCGTAATGTGGGTGGGGGTGGAGAAGAAGAGCATAAGACGTACTAAAAATAAAAAGCATGAAGAGGTGTAAGTGATCAAAGTGGGACACACTGAAGAGAGACTCACATGTAAGCCAAGGTGGCACTGAAATGCTTGTTGATGTAGGTTTCCAAGACAGGGTTAAAGTGCTGGAATTTGATGTCGCCAATAAGTGTGATTATAAATACCTGGAAGACAGACAAGACACCCGGGAAATCAGGACTAGTTGAGGTTCACATTACATAAACATATTTTATATAATGAAATACCTGAGACTGGCAATTTTTATTTTGAGGTTAAAGGTAGTCTGAGTCAGAAGAAGCAGTCTGTCGGAGTAAGCCTTGGGCAACTATTCCTGTCAGCATTCACCTCCTCTTCAACTATCAGCATCTTATCCTTTTTCAAAGTCTCAATGTGTAACAACAACTACATACTGAAAATGTGAAGATTTGACAAATATTTGGATTATGCAATGAGACAAGTCTGTTCGTCTTGTTTTTTCTGACATTGTCTTTGGCAGAGATTTAGCCATTTTAATGTGAAGGCTTGTCTCCTTATGCAAAATTCCACCAAAACAAGCTTCCTCTGACATTTTCTGCAAATGCAGCATCATGGAATGAGGTGATTGTGACTGGTTTAAAGCAGTGGTCACCAGCTTGAAGACCATAGACCATGAAGACATTTGATATTAAGAAAAAAAAAAAAAAGTTAAAGACTTGATCAGACATACTGAGGCCAACTAAGTAAAACTATATGGGTCCTCCAAGTATGCAGGATGCTGTTCACTTACATACATACAAAGAGGAAATGGAAAAAGAGCTTTGTACTAGAATTCATTCCTAAGCGGAAGCCATGGCCATTAACTAACAATTAACTCCAGTAATACTATGCATTCTGCTGTACAGTTGGTTTTTTACCCCTCGGCTGAGGGGTATTATATTCGTTTTGTCATCTGTCTGTCCATCCATCTACTTGTCTATCCATCTGACTGTCCATTCAATGACATAATCACATTATCTAAAGAATGCATTGAGATATCTGCACCAAATTTATACTGTGGATGCATCTTGGCATGAAGCAGAAGCCTATTGAAAAGAGGTCACCTTGACCTCTTTTTTCATGGTCCAATGGCCTTGTGCAGTTATAATATCAGAGTACTTTCAAATATAAATAAGTATTAAATGAGTTTTACACAAAGACAATCTAATCTAAATTATAGGGCAGGAACTTTCAACAGAATCTTACACTATATTTGGCCCAGGGGTATTAAAAGTGTGCTGCATATTATGTTATTCTTCTTGAGCTCACCTCAGAACCTGCATTACACTTTAACAGGTAATCTCTCACCCCAATTTAATATTATTTTTGTCATCATTAACCTTGTGTATTTTTGAAACCTTTTAGAAATTTCCATTCAATGTAATGCACCCTGACTGATGAACAAAAAATTTAAAAAAAAACAACTGAAGGGTCTCAGATCTCTAAATGTGCCTTAGTGCATTAGTCAGTAAATGACATTCTGCATCCTCAAGGCAAAACTTAAACTCTTAGATGGAGCTGGATCTGAACAATCACTCAAAGATAAAAGCATAAACTCTTACCTTTTTAAATAAATAATTTCACAAACAATATTCACATGTTCACTCACATGCATTTTCTCTACATTCCTTAATGTTCCTGTCCTTCAGGTTTCTTTTTGAGTAGAGATAAAATCATCTAGAAACTCAAACAAACAGTTACATTTTTTTTTTTTATTGACTTTGTAAATGATGGATTTTTTTTCCTGAAGGTCAAGAAGAGAGTCAAACATCAGATGCCTTTGTTAAACTTTGGCTATTTCAAATCAAAAGCTGCTACTTTAAAATGGAGATTATTTATAAGTTATTCAGTAAGATGTTTCACTAAGTGCTTTCTAGTAAAAAGCCCACATTTGTATATTTGTATGCTAACATTCAAACCTCAGCTGGTATGGACTGACTTAGCAGACCTCTTACTAATTTAGTTTAATATCTCTGGTTTAACGCAAACTTACTCAGCTCAAGACTCAAAATATTTGCCATACTATTTTACTTACTCTTCTACCATTAGAACAATACGCTGCCTAATTCAAATTACAGAAAAACCATGTCTGAGATGAACAAACCAGTGTAACAATAAAAGGAGTGTTATTATATCCGAGTCCAGAAAATTTATTTAAATATAGTAATGTTATGTATTTTACTGGTGACCCAATAAAATGAATCTGTGACTCTTTTTTTCATTTGACCTTTACTTTGAGTAAGGCGGGTTTAAAGAAATACATGGAACACTTGAAGTTTTTCCACTACTCATGTAAGAATGAGTTCATCCAGACTTATATAACATATCACCCACTGGAATGAAGGTTTCACCAAAACTAACCAAGGCATTGAACACCAGGGTGTCGTAGGTGTCCTTTTCTGACGTCTCCATCATGATGTTGAACAGAGCATCCAGAGTGTCCTGGAGAAACTGTGTAAAACAGAAACCCATGTAGAAAAGTGTTATCAAAATTATATTAAAACCATAAACTACAGTGACATTACGTATTTAGTGTAGGATTTCTTTTGCAGATGACTCACTTTGACGATCTCCCCTCCTTCTACCTCCATCAGTCGCTGTAGAATCTGGTCCAGATCTTCAGGGTTAGATCTCCAGTTCAACAGACCAAGGAGATCCACTGGAACAAGGTATTAACACATCAGAATACAGACAGTGGAAAAAACACTGGCTCTGATACAACATTAGTTAAGGTAAGGTAAGTATGTTAAAGCTTATAAATGTCATTAATATGAATCTAATTAGATCAGTTTCAATCCACATCAGTGTCATCTTTATTAATTTCAGAGCTTTCTAAGGAAAATGAAAAGATGGAGGCAACATGCATTCATCGGTTACAGGCGCAGTTTCATTTCCTTAAATGACAGGGCCTTTTAATAATCATGGAGCTGGATATTACAAGGTCGGTGAATGTATAAATGGTGCCCTACGGTACCGTTTTGAGTGAGTTTAGTGGAGCAGGTGAGCGTGGCGATCTGGAAGCTGTCTTTAGTGACAGGAATCACTCCTGAATGGTGGAACGGCTTCCCTGTCTGCTTCTCTTTTTCCTCCACTTCAGCCCAGGTTGCTGGCAAGGTGAGATAAACCTTTGCATCCTCAGCTTTTTTCACGTCAACCTAAGAAATTTATAAGGTAGGCAATGAATCATGAAGCATATTGATCGATGGGGATCTAATTTCATATTTATTGATTGAGCAGAGATTCATGCATAATCCATCTACCTGCTGTCAGCTGTTCAAGACATGGGTTTTTGTGTAATTAAATGAAAGCAATAAACATTTCCTACTTATTGTAAAGATAAGCACAGTGAATTAAATTATTTTCTACAAAATAAAAAAAATACATAATCTTGCCAGAGTACCTTATAGACAATAAGTTCATGTCTGCCATCTTTCAATGTTGTTCCATCTCCTCTCATGAGCCGGACAAAGGCCATTCCAAACGGCTTCTCCGATTTGTCCCGAGCTGAAGGATATACAAGAGCATATGATAGAGTCACTTTAGCTGTATTTGCATTGGCGTCAGGATTACACTTGAGTGTTTGTCATACAAATAAGACAGTCACTCACAGTCCTGGGAGGATCTGTGCCGAAACGTAACCCTCAAATGACAGCGGCACACGTCTTCAATGGGAATTGTCACCTTGTAAAGAGAAAGGAAAGTCAGGGGAAGAATGGAACGTGAGAATACAGGATTATAAACATGAAACAACTGCTATCTGTTAGGAGATTTGCATGAGTAGTACATATCCTCCACTGATATCTTTCCCTGGAGATTATTTCATTACACTGAGCTCCTGCAAATCCATCTGAAGAACTAATTTGTGATTGTGCTCCAAGTGAACATACCTTCACTGTTTCATTCCAACAAGGCTGCTTCACCTGGTAGTAAATAACTGACTTGTACTCTGTGATGCCGTCATAACCGGCTCCTGGAAATATTGCTTTCTATAAGTAATCGAAGGAAGAAAAGAAATGAGTTTAAATGATGGGAACAAGATCAATTTGCTCTCTGGAGTGTTGGGAATAGTTATAGCAAAATGGCTAAAACATGCCAAGAGTTAATTACACAAAGCTACAAAAAAAAAAAAAAAAAAAAAAAAAAAGAAGTCCAGATAATTATTTTTGTTGTGTGCAATAGTGAACTTTACCTCCATTGGATTGCCTTCATCATCATGGACACTCAGTATGACCTCTACATTTTTTGGAGTCTTCTTTTTACCACGGTCAAACTCTCCCTGCAGCAAGGTTACGTAAATATCATTTCTCACGTTTCCTGGACAAAAGAGACATGAGATGATAAGGCAGATGTGCTGAGAATTTATGCACCCTACTCACAGCTTTGTATGCAATTAAAGTGAACATGACCGTGATGTACTGTATGTAGAACAGTGATCAGCAACAAAGCCTTTAAAGTCACCAGGGAGGATGATTTCTGGAAAGCCCATTTTCCTGACGATAGCAGTGCTGCGGTCCACAAAGTGGGGGTAGTCCTTCCTGACCTGGGCAAGATCCCCAGGGAGAAGCTTCAGGGTCACAAACAGCCCTGCCAGCAAACATGCAAAGAAATTCAATGAGGCATACACACAAAGAATAAACCCAGTGGACGCCTCTCACATCATTTATTCCACTCAAAACAAAAAGGTCAATTTGGTATGACCCTCTAAAATCACACGGGATACACACTGTCTGCGAGCACTTCATTTTACCCTGGCCTTTGTGATTGACCTCCCGTGTGGCGATGACTTTGTTGAAGACAGCAGTGAGCGGCTCATTCTCTCCAATAACTCGGGACGGGATGAGTGGAGACATGATGAGCTGCCTCTGACGGATGTAGGTTTCCATAGCGATCCTGAGAGAGAAGGATGAGAATAAGAAAGAGGCTGAGAATGAGAAAAATCAGCTGCCAGCATCTCTGACAGGTGACAAACAAATGGACAGTGGAGTTTCAAAGGCAGCGGGAAAGTCTTTATGGAGCTCTTGGCAAGGTGTTCCATTATTCCACACCACACGCCCTTTACCTGAAGTGACTGCCATGAAGCAATGTACGTAACTGAGACTTCTAGCACTGAACTGGGATTTCTAGGTAACGGGCCATTTGTGTGTGCATTTCAGTAGGAAAAACTCATCAAAGGGTGATGTCACTAACAGAAAATATCAGTGTTGTGCAGCTGAAACATCTATTTATTCAATGACCTTTTTTTTTATTCATTTGTATAATTACCCAGTTCATGATTATTACTGTAAAACATTCCCATAGTGTTAATTAAATATGAGTGCACTTGACAAGACTAGAAAGCTTAACAAGTTGCTTCTTTTCTTTTAGAAGATTTTTTTTTTTTTTTAACACAGAGCACTGGAATTTCCTCAAAACACTGCATATTCAGGAAACATTTATCTCTTCATACTTAACAGGTGTTATAGGCATCTATAACTCAACACACCTTCTGCCAAATTTACCAATAACACATGTGAAGTTTAATTCATAGAAACTAGCAGAAACAACATTTGTTATTTTTAGAGGGAAATTGTGTCAAATTAAAACGTGACACTGTCAGCACAGGTACACTCAACTTATTTAGTAATAAGCACCATGGCAACATGATGAAGATAATATTATAGTTGTTATTAACAGACTAACAGTGTCTGACATGAAATGAGCAGTTTACTGATGAGAATTAAAATTACACTTCCACAGAGGATAATGGTTGACAAACACAGGGCAAGTTGCATCCATTCATGAGGTTTTGGAGGGAGCAGACTCAGGGAATGTTCACACTATCAGTTTTAGCACTCAATTCTTATTTACTGCGCAGATCTTTTTTTTTTTTTTTTTGGCACTTTACATTATTTTTTATGACATAGTAAATGTCAGTGGAGTTAGAAGTGTTCAGAATGTTCAGATTATTTCCTCAAGCAAAAGTTATGCATTTAAAACCTTTTTAGCTAAAGTAGCTAAGGCTATATTCAGACTGCAGGCAAATGTGGCCCAAATCAGATTTTTTTTGCCCACATGTGACCTGTATCCGCTCTGTTAAAAGACAGTTTGAAAAGCACAAATCTGAGTTTTTCCAAATCTGACCCACTCCACTTGCACACTGCAAAAATCTAAATCTTACCAAGTGTATTTTTCTCATTTCTTGTCAAAATATCACACTTAACCTGAAGAGAAACTTTTCAGTAGATATGAGAACTTGTTTTTAGACAAAAGATCTTGACAATCTTATTTCAAGAAATCTTACCAAGATAATTTTCACTTGTTCCATTGGCAGATTTTTTTGCTCAATTCAAGTAAATAAGTTTTTACTGATCTACTGTCTAAAAATAAGTTCTTATATCTACTGAAAAGTTCCTCTTTAGGTGGTTATGTCTTATTTTAAGTGTGATGAGATATTTTGACTAGAAATGAGAAAAATACACTTGGTAAGATTTTGATTTTTTCCAGTGCATATGTGATCCATTTTGCAATGTGACTTCAGTCTGAACGGCCAGGTCACATTTATCCAACCTTTACATCATTGAAATGCAATAAACATCACAATTCTGCGTTCCAGGAGGAGAAGTGGCGGGAAAAACATACTTACTTCAAACACAGTGTGTGCCTGCGTGGTCACATCTTATGTCAGGACCTCTTTTGCACATGCGGGTCACTTCAGGGTTGCATTTAGTTCATACTCAAAACTGATAGAAGTCACACTTAATGTGTAACATGAATGAGCACACAAAAAAAAAATCAGATTACACCAAAAAATCTGAACTGTGCATTAAGACCTGCTGTCTGACCATAGCCTTAGTATTATAAACCCTTTAAGCATCAAAATTGCAATATTGTGACAAGCAACATAACTGGATGAAACAGACAGCTTTTTTCAAATCTTGATTTCAAAATTGAATATTTAAAAAAAAAAAAACTCTAGCGCCTAAAGGGTTAACATTCATTGTGCAGTAAAATTATATATATCTTTGATTCATTTTACTGCTATATTCATATTTGTATTTTTTATTTTACTGCCATAGATGTTTAAGGCTGTGCTCATTTGCTTTACAGCAGGGGTGTCAAACTCAGGTCCTCGAGGGCCAGTGTCCTGCATGTTTTAGATGTTTCCCTCTTCTAACACACCTGATTCAACCACATGGCTCATCAGCAGGCTGCTGGGGATGCTTGATGACGAG
>JAPQRP010000030.1:21259083-21272556 GCA_037367295.1 Apogon hyalosoma
TCTATCTATCTATCTATCTATCTATCCGACTCAAACCTCAAAAGCATTTTGATGATTCTTAATTAAAATGGATGCCCTGAGGCTGTGTCTAATGTTCCAGTAGGTGGACTGTGCTGGAGCAGGTGCATATTGTGTCAACAGTCAATAGCAAAGCTTACAAAGTGGTTGGCATCACATCCGCTATAAAGCTGATATTATCATGTCACTGTCACTGTGACCTTTAAACATCTGTGACACACAACACATTTTCGTTTCCGCCAAGCAACTCACCTGAGAGCCCAGCCCTTCCCTTTATTCATACTCACTTTATTAACCTAACAGATTTCCTGCTGGCAACTCCTATATTTTCTTTTTAACTCCCTAACCAGGACACATGTGGGAGGGATCACACATGAATACCTTGTGCACCCAGAAAGACACACAACACCAAACAGGTATTGCAAAATACAAACTTTAGCAAGTAGTACTGTAGCAAAGGTCTTTGTCATAACTTGAGGGAGCTGCAATTGCACGCAGCCAGTCATTCTCATACAAAGATAGAGGAACTATGAGCAGAGCTCTGCCCTGACTTGCATGGTGATAATGCTTGTTGCTGGAGGCTACATTTCACAGCACGCTTCAACTGGCTCAGCTTATCACACCTCAGTCTGAATACCAAAACTTGACAAAACACTGAATGTGACTACCCTTCGCGCTCCATGACTTACTCTCCACTGATAGATTTTTCTGGCTTTCCATAACACACATTTGCACAGGCAGACATGTCCATGACAATCAGTTTGTAGACTGTGACTGTGTATATCCAGCCCATGAGATTATGAAATACATGATGTCTGGCTTTGACATCAACTGCACAGGTGCGTATTAATGACACCAAAAAACAAACAAACAAAAAAAAAACTCAAATAAAGCATTTACTCATAATACTGTAGTGGTATGTGTTTATTTTAATTTGAAAGATGTTCCTGGCTGACCCACAGAGTATTTGTTTTCAACAGAAAATGATTTGTGAAGTCCAAACAATACCAAATAAAAGTGTGGTGAAAAAGTGACATCTGCCTCTGGTCATGCCGAGAGTGACAATGGTCCATTCACTAACTTGACACAGTGTCTGTGCCTGGCAACAACATGGCAGTATGCCAATAGCTGGAACTCAGCTGAGCATGTTGTGATGCCACACTGTCTCAACTAAAGGCAACAGCCTGAGCCTTTGGCAGCTGAGGGAAACTCAAAGATATGCTAGCTTCCTCTTACACATACACTCCTGATCAAAATTTTAAGACCAGTTGAAAACTTGCAAGAATTTACATTTTTGCACTGTTAGATCTTAAGGTTCTAAGCAGAGTTTCAAAATGCAAAAAGAAGAAATGGGAGTGAGACAAAAAAAAAAAAAAATTTGACCAAGCAATTTATTGAAAACAATTAAACTGAAATAGGCTCTTCATCAAAAGTTTAAAACCACAACCAAAACCATAACCTTTAAAAACCTAAAGTTGTGCAAAAACTTGAATTCAAAGTCATTTTGTGCCACGTATTCACACTGTCATGACCTCCTGATGCCAAAGGCTAAAAAGCTCTCTCTTTGAACATGGTCAGATTGTTGAGCTGCATAAGCAAGGCCTCTGGCAATGCACAATCGCTGCTGAGGTTGGACACGTTAAAGGAGACATATCATGCTTTCAAATTCTTCCTTTTCACATGTAAATCATTCACTTATGGTCTATATAAAGTAGAACTGCAATGCTTTGGTCTGAATTCCTTGTTATTGTAGCTCCACAGACCCTCGTTATTCCGTTCTGAGGCACGTCTTTAGAACAACTTGTTTTGGTGCGGTCTCTTTAAATGGGAATGAGACATTTCATGCCCCACCCCCCTCCAGGTTGTAGAGCTTTCCACTCCACCCGGCCATTTTTGTAGTTTGATAGCAGCAATACGATTATCTACTAGCAGAGACTTTTTATTGCCAAGTTTATTAAAGATGTCAACAACGGAAGACTTGTCCATCCAGCCTTACATGTTCGAGCCAGAGTCTGACCCAGAGCAGCAGAATGAAGACGACGAACCTGCAGAAGCACACCTTCTAATGAATGCATCACAATGGTGTGTTATTACTGTATTTACACCCTCTGCATCCATACCAACTACCTACAATATGAGCGGAGTTTAACTGTAGTGTCCGTACATTAGAAACTATTTAACACCCACAAAATGATACTCATACTCGCTATACACAGTTAAAGATGTGCAATAATTTGATTAAGTATATCTTATTTTGTGTTGGTCTCTTGATGATTGAAATGCACAAAATGCTGATACCATCATACCATCATCACCCACTTTGCTGTCTGTTGTTTCCGTAGAGAGAAGGAACTGACCCCTCAATCAGACAAAGTCTTTCGGCAAATCCCTCTTGATACTGGTGGAGGTTGCTGAAGCACTCGTCCTTGAAGTGCTTTGCGCAAACAAGGAGGACTTTCCCCACTGATGTCAGTACATTTCCGAGAAAAATAAAATTTAACCAGGCACTTTGAAGAGGCTCTGATGCTGAGGGGCAATGTAAGGAATTGTGTGGGTTAATACACCCAACAACCGAACATTTTGACTTGTCTACTTGCAACTTCGGCGTAACTGAACTAGGACTACAAAATCTCTGCTAGAAAAAATGGTGGATTCACGAAATTGGTTACCTGGAAGTCCATGACCTTATTTAGCAGACCCACAGCAAATACTGTGATGTAATAGACAAGAAAATGTAATAGCGAACAGAGAAAACTAAATAGATTGAAAAATATGACCCAAAAAGAATATGAAGATATATATGCAGCACCAGGACAAAATACATTTAAATTTTCTGCACTCCTAAACACTCAAAGTACACAAAAACATGTATTTAAGGGCTAAAAAAAAAGTGGATTTTGCATGATATGTCTCCTTTACATCAAACTGAAATATGACATGTATATAGGTATTCACTTCCTTTGCTATGACACTCAAAACTGAACTCTGGTGCATCCTGCTTCCACTGCTAATCCTCGAGATGTTTCTATAACTTGACTGGAGTCCACCTGTGGTAAATTCAATTGATTGGACTTGATTTGGAAAGGTACACACCTGTCTATTTAATATCCCACAGGTGACAGTGCATGTCAGAGCAGAAACCAAGCCATGAAGTCAAAGGAATTGTCTGTAGACCTCCAAGACAGGATTGTATCGAGGCACAGATCTGGGGAAGGGTACAGAAAGATTTCTGCAGCACTGAAGGTCCCAAAGAGCACAGTGGCCCCCATCATTTGTAAATGGAAAAAGTTTGGAACCACCAGGACTCTTCCTAGAGCTGCCCGCCCATCCAAACTGAGCAAACTGAGGAGAAGGGCCTTGGTCAGGGAGATGACC
The DNA here is from genome assembly GCA_037367295.1 of Apogon hyalosoma. NCBI lineage: Eukaryota > Metazoa > Chordata > Actinopteri > Kurtiformes > Apogonidae > Apogon > Apogon hyalosoma. The sequence goes on from JAPQRP010000030.1 coordinate 21,262,477, forward strand.
AAGACCCCAATGGTCACTCTGACAGAGCTCCAGTGTTCCTCTGACGAAACAGGAAAACCTTCCAGAAGGACAACCCTCTCTACAGAACTCTACCAATCAGGCCTTTATGGTAGAGTCTCTAGACGGAAGCCTCTCCTCAGTAAAAGGCACATGACAGCCCGCTTGGAGTTTGACAAAAGGCACCTAAAGGATTCTCAGACCATGAGAAACAAGATTCTCTGGTCTGACGAAACCAAGATTGAACTATTTGGCCTGAATGCCAAGCATCACGTCTAGAGGAAACCAGGCACCGCTCATCACCTGGCAAATACCATCCCTACGGTGAAGCATGGTGGTGGCAGCATCATGCTACAAAGATGTTTTTCAGCGGCAGGAACTGGGAGATGAGTCAGCATCAAGGGAAAGATGAATCCAGCAATGTACAGACATCCTGGATGAAAACCTGCTCCAGAGCACTCAGGACTTCAGACTGGGGTGAAGGTTCACCTTCCAACAGGACAACGATCCGAAGCACACAGCCAAGATAATGAAGGAGTGACTTCGGGACAAGTCTGTGAATGTCTTTGAGTGGTCCAGCCAAAGCCCAGACTTGAACCCAATTGGACATCTCTGGAAAGACCTGAAAATAGCTGTGCAGGGACATTTCAAATCTAACCTGACAGAGCTTGAGAGGACCTGCAGAGAAGAATGGGAAAAATACCCCAAATACAGATGTGCCAAGCTTGTAGCATCATACCCAAGAAGACTGGAGGCTTTAGCCTAATCGCTGCCAAAGGTGCCTCAACAAAGCACTGAATAAAGGGTTGAATACTTATGTATATTTGATATTTCAGTTTTTATTTTTAATACATTTGCAAAAATTTCTAAAAACTTTTTTTTCACTTTGTCATAGGGGAAATTATGTGTAGATTGATGAGAAAAAAATTTAATTTAATCCATTTTGGAATAAGGCTGTATCATAACTTGTTTGGAAATTTGGAAAATGTGAAGGGGGTTGAATACTTTAGATGCAGTGTATGCAGCTCAACAATTCGACCATATTCAAAGAGAGAAAACTTTTTTTGCCTTTGCCAGAAGGTTATGACAGTGTGAATACCTGACAGAGAATGGCACTTAAATCCGTATTTGTGCAGATTTTGGCTTTTAAAGGCTATGGTTTTAAACTTTTCATCGGCTGATGAACAGCCTATTTCAGTTTAATTGTTGTTTTTAATAAATTGCTTACACAATTTTTTTTTTTTTTGTCTCACTCCCATTTCTTCTTTTTGCATTTTGAAACTACTTAGAACCTTCTAAAGATCCAACAGTGCAAAATGTAAATTCATGCAATTTTTCAACTGGTCTTAAATTTTTGATCAGGTGTGTATATGCACACAGCCCACTACTGAGCCTGTATCCTGTTCCAATAAACCTTCTTATTTGGGCAGGTTCACGTTGACATGCACAGTAATTTTAAATCCAAGTCAGCCCAATTCAGCCTAAATTGTTTATCATAGAAGTGGATTAGCTAACAATTAAAGAACTCCAAGCCTGAACAGTTTGAGAAGCTGGCACCTCTTCTGGGGTTAAGCAATTCTATGGCAATCTATTGTCCTCTCAATTAAGAAAGTGTGAAACTACTACATGAACAATTAATCCAAATTATTGCTGTGACAAAAAAAAAAAAACAAGTGTAAAAACACAGAAAATAGAACATATAGTAGTCTAGCAACAAATCCTGGAAAGAGAAAATAGCAGAGACCCACTGAATTCTCTCTCAATCTCAGAGTAAACTTTAAATTGAAAGAAATTATATGATCAGACTAATGCATGTGACACGCTACCTTGAACATATAGGTCCAATAGGTAACATATTATTATATTAGCATACTGCATCTCTCAGCTAACAACAGATAGATGTAATTTTGAGCTGTCCTGGATAAAACCTGACAAACGTATCTTTGAAAGAAAAAATGAAAAACAAAAAATAGAGATCCTGTGTTGCAGTGTGAGACCAAACTGTATGAGAGCATGGGAAAAATAAAAGACCATCTCACAGTCAATAAGAGTTCAGTTCAAAATTATGCATTAATTAATGCAAGACATACGTTTTATGTGGCTAAAAATACTAAGTAAAAATAAAAATACTACTATACTTTCTTTACAAAACTACCATCACAAATCGCCCTGTTTTCCTGAGTCATGACTGTGTTGACTTTCTCCTCTTCAACTTTGGACTATTTCCATACACATAAATACCACTTCTGTGACAGTGCAGTCATTAAGTTAGTTTCATTGTTTATGACTGTAGCAACACTGATAGATGATGCACGCTGATGTTTTATTGTGCTTTGACATTACACTGTGTCACTGCCTGAGATTCAGTGGGTGTTATCATTGCACAGTCTGAGTAGCATGTCTTACCCAAGTTTGTTAGATTTGTGTCACACAATGTGACTGAAACTTACAAGACAGCAGCAATGATACAGTCTGTAGGAGCCTTTACATTAAAATCATGTTTCACTACAGAGTTGGGGCATTTTGGTTTATTTCATTAAAAAATCCCTGGAAATGTATTTTGTTTAAACTGATTAAATGTGGATTTTGTTATGCCAGGTTAACACACAGTAAATAATGCACTGAGATGTTACGGACAAGAAGAACCAATTACCTTGCTACTCACTATAAAAACAATAATGTAAGTATAAAAATAAAGCAAGATCAGTTGTGCAGATATGATGACTAGTAATAATAATCCTGCACAAATTATAAATCACATTAAAGATGATTGGGGTGGTAGCACAGATGATACAGTTACAACACAGACAATAAAGTGGTACAGTGCAAGGATGCAAATGCACACACCAGATGTGTGTGTGTGTCAAACATGAAATTTAGTGCAGTGTGTTGAAGTCTTAGCTTTATTAAGTTAAGGAGTCTGGCAGGCTGGTGGTAAGGCTGTTTAGAGATATAACTGAACTAAAAATCATAATTTCAAGTCCTACAAATAAAGGATAGATACAGTATTCCTAACTAAAGTCATTAAGTAAAAGCAAGTCAATTAATGTTTGTTTTTGAGGCAGAATTCCTCAGGCAGACAGTCTAAAAGCATAAAGGCCTCAGTGGAAAAGCCTTTTGCCTTCCATCCTCTGTCTAGACAACTAGAAACGATCCGCAGCTCTTAAACTGTGCTTCAGCTAATAAGTCCTTATAGGTTATCCATAAATCACGAGGTTAATTCTGAAGTTCAAAGCTAATAGAACATAAAAGATAAAATTAGACTGGCGTCGACTCATCTTTTTTATTCTGGTTAAAATTCTGCAGCAACATTTAACAGAAAGAAAGTTACAATTGTGTTATCTAATGGAAAACCCACAAATCGATGTCTCCAGATTGCTAATGAATTAAATGAGTGATTCTGAAATGAGGTCTGAATCAAACATCATGACTGACCACCCATCAGCTCAATCAAACTGAGACAAGGTCGGCTCTCAAATCTCTACATCACATCAGGTTTGACATTGTGAGATAAACAAAGCTGTTACCACTGAGATGCATTGAGAGTGGAATTCTCAACATCTTCAGATTTATTTTGCTCATAAGACACCCACACAGTATGTAACACCTGCAGCACAAACCGCTTTCAGCTGCCCATCTTTTTATGGGGAACATGTAGGGTACTTACTGTATAATATCACCAAATGTGACAGACTTCTTGAAAACCTTTTCACATGAACATGGTTAAATGCAGACATTAAGCTGTTCTTCATGATTTAAATGGCTTTAATGGCAATTCCACAAGGAAAATTCAAAGTAATTATAGAAACCAGTAGTGCAAAAAATGTAAGACATTATATGGCTTGTAATTATACAGTATGTATTGTAATATTGAGAAAAGGAAAAAATGCTCTCCAATTATTCAAATGTAGTAATTATGACATTCACTGACTTTTTAGACCATTTCTGTCAATACCAAGAAATATACCGGTCTGCTGGTGACAGAACTAAGTACAAGAAAAAATGTAATAATGAATAACACGAGGACAGATTGAGACATGACGTTAATGAATCTCAGAACGTTCATTGTTCACCTGCTGATTCCAGTGCTTCATCTAGCGTTGCAACGTGGTGCTTGTCTTCTGGATATGAAAATTAGCAGGCTATCCTATTATCATGGAGCCACAAATTCACCATTAAAGATTGCGATAAGCCTCATATTATTAAAATTTCCCTGTTAGCCAACATGATATAACTGATATTATCAGATACCTCGCAATCTTTTCTTTCATCCAAAATGTAGTTGCCTGTATTGTAGCACAGCTTGGGTTGACTAATCGGATTAAAAACATAAGACCTTGTACAGGGTCTGATGGCATTTTAAGGATTAAGCACAGTATAAGTGACTTCTGCCCTGTTTCTGAGGGAAATGGTGACAAAAACGTTAGGCTACAGTTTACAGAAATCAAGCAGAGCAACAGTTCTGAATGTCACACTGGAACCTAAAAGGATTAACACAATGCATTCCTCAACATCAGCTGCTAAAACAAGGTCAGAAAACCAAAAGGGGGAGTTTCTGTACTGAAGATTCCTCCTTATCTACCTGAAAATGTTCCGTCTTAACCACAACTGAGCTCAAAACATTTTTAAAACATAATATAAAGCCAGTGAGAAGATCCAGGTTAGGCATCAGTAAACAGCCAAAGTCCTGAGCTGTGATTCACACGTTTTCAAGAGAGAATATACTCTACACACAGACATTCTTCACGTGAACCACATCTGCTGCACACCAGGACACACAGTCTGTAAAAGAGACTGTGGCCTTAAAGCAGCTTTAGCTTTATGGCCAACCTGCACTGGCTATGAAGTCATTACAGTAAACCAGAAAGAGATTTCTCATAGAGTCTACAACTGTGCTGATTTGCCTTGAGGGTGTGGAGTGGCTAGTAGCTGATAGTAATGGTATAGTTTACATGAACTCAGAGGCATTACAGGAGACAAGTTTTATAACAGGTAGATGCAATAAAAAAAAAAAAAAGAAAGAAAGAAAGGAACACAAAAATAGTCATAAAAGTCTAGTGATTACTTAGTTATATTAAATCCCTGGGCAGGCATAGCCAAAAGCCACTAACAAATTAAGGTCTATGCAAATGATCCTCTCTTATCTCCTAGTGCATACAGTATAGTCACAGCAGTGGCTCCCATGTGCAGCCCTACAGGAGACCTTGAGGACGCTTTCAGGGACCTTCCAGCAAAAAAAAAAAATAGGATTCACTTAAGTCCACGGTTACTTCAAAAAAAGTCAGCTCTGTGAGATTAAGCACAAGAATGATTGGTATGCTCATTGAAGTCTTGGCTTCCTTCCATTTTCCCTCGCCACCTATTAGGGTCAGCTAATTTCTATTACAACCAAATCCAAACTCTCTGGGACAACAAGGAGGGGTAACTAAAGCTTATTATAAAGCTTACAAATGAGGAGGAGGAAGCTTGGAATAAAAATAAAAGTTTGAGAAAGCTAAAATGGGCTACAATATTTATCCACCGTGTGTTAACAACAACAAACTTATAATGTGTATCTTATTTCCAAACTTTAGTCAAAGCTTGGTTCTGGTGAAGTTACTTCACTTTCTGAGTTTTACTCGATGAGCTTTCCAGTGAAAAACGCACGTAGCTTATTTAAGGAACTTACCGACTCCGTACTTCTCTTTTTTAGTGGGTATCCACCGGGTCATTGCTGGGATAATGTGGAGATGTCTGGATAAATAAATAACTATATACACTTGTTAAGCGAGGACGGGCGGTGCGTTCCTGCTCGTCCTGAAGTCTACAGTTCCGCCATCATGACTTGTAAACGGGGTGGGGAGAGGAGGGCAAACACGGCTGGGAGAGCAGAAGGGGATAGGCGTGAACCACACGAGTTTCCCAAACTCCCCCCTCCACACCACACTTTTTTTTTTTTTTTTCATCGAGTGTTGTCTCCAGGAAACGGCTCTTTTATGTTAAACGACAATCTATTAAAACCCAAATGAGACAATTGTAAATTCCGGCAAATTGTAGTGACACTGAACTACTCTTCACCACGCTTCAAGTACCACTAATGGTGTCTGCACTTAAGTTTTGCAGCTACTGAAACACAATTTGATAATAGAGAAGAATAATTAATTGCTTGTCGAGTTATAAATCACTGGTGCATTATAAATAAATTATTACTAAGTTTTTTTATTTTAATTTAAAATGTGATTGATTTGCCAGCTCCTTGTTGCTGCACAAACTGACTGATTAAAAGGACAAATACTGAATTCTGTGACCTTTTACACTTTATAGGACACTGTGCAGACTGTGCCATTCAAGCAGCAAAATTAGTGGTTCAGACAGGACAACGGACAGTGGCCAGAACAACTGAGATAGACCTGTTCTCAATGAGGTAATTGGCTTTAATTTAAATGCCAGTATCACAAATAATGTGTAGCAACCACTGTGGAGCAATTTACAGCTGCTGGCTCTGATCTGGTAGCCCACTTAGCCTTTTGTTTGCCCATCATGTGTCTTTTTCCTGCTGCCACTGGTCAGCCAAATGGTGCTGTCAGTAACGTAGAGCCACCAGATGCTTTTGTTGTTCCCTCTGACAGGGTGACATTAATTTTTTTCCCATTCATTGTGATATGACTGCTTCAAAACAGAACGGGTGGGAATTAAGCCACACAACACAGTGTGATTGAAATGTATGATTGAGGGTTTTCACAAAGATGAAAGCTTTCACACTGTGGACTGTTAAGCCTTTTAATTTTTGTGACTACTATCAAGAAAACAACAACGTCTCCAGGTGATCATATTTTCACATTTTCAACACATAATACCTCGTGAGCCATGCATGTATAACTGACATGTTGAGTGTGTAGTTCTTATCTCCAAAAAGGTTCAAGTACACTGCATGAAGTCACTCTGATAACCTGTCAACACAGATTATTATGCAGCCATATGTAGAATTTCTTAGGTTATGACTTGAGCTGTTACAGTGAATTTTTGCAACCCACTTTTCAGCAAGCTGTGGGTACTTTTCTGAGTATTTGAATTACTGTAAGGAGGCATCAAATCTGCTTATGGCCTCTTCACCTCTGAGTCCCCTTTCCTGTGGCAAAATCTTGCATTTCATATCAAATGTGAAGAGTTGCTTTTGAGCTGTCAGAGGTAGAAAAAAAAATCTTAATTTTCTAAAAAGAATACAATATTGCCATCACCTGACTGCTTTGTGCTATTGCATACAAAAGACTTCCCTTCTTTGGCCCTGAAATTCAACTTTGCATTGCATTTTATTTTGTTATGGTACTTTAAATAACTGTGAGGAGCACACTTAACTGTTTTGCCTCTTTTCCTGTACAGAATCCTTGTGGTGTGATGTGCTGTTGTGGGTGTGTATATGTGTGTCTTGCATTACTTTGTGACAGTTTGACAAGCGGAATTGAACTCTTGAGTTCATCTGGAGTTGAAGGCTCTAGAAGCAACGGGCAAAGACAGGTAGAGTCTTTACAATAAATCACCACTCCCCTCCTCTTCTAATTTATTTCTTTGAAGTAAGCCTATGAGAACAAACTCACTAGATGCAACATTTTAAAAGGAAGATAAGCACAGGCAGAGATATTGTTTCATCCAATCATTTACAGATATGTGTTTTCAATGTAAAAAGGTGAATTAATACATACTGTGCCATAACAGCTTCTTTCAAATGAAGAAGCACATGAACACTGAGAGTGGCCTTCAGATGTTGCGGATGAAAACAGATGAAGCCAATGTTTTTTTGTCCTTAGAGAACAAAAAAAACCTGTGAGAACAAAAAAACCTGTTTAGCCTGTTTATTCTGCCTAAAGACTTCTCTGTGTGTTGCCAGTGGACACACAGTGACATAACTTTTAGCATCTTAAAATGATACATATGTTCTGTATCCACATCATCTTCTTTCACTTTTGAGAATTTGTGTAATAGATATGAAGACAATGCTTTTGTGTATTTTATTTTTCTTGTGATGCACAAAGATAAAGCACACGGCGAACCCGTATGTAGCAAAAGTACCATACAAATAAAACTTGACCTGACTTGACTCCACTCTACTGCATAACCAGCATAGCTAAACTCAACGGACTGTGATTTGTCATGATACGAGCAAGTGTAATACATAAGAGACTTCTGAGAGCTCTGGACACTGGCTGTAACCCCACTGAGGTGTTCAATTCCTGAGACAAAAGCAGACAAAAAGCTTAATGGATTGATGGGTCTACTGCCAGGGCTACATGATGCCAGAGGCAAACTGGTCCTCAGCATCCACCAGCCTCCCTGCCTGTAAAATCAAGTAATCGTCCAGTCCTGCGATGCTGTACTATCTGTGCACAAAGACACAAAATCCTGGGGTTGAGGTTGATTGGAAGTTGTCTTTTTGTGCAGGTTTATCCAAACTTTTGTACCTTATTTCCTGATATTGCATGCTGTACAAAAGATATTTCTGTTGCTCTACAACATTGCACAGGCTTGTCTATTGCAATTTCACTGTGCAATGATGCAAGACAATCTATCACCTACTGAACTTTATGTACATTTAGATTACTTAAACAAGATTTTGGGTTGCACTTTGATGTTAAAGATAGACATTATTCATTTACAGTGGCTTGCCCTTAAGAAAACACATATGCTGGTAAACAGTTTGAGTGTATGTGATTACAGTGTCAGACTTCTACAGGTAAGTTAAGGTCAGCACATTTATATCACCAAGTGTAACATCTCATGTTGCAGCTTTGATGCATTGGAAAGGATGTGCTGCAAGACTCCATCATTTGTCTCAATCTCACACAGGGAAGAATCCTTTGTACCCAGGTAGACAGTACACAAGACCAACTAAAAGTGTGGCTTTATAAATGTCAGGCAAAGCAAGTATTTTTAGAGTAAGAGTGTCACATTTTTTAAATTACCTGTCTTTTAGGCCAGTGTGACAGCTTGTTCAGCCTTGTAATTAGGCGATTCTCGGAGATCAGCAGAGGGAGCCACAGCTCTTATCTAAGACTTTCCTTTCTCTCTGAAAACAAAGCCAAGCTGTGTGACAGCAAAAAAGGGAAACTGCAGCACGATCACCCTTGCTGTCTGGACTGGCACTGGAACAGTCTGTCTGGGAGTGGTGGACACACCTACCTGCAATTAATAAGCCGTAATCAGGATGACAAATGCTTCTCTCAAGGTGAAAGTAAAATCTTTTCAATGACTTGGAATACATTAAGCTCCAGTTTGTGAGTCTGTACTCACAATATGAACTGAAATATTAATGCATTTCTTCCTTTGCAACAGCAATTCACTGAAGTGCAATGATATTTTCACCACAGTTTTTCCCCACAGTACTGTACCTTAATATTATCTTGGTGATAAATTCAGTGGTAACATATAGACTAATGCACAAAACCATATAACAGCCAGTATTGCTGCATACTCTAGTTTGTAGATGGAAATTTTGTCACTCAGTCCAATCCACTGACCCACTTGAAATATAATACATCAGCATTGAAATAGAAAGTTGGTAGTTTTTCCTTGTATAGACAATAAACACACTGCCATTTTCATCAACCATATTTCAAACAACTGTAACATTATATTCATATTTAGATGTGATTTCATTTATAAGGCCCAGTATGAGGAGACTATAAAAATGTCAAAAACTTCACACTGAAACCCCCTGGGGTGCACTGATAGTTATTTTACCCCTTTATAGAAACTAAGTTGCTGCCAATGTCTCCTGCTGCACCTTCAGTTCTTTACTTTTAATCAGACAGTTGTAAGTTTGGAAGGTCTCTGTGGGTCTCTGTGATGGAACTCCCTCTGACATACTATATACCCACAAGTGAAAGAGAAGCTTATAAGATTTATATAGCAGTCAGTTCTGTGCCAAAATTTGACAGATGAAACTGGGATAAAACTCAATATATGAAAAATGAAATGTGATAAAAATAAATAAATAAATAAAAATACACAGTACAGCCTTGCTTACCTTTGTTACAGGGGACCTGGATCCCACCAAGCCCAGATGTTCAAACACACACACACACACACACACACACACACACACACACA
>JAPQRP010000030.1:21298044-21315677 GCA_037367295.1 Apogon hyalosoma
TGAACCCACTTTGAAAACTTCTGGAGGAACATGGATGGTCACAAGCAGTCAAACATTGCTGAGCTTCTTGAATTTCTATACCAGGAGCTGCATAAAGTCATCCAGCAGCAATGGAGGAGAACCGAGACACGTGAAAGCTGTCACTGAAAATCAGGGTTATTCCACCAAGTACTGATGTCTGAACTTTTACCAAGTTACAACATTAGCATTGTGTTGTTTAGAAATTAATATGAATTGGTTTTCTTTGAGGTCTGAAAACACTGCATTTTCTTGTTATTTTGACCATGTGTTGTGTTTTACAAATATATGGTTTTTATTTGGAATTTGGGAGACATGTTGTCAGCAGTTTAGAGAATAAAACAAAAATATTAATTTTAGTCAAACACATACCTATAAATGGTAAAATCAGAGAAAGTGATAATTTTGCAATGGTCTCTTATTTTTTTTACCAGAGCTAGCTAGCGCTATATATATTTCCATGGTGTTTTCCCCCATTTTTTCCCTTTTAGTGCACAATTGGGCTTATCCTCTACTATGATGTGCCACCTGAGTGGAGGATTGGTGAAACCACCTCTTTATCTATAATCCACTCTTGAGTGCTCTTCTTCTCCGTAGGTGTTATTTAACTATTATTAGCTTTATATTAGTGATGATGTACATGGAATTTTAATTGAACCCACTTTATGTTGGAAGACACAGGGGACCAGTGCGTGACTAGTTTTTTTTATTTGTCTTTTTTGATTCTCTTGTGGACCTGTGAGTCCTGCAGTGATACACAAGTTGCTGAAACAGCCTGCATTGGCTCTAAGGCTCTGTGGGCAGAGGTGTGCGTGGGTGGTAGCGCAGCGCTCTCTCAGCCAGTTTGGCACAGGGAGGTTGTGTTGAGCTTTACTGTGGTGGCATCCTTCTGTCAGCACTCTGTTTGTCAAGCCATTTTAATGCAGCCTCTCTCCCTACTTGGTAAAAAAGAATTTTTTATAGTTTGTGATATATTTATTTGACCTTAGAGTGCCATATGACTCGAAGCAGTTGTCTTTTAATTTGTCACTATTGAAGAGAATATTCCTCCTTTTCCTTGATTATTGTAGCAGTCAGTAGAAGTTCAGAGAAAAACCCTTGAGGCTCACTTAAATGTTGAATAAGTGAGTCTGATTGAGTTTTACAGTCTGTAAGGATTTTCTTGAATCTTGCCTCAAGTGGAGCAGTTGTTAAGCTGCCCTCACATTCCCAACACATCCAGTGTTCAAAGCCTCTGCCTATATTTTTGTCCTACAGGCTACTGAATCTGTAAAGGGTAACATGAAGACATTGGCTCTTCTTTTCAGACAAGGCACTGTTGTAGACACTGACTTGTGAGTCATACTCTGAAAGGTGGTCTGCATTTTCATGACTGGAAATTAACGTAATTTTCTCTGTTTACTTGGAAGTGAAATGCAGCATGCTAAAACCATCTGATGATCTTGTCAGTTCTGTCAGGCTCTTTGATAATGAAGGGGTATCGCCATGAAATTTCTATTATGGGTTGTGTTTTATTATTTTGAAAATGTATGTACAAATGTATGTGGGCTTTTCCATTTATTTATTTATTTCCCACCACAGAACCTACAGTGGGCCCGAGATGTGTTGCTAGGAAGCAGTGTCCCATGGCAACAGCTGAAGCACATGCCAGCACAAGGACTTTTCTGTGAAAGAAACAAGACAAACCTGTTTAATGTAAGTCAGAGTTCAGCTATGTTTATTTTGTGTGTTTATCATCAACTTAATTCCAAACTTTTAAAATCATTCAAGTTTTAGTAAGGTCTTTACAAGAGGCAGAATAGGAAATATACATGTTTTATTACATGACTTGTGACCTAAATAATGTTGTTTCTCAGCATGACTTCAGAGTGCAGTGGTGTGTGAAAGAAATGCGTGATGATAAAAAATTAGGGTATGCCAGAATGAACATTGGAAGAAATGTGTTGAATTAATTTACACAATTGCTCAATATTGTGACAGCAAAGCACCAAGTAATGTCAAGTTGATGGTTTTATATTGTAAATACTAATTGCCTTTTTCCCATGCACTATAGCAGTGTTCCTCCTTTTGCTGAGATGAGGAACAGAAGACTATAAGCCATCCTGTATGTTTACTTTATCTGCCCACATTATCATACATAGTAACTGTCAGGTAGCAGCCAATACAGGCTCTGTGATGAACCTGTGAAACACTGAGGTGCATCCTCCTGTTTGTGACTAATGATCTGTCTGCTGTGAGTGATTGATGTACTATGATAGTTTACCTTTTCACACACGATTATTTACATAATTCAATTTGATGCACAAAATCAAGACCTAAATATGGCTCACTAGATACAAGCACTACTATAAATACAGTCACACAGTGGGAGAATACTGAATTGCCTCTCAAAATTACAAGGCCTCTGTTGGGTTCCAGTGATTACTGTTAGAATCTGTCATCTGTTCAGCATGTCAGTTTATTTACATCTTTTGACTTGAAGCAAATATGATGCCTTTTCAGCGTTTGTAGAAATTGGCTTAGCTTTTGATTTGTTTCTTGTTTGATTTGTCAAAGCCCAAATGCTCTCACTTTAGTGACAATGCAGATCATTCAAGCAGATTGTCACATTAAGACAGTACCTCATATCACTCAGGTGTCAGGGCTTCTTTAAGTGGTGTGCATTATTTTGGACAGAGCTGATTGTGGGGGCTGTAGAATCCAATGCTGACTCCATAAGGCTTCTGATAACAGACTGTAGTTATGATGTGGGCCAGATCTGAGCTGGAGGAGAGCTCTGCAGCACTCTGGCTCCCACTGGGTTCTCACAGAGCCCCTTCTGGAAACAAACCTGCTACCCTGGCATACCAACTGTTGGAGCTTTACTGTTCCCTTCAAACCAAACCCTCCTCCTCTGCCAAAGGACAATGCAAACCTTTTTAAATATTATTCAAACAAGCCTGTTTTCCCAGAGTCCATAAATTCATGGCAGTTCTTTTTACAATAATAAAGTGCAAACAGATTGAATGGCTTCTATTTTAGTATTTATACTCATATTTTCAGTCTCATGAGCCAAATTGGAGTTGAGTGTCATACCTCAGAAATTCTGTAACACACTCAGGTGGTTTGATCAAAAATTTGTACCACATTTTTAATATTATGTCAATTTCAATTTATATCAGTTGTGTAGTGTAATAAAGAGGAATGACAATATAACAACAGTAGTTAACTTGTAACAGTCACAATGTTTACTGTGTATGTGTTGCAGACATCAAAATCTAAATTCCTTTATGTTAACAAAATACCATTAAGTATTCATAAACCAACAAATCACAGATTTTAGTTCTTATTGTATTTTAGAAAATGTACCAACTTTTCTATAAATTGGGTTTGTGTTTTTAGTGAATGACTGCACTATTTATGTAGTATCAGCACTTATTCTAAAATGAACCTTGAACCTCTGGCACCATTAGTTTATGGAAAAAAGAATGATATAGAAATGTTTTAAAACTGGTATCCACGTATGCATAGTAAACTGATCATAGTAACTATTATTTGTTGTGTTATATCAAAGGTTGTTTCATAAATTTGTATGATGGTATTGACATCGGCTATCAACCAAATTGTCATTTTAAATATTGCAATTGGCCCAGAATTTTACATTCAGTACATCATTATTATGAAGTTACAGTGATGTATATGTTATATGTGAAGTTTAAACTGGTCTTAAAAAGGCAAGTTAATAGAGATCCCCTCCATACACTCTACACATCAGTCTGTAGCACTTGTAGCAGTGAATAATATATATAATCTTATACCTATATTGATGCATTACAACTACTGATTCAGCTGTGCAGCAGTGTATGACAAATTCATGCTTTTGCTGGAAATTAAAACCAGTAATTCATGTATTGTCCAGCACTACAGTCTTCCATTATTATCTCCTATTAGCTTTAGGTATTAGGATTTTAAAGGTGGATTTGAAACAAAACCCCTCTCTAACCTGTACGCTTCAACCAAGTCTTTTTCCGCTGTTTGAGCCTGACTTATCGGACACCTTCACTGTATGATGAATGTGTTGAGCAGCTGTCTCTTCAGTGCTAGAATGGCCAAGGGAGCGTATGAGAGATGGCACAAATTGATACCTGAATGTTGACCACACATCAGACATATGGTACAACGCGTGGCACCATGATGAGGAGACTCGACTCTCACATGCACCTCATTGAGTCTGAGGGTGAATAGTGAGCTCCCTAATGTAGGTCATCATGCCCTACTTTTCGTTCTTGCTTTGGCTGAGTTACACTAACTGGGACCTGCTTTTAGTAACCTATATAGTGCTGTTTAGAAATGATCCGGATGGAGTCGCATTATTTGCTGGTGATGTCCAGAGAGCCGGCACTTATAAGCAGGACTAGAATCTTATACCAATAATTATCCAGTGTATGTGATGTATTTATTAAATTGAACCAAAAATGTTGAGATAGGTCAAGATTGAATATAATTAGAGACTTTAAAAAAAATTCTTAGAAAATCACTTACTAAATATCAAAATTACTTAACTTAATAGTTAACTGTTACTCAATGAATTAATTATTCTCAAACACTGACACTTCCTTTTGAGCTGATTGCACAAAAGCTGTTAAAATTTAACACAGTTAATAATTACTGAGTTAACTGATAAGATTGATTGTAAATGTAATGGATACTGATGGACAAATTTTCCTTTTAGTTATGAGTGGACTCATCATCCAGTAAAAACCTACTTGCAGTCATGGTAAGGCTGGGTGATAAAATGATAACGATATACATTGCAATATAAATTTTCCTCAATAGTAATATAAGACATGCTCAATACAATTTCAATAGAATTCATTTGTCCATGTTTTGACAGACATAAAAACAGCCAATCATAATTAAAGGTGCTTAATGTAAGAATTATGTTCCCAGTAACCATAAAGTGGCCCTGACTGTCACCAGACATTAAGGAATCATGTTCATTTCAAATACTAATATCACTGACAGTAGTAGTCCAGCCAAAATATTTGTCATTTGAAAAGCTAAGAGGTAGCCCTCTAAATAATGTTTATGTTGTCATTTTGTGTTTTGGTCTGATGCTCCACTCATTACCTATCTCCCAATCACAAAGTCAGTAGCATTTTAACATCCAGGTTGCCAGTTCCCACTGAGCTGCAGCTGGAACATTTCTGATCACAAATGTCTGATATTTCTATACCTAAAAGGCCTCTAATTATTCCCAAATACATTATGACAAAGTGAGAAACAAAACAAGGATATGTATAGGAGATGCTTTTGAAACGTGGAGACAGCTGAAAATGGAGAAGAATTTGAAGACAGACGCTGGCTGTCACATGGTCTCCCATGCTGGCAACCCATAGTCTGGGGGGAGGGGGAGGGGATACCACGCTCTACAGAATTTTGAATGTGATTGCAGTACCAGTTTTGGCCACAAACATACATACGACTCCTTTAAGTCGCACTGCACCGAAGTAATCATGCTAGCTAGAGCCATGTCAAGTCAGGTTGACGCACAGAGGACTGATGTAAGAGCAGCCGCAGCACACACACTAATGTCTGGGCTGCAGTGGGAGGTAATGAGTGTTCCCTTGGGAGAAAATTTGACTGAGAACTTGGGTGACCAGGTTACTGAAAAGAAGGGTGCAGCATCAGAACCAGGAGTCGGACTTTCAAAGCGAGTTAAGTTTCACTTTCGGTTTACGCCAGTTACAGCAGAGGAACACACCCCCACACACTGTATATATACCCCAGCATTGTTTCGTGAAGGTGGTCTGTTTTGTTTGTGTTCTCAACCTGAAAGATTTTTCTTGCAGACTTTTAGTTTAGTTTTAAATATATGTACCTGTTTTATTTATCTGAAACAGCTGTATAATGTTCTTCAGCACATTTGTCATGTTCAGTCAATGACAGAAAATAATCATGTTTAAATCAAAAATAACCTTCTGATGTCTTCACAATTTATGAGTAATGGAAAATTTAAGCCTGAGAAAAATGGTGATTTGATTTATATGTATCACAATCTTCCTATAAATTGTGCAGATCTGTGATATGACTGTCCTGCTGCTGTCCTTTACCTTGTGTTATTATAGCACCATTGCTGTTGCATTCCTCTCACTGTAATGGCTTTGTTTTACTACTGTTATTCCCAGCCTGTGTAACAGAATATTGTTCTGAACTTAATGATATTCAGTTGTGAAGCTGCTGTAATGCCAGGCCTGCGGCTACTCGTGCCTACTGTTAATTGATCATGAGGAGTCCCTGTGTGCTCGCTCAGGCACCGTGTTACCCCCTCCCTCCTCTCACCCACCACCCTACACTCCACACACATAATCTTGCTTACATATTCTTCCACCCACTCAAGCGTTTTCTCTCGACAAAGCTCCAGAGAAAATGGATGCTCCTGTTGTAGCAGTTGTTAACTTTTTAGGGAAGGTTATTTTTAATTGATGCAAGCCTTCAGGGTTGTTTTGACTGCTTGATTATGACATTACTTTTAGGTAGGCCTCTGTGTCTTCTTTAGGTTAGAATAGCCTTCTGAAAAACGTGACAGTTGCATTACTGGCTTCAGGTATGATCTATGACTCAAGCATTTGTGTGTTCAGCTGTGAAATGCGCTGTAGGTGGAGCTCCACTCAGGAGAACCTTGTTTTTTTTTTTTTTTTTTTTTTTCTAAGGGGAGGAGTGTTGGCCCAGTCAATGCGTTTTGTAGAAGTTGATATTTTGATTTGCATGTTAGAGCTTAACTGCGACTGCCAGTATGTTTTACATTGCCTTCTGCTGCATTTGCCTGACTTTTTTCTCCAGTTTTTTCCTTTACTCACACTCCAGGAAGCAGGAGAAACGGTGTGTATTTGCTTAATATGTTTATGGTGACCAAGTGAAGAGACACGACCAGGGTTAAAAGAAAGGAAAAGAAGGTGAGGGCTGTATGTTGCTGACTGAGGAGATCCCATGTGTGTATGCAACACTTTGTATGCATCACTGTTTCTCAGTCTGTGTTTTATGTAGTTAATGGGTTCTTTGCACAGACAGACCTTTTTTTTTTAATCTTTTTTCTATGGGTTTTGCCATCCTCTTGATGGAACCTACTACACCGGTGTGTTAAAGCTGAGTTACATTTTTCAGCCAGTTCATGTTCTCTGTTCTTTTCCTGTTGCTCTGTCTTCAGGGTGATCACGCTTTCCCCCTCCCCCTGGCTCTCATTCGTTCTACTCATCTCCTCTCTGTATTGCACTCGTTCTATTTCCTCATTTCTCTCTCTCTTTCACTCTTCTGTTTGTGTGTGTATTGTGTGGGTGTGCTCTAATGGGCGGGAGTTTCTCCACATGGCTCTGATTGGCTGGCAAAAGCCTTCAAGGATTGGCTGTTCACTGTGTATAGTGCAAGAGAAAGAAAGGGAGGAGGGGAAAGAACTCCAGCAGGCTGGGGTCAGGGGAAAGCGGAGATAGAGTGCGTGGGTGTTTTTGTTTTGAGATGGCAGGGTTTGAACACAGGAGAGGAACAAGTCAGCTTGTCTGTCAGTGGCACATTGAGCGCATAGGCCCTGACTCCTGCACCATTTCTCCTCTTGCCAAGGCAGCCTCCATTCTCTCCTCCTCCTTCTTGTACACCCGTTCTGCTGTGTGCAGCTGTGCTTCCCTCTTCTCCTCTTCTGCAGCTCTCGCTGCCCTAGCACCCAAATGCAGCCCACTCCTTGCTCTTTGAGCGTGAGGCTCTTTCAGGGTGGAGGCGCTGCCAGGACTGCTGGTGTTGCTACCGCCAGCAGGAAACTGTCCAAAAGAATACTAAAACAGGCGTCGTGGAGTAGCTTTTTTTGGTGATGGTGAGTCTCCTTCTCTCTTTAACTCAAACTTTCATAAAATTGAGTACAAGTTTGTGTGAATGTTTCTACAAGCAGAGCTGTCGCATCATTGTGTGAGAGTTTGTGTGTAAACATAGTGGTACAGTCAGTAGTACTCCTGTAGAATGGCCTATCACAGCAAGAAGAAAAAACAGTAGTCCTATTAGGAATGGACTTGTGATTTCTGCAGATAATGTTAAAAAATATGTGGAAAAATATAACAGTTTTATAAAACCTACTTACCCAGTGTTGGTAACCTTAAAAGATAAGCAGCCATCTTGGATGTTTTCAAAATCCTCAATGTTAAACTTTTAATTGGCTGATAAATAAACTGCTATCTAAACTATTGTTATTAATGTTCCCTAAAAAATACAGACAACTTTTTTGCAGTACAGTTTGGGCATGCATGATACAGTATTTTGAGCCTGTCTGTGGCCCTTCCTGTCACCTATGTTATTAGAAATATGTAGATGAAGGTACATATGACTCATGTAGAGGTTCCCTCCAAATTGCTCTCAGCAGAAAGCTATAGCATTTTGTTTAAGCCCTGACTTTTACCCAAAGGGTAAATAGACAGTTTCTTAATACTATTAATTTTTTTTTTTGACCATACTGTTAATAATGCTCGGTAAGTGACCAATAAGGACTTGGCAGTGTTTCGACACATCTGCTCTTTCATTCCATTACCAAACAAAAAATCCATTTAAGTTAAATTCCTTTTAATGTTTGATTTTTTTTTTTTTTTTTTTTTGAGAGGGAACCAGTTGTTGCAAATTATTCTCATTTCATGGGTTTATCCCTTGTTTACGACTTGTTTGCTATCTTAATCCATACTAATACCCAGTTCTTGTGTGATGCATCAGCCACATGTGTGCCAAAGCTGCTGCTCCAGATATTGAGCAGTGGTCATATTTTCTCTCATAAAAAAAATTGAAAAAAATATGCTTAAAATCATTTCAGTTAAAGTCTTACAAATCTGCTTTAGCTGTTGTGCTACAGCATAATCTGTGTAAAGCCATGGCTCTGCTTTCCCTAAACAGATTTTCTGTGGTTGGATGATTCTCTGATGAAGAACAACTCTCCTCCATTAGAGATGTTTTTCTAAGTGAGTGGAGCCCACCCCCTCATCATACTTGTCCTGCTCCTGTTGAAGGCTTTTGGTAATCTGTGCATTGAACGGTTAAAACCTTCCCAAGCCCTGGCCGATTGCATCATATAATCATAAATCTTCTAGTTTTCACACAGACATCAGAGCCTGCACTGGTTCTTCTTTTTTGACCACTGTTTCTGAGCTGGTACCACTGCACTCCACTGAAATTGGATCCCAAAACATCATAAAAGAAGCAATGAGCATTGCTTTTTGTTTTTTTAACAGGGTCATTAAATTAGATTTCAGATGGCTAGGTTTGACACTTTTGTCTGTGAGTATTCTGAAAATCTATTCTCAGGGAAGTGATTTGATTTGATCAGCTCATTTTGCCTTTCTCCCCTGCTTTGTTCCTCTCCATTGGCTTTGAAAATGTCATCTGACAGTCTGGAAGTGTCAATAAGGAGGAGCATCAGACTCCCCCTGTGCCCTCAGTGGCTGATAGAGCCGTCTTATTTGTTTTGTTCTGTCGCGGTCATCTTTGTTTTGTTCCAGCACACATTTTCTTAGGCTAGAGCAGTATTCCAAGCCATGTACTTTCTGTCTGCTCACAGCCTAGGCCACCACCTGCACTGGCATCAGTGGCTTCAGTCTGGTACCTTCCCTGGGTAACCTGCTGGGAGGACATGTGCTCACTAGAAAGGTGGCTTCTTCATAAAAAAAAAAAAAAAAAAAAAACGCTTTGTGCTAGGAAGGAGTGTTGGTGTTGCTGTGCTGCTTTGCTTGGACTCATCTGAGCACTAATGAGGATGCCTATCATGTGTACCCAGTGAGAAAGCTCCCTTTCCCTCCTACGTGGCAAGACAGTCCATAATATGTCTCCTTTTCCATCCCCTTGTTAAGGCTTTTCTTCTATGGATGCTATGTTTTTAACCTGCATTTATTCATTTTACTTTCACTACTACTTTTTTCCTTTCAGTTCTTCCAGGTGACCCTATTTTCATCTGTCAAGCATAATATTTTCGACCAGTCTGAGAAGAATGTAAAAACTTTGAGAAATTCACTTATGTTGTTGATGTTGGGTCAGTAACAAGATTACGAACTCTAAAATTTCCATATTTGATTAAGTTTAAAACAGCACAAATAATATTTAAAGCAAGACATAACTAACTTCCAAATAAAATATAGACATTGTTTTCAGTCAAAGAAGGAGGATATAATCTAAGAGAGAAACTGAATTTTAAAAAAATGCATTGTGGTCAAACAACTGAATAGGATGTATGTTTCAATCACAGGAGTTAAATTATGGAACAGTCTAACACATGAAATGAAGCAACGTAAAAGCATAAATCAGTTTAAGGGAATATATAAAACACAACTTTAAAGAAATATAAGGATGAGGGACAGCAGTTTAACCCAAGATGGTAATTGAAGTGTTTAAAGAAGGAAATACAGCTCTGTTGTTTCCAATAGTATGTTATAACTTGAGCTCTTTTTCAGTAACTTAGTGCTGACCTGTTCTTTTTTTTATGGATTGTGTATATTAGTTATGTAAAATTGGGGTAGGACAATATAAGCTTGGCTTCTTCCTACTCCATTTTGGACATAAAGCGTTGTTGAGGAGCCACAATGAGGTAGTTCAACATTGTGTTTGTTGACTTGCCTTACCTTTGTTTTTGCCTTTGATACTCTGGAATGTTCTGTTTAAATTTATGGTTTCTCTTTGCCTTTCTTTCACCTCTGTATTTTGTTTCTACTTATGTTCGAAATAAACTTCAACCAGTTATATAATGTAACTACATGCTTTTACTCTATTACTGCACTTAAATACTATTTGTGGTCCTTGTGCTCTACCACTTTGTTTCCACTTTATGCAACTTCTGTCTTCTATTTGTCACAGGCAGTTATTGTACTTTTTAATCAACTACATTTGCCTATCCAGGGAAAACTGTATATCCAAACATGTTATTTGAGATGAACTAAAAGATTAAGTGGTCCTTTAAGGGTATAAAAAAATTCCCCTACCCTTTAAGGTAAATAAACTATTTAGAAATCCTTTTTGATTAACTCAAAAATGTGCTATCACAAAGCTGAAAACAAATCTGCTCTTGAAAATCTGCTCATGAAAAGTTGACTTTTTAGAGATATGTGGTACTCAGAGGGCTGTATCACCAAAAACCTATGAATCTTAGAGAATATCATATGTTTCTGCTTAGTTAGTTTCCCAGCAGAATGTAAAACGGTCAAAAATGAGCTCAGTGGTAAACATCTACAGTAGTAAAATGAAACGTACTCAAACACCACATAATTTGAGACAAATGGGTACTGTGTAGCCAATGTTGAACAAAAGGTGAAAACCAGTCCAACTCCTGTGTTTCTGTTACTTTGACTTTTCTACTATATATATTTTATATAATAAATAAGCCAGAATCAGTTACTGATGCTCTGTCTTTCTTCTCCATGTCAACCCTCCAGGGCATCTGGCGCATTCCAGTAGATGAGATTGATCGCCCAGGAAGTTTTGCATCTCATATGAACCGATCTATTGTCCTCTTGTTGGAGGTGCTATCGCAGCTTAAGGATCACGATACTCTGTTGAAAGTCTCTTTCATGCTGCAGAGAACCCCTGACCAGGGAAAGTAAGGAGCAGCTTCCATGTTGTTTTGTTGTTGCTGATGTAGATTATGCATTTGTTCCATGACATCTCTCTCCCTTGCCCTATTTCTCGCTTTCTTCCATGAAGGAAGTATTTACGGGATGTTGATCGCCAAGCCTTGGCCAAGAGAGCATTTTTCCTAACTGTAAAAGTCCTGGAGGACAATCTGAACAGTCTCACAGGAGTAAGGAAACACAACTCACTGCACACAAAATACTAAACAGATCAAGTTTTAATACTATTGGTTGCAAGTTGCTCTGCATTTTAGTTGTCTGGCATGCACCCATGTCATGTTTTGACAGGTTCTGTTCTCTTTCAGGTGTCTGAGCAGCTTCCCAAAGCGCCTGCACCCTCAATGGGGGAGATGACCACAACGGATGCATCCAACAGGCCCAGTTCAGAGGACAACAAGCATGCGCTGCCTAAGAAGCCCGGGCTCACAGAAGGAGCCTGTGCCACAGCCTCTGAAAGTGGGCCGAGGGAAGCCTCCCAAGCTCATCTAACCCAGCCAGCTTCAACAGACAAAGGGAGTAAAGTTCTGGAGGGCTACCCTGTGAAGGTGGATGCAGCTGGGAACGAGGGTCACAGCGTGGGACCAGAGGAACCCATGGAGCTGGACACTGGCCACTGGAGGAGGCCATCCAACACCACAGTTGCTCAGAGCAACCAGACTGAGGGTGAGACCTCCCTGAGTAATGTGGAGCCTCAGCAGAAAGTGACTGAAAGCAGCCGAACACCGGAGTTGTCTTTGGAGGAGCTGAGTATTAGCTCCAGACAGCAGCAGCTACAAGCCTCAGTGCCCAAGGTGACTGTGGCAGCCAGTGGGACTGATCAGGGGTTGTTGCGAAGGCCCAACAGGAAAAGGAAACTTCTAGAGGATGTGGAGTCGGGTAAAACCCTACTTCTTGATGCCTACCGGGTTTGGCAGCAGGGCCAGAAAGTCATGACCTATGACTTGGGACGCATTGAAAAGATCATGTCAGAGACTTACATGCTCCTTAAACAGGTAATCTTCCTTAAAACAAACCACATCAGATGTGTTTAAAGTGCAGAAAAAGGAATGATCGTTATTGAGGAAAGTAGAACTTTTTTGTTTTGCAAAGTCATGCATGCTAAGTGTGAGCCATCTTAAAATAAAAAAGGAATCCCCACTTCTAACTGAATTAGTAACACAACACCCACTGAAAAATGGGGACTTTCCCTCTCTGAGCAACCAAACACTACAACATATCCGGCCCATAAAGCGTGGCTGTGTTTTCACTCTCAGTAACCTGAATTCATGCTTTTTGGCTTTGGTCTTAACTTTCATTGCTGCATAAACAGATTGCACATACAACGGTGGCCTCAAAAGGTACTTTTTAAGAACAATTACATATTTTCCCCTCCACATGAAAAACTGCAGTGGATCTTTTAAATTAAAGTTGGCTAATTGAACAGTGACCATTCTGCATTTTCTCAGTTTTTAATTCACATTGTTTGGGCCAGAGATTTTATCTTACACAGAACAATACATATTTTCTTCCTTGGATTTATGCCAGCCAGTTTCTGCTCTCATACATAACTTTTTGAAATATGAAACACTGTTAGTGCATTACCATCATATGTCAAAGTACAGGAAAAGTATTTCAGAATTTTTAAAAACTGCCTGTAATACTACCTTAAAGTAAATTCTATATAACTATGCATGCATTGTACAGTTCAAAATTTAGAGATTTTTTACTAGATATGCCTCTTCTTAAGACAAATATTTGTTTTGTAATTTGTGTTATTTAAACAAAATTTACTTGACTTGTATGTCAAAGAAGAGAAAACAGTTCTTTGTATTCCTCTGCATCAGATTTTTTGGTGTAAGGGAACTGAGTCCATCTGCAGTGTTTGCTATGACATTAATGGTGTTGTAGCAGAACAGCCCACATCAGGTTATGTAGCCATATTGAGCTGCAGATCAGTGTTGGCCCTACACAGGTTCCCGTATCATTGGCTGTGTAACGCTAGATCTGCTGTAGAGGGAGCGGGAGAGCAGTGGATGAGGGACACAGGAAGGAGTCAAAGAAGGAATCTGAAGAGGTTAGACAGCTTCAGCAGATTTTTACCCCGCCCCCTGAAGGGGAGACGAGGGTATTGTTTTTGGTTTGGGTTTTTTTTGTCTGTTTGTCAACAACTTTACGCAAAAACTACTGGACCAATTTCCATGAAATTTTCAGGAAAGGTGCGAAGTGGTCCAGAATAGATCCCATTAAATTTTGGTGAATGTAGGTCAAAGGTCAAGGTCACCAAAAATGTGTTTTCGCAATGATGAGAGATAGGGCAAATCAGGTAAAACGTTTGCAAGGGGCAGGGTTTGTTGTGCCTGGCACCACTTGTTTTTTTTTTTGTTCTTGTTTACAACAAAAGAACCAACGGTATTTTCTCACACACACCTATTAAAGACGGTTGTCAGAACCAGCCACAACATGTTTCCTCTCCTCTTCAAATCACTTCTATTATTAATATACTTGGACATTTTCCAGAGCACCATCTAAATGTGCAATAACTTGTACAAACTGCAAATGGTTTGTGGTTTTAGCAGCTGCTGCTTTGCACATCTGCACAAAGCCGTATTTTAACCTGTACTTTGCATCTTGTTTGTTTTGTCAATGCGTCTTCTTTTTCAGTTCTTTTTCTTTCACATCACTTTTTATGCTGGTGAAAGAGTCATATAATACTATCTTCTAAAGAGATAAAGAGCATTTGTTGTCATCAAAGAATTTTCAACTTGAAAGATCAAGCTATAGATTTATCAAACCAGCACACCCTTGCACATTTCACAACCCTGAACTCTGACAGAATGTGTTCAGATGTCAGCTCTCGGTTATCAAACACTGTTTGCTAATGACAGTGTAGCAGTCACTTCAGCAGTTTGTTCTCCAAAGACTCCTGTGTCCCCAGTCTGCACAGAATCCAGAGTCAACTAGATACAGATGCATTCTGGTTCTGTTTTCTGCATTCTGCTTTAGAGGTTATTTTAATCAAAAATACAAGACTATTATTTGTTTACTTTCATTTGGTGTTATTGGGTACTTCTCATTGTTTGACAGACATTTTGGAGAGAGCGAAACATACATTTCCCAGCAGGGTGCTGACCTCTCTGAGAAAACTCAAAATTAACTCAGTTTATTTAACAATTGGCATAATTTGAAAAGTAAGATGTGGCAGCTGTAAAATCTCCCCCTTTCAGGGTCTCTGAACCCCTGTACACAATAGGCTGCTGGAGGGAACATAACAGCTGTGTGAACAAGATTACTGCTAAGTGTGTAATGTTATGCTGTTGCTAAGCCCACCAGCTCCCACACAGCACGCATCTAGTAGCTATACCGAGCTTTTAATGTCTTTACTGGTGCTATGATCAGTCAGAATTAACCAAACCTTAAAAGAGATGCTACTGGCTCTGACAAGCTATCAAAAATTAGAGCGCAGATTGGAACAAATTAAACTGGTATGTATGCAAAAGGATGGGTCATCTCCGAAACATACCTGAAAAATCAATATGAATCGTTCAAGGGTGAAATTGGAGCACAAGGCTAACTAGTTCCTGAGGAATCTGCACTGAATAAAAAAAAAAAAAAGAGACGATATGCCACTGTGGAATATAAACAAGATGTCAAGGCTATATACTGCTATGTCCTAATGTTCTTGTTCTGTCTGTTGCCTTGGCTCAGGTTGACGAGGATGTAGCTCTGGACCAAGCTGTGAAGTTCTGCCAGATACAGTTGGCCACTGCTGCCCAAAGACAGGTAAAACTGCTATTCAGCATGTTCATCTGCCATTTTCTACTGTTTTTATAACACTGTCTCTCTCCTCCAAGGCCATACTGTGGTGCATATTTATACAGAGAGCTTAAAGGGAGCCATATAATAGTGTTAACAGAACTCATCTTTCAATAATTAGTTGTATCTATATTTTTTAATCGAATCTGACTGACACAGAGCGTCCATGTTCCAAGTTGCATATCAATTTGTTGATACCAGTAGAATTGCAACCAACTTTGAGAGCGCAATAATTATATATATATATATATATATATATATATGTATGAAGAATTATATATAGAATTTTTACAACTTTTCCAGGACCAATTTCAAATGTAATAAAATACCAAACAATTTGTCCCTTATTGTATAATTTTTTTTATTGGAAATGTTATCATATTAACAAAAACAATTACAGCATTACAGAAACAATACATTCAATCTAAGCACCTTCAATATCACAAATAACAAGTATAGGGTCCTTGGGTCCCGAGTCCCTCCTGGTGCAGGTGATTTCTAATGGTTTTGGGATACACATGCCTGTTGTGGGGGCCAGTGGTTTCTGCCACTGTGGCCGTCACTGTCCAGAACTTTTCCTAGAGATGCTGCAGGCGGATACACTGGTCTGGGTTGCAGGTGGTAGCGTGTGGTTGATCAACTTAAGGATGGTCTCTTGTTGTTCCATTGGCTACATAGTGCTGCTGAAGCCGGACCACTTTGTTATGATAAATATTCAGAGTCCTGGCGACTTGTCTGGTAGTTTGTCCTTCCTCCAGAAGAGCAACAGCCCCATCTCAGTCTTGTGGCATTTTTGCAGAAGTAATTTTAAACCAAGATTTCATGCCTTTTTATAGAGGTGGGTCAGTTTGGTACAGCAGTGGCCATTTGAACTCACTTGGATTACAATAATCTGACCGCTTGTCCACAGTCATTGTTTTTGGACTCAACACTACACCCAAAAACCAGTGAAGCATGATGCAACTTCTTCTGTTAAATATCTGTACGCTGTATTTACTCACTGTGAGAGTATTGAAAAATTGGTCACAAAAAATTATTCTCTTGTTTTAAGTTCAAAATTGAGTGGTGTATATTTAAATCACTTGAGTGTATTATGCATTCAACATGTCCCAGAGCACAGTTATCTTCCATTAGTGGGTTTGCAGATGTCCAGCAAACTTTTTTTTTTTTCTGATTCCTGATTATCACCCCAGTAGGAGAAAAAAAATCAGTCAATTACTTCTAAATTTTAGGCCTTAACATGTCTTATATAGGATATTAATGTGATTTTCAAAGAAGTTATTTTTGTTAAGATGCACTAACTGCAGGTCAGCTTATACATGTGTTTTTGGGAAATAACTAATAGTTTAGATAATACTGTAACAAAACTGCAGGATGACACCAGCACGTAACCAGTATCCACTAATGTAAGTTATACCAGCAAATCAGAATTTACCAGAGCACACCCAACTTAATGTTCAGGTTTACTCCGATCAAAAACATAAGTGTTTATGGTATTTTATATGGATGGGTGCAAGTTCAGAGAGATCTGTTTGAGAACACATAATTGTTTTCATAATGCCTTAAAAATGCTAAAATTTAACATGCTGAAACATGCAGAAATCCTCCATAAGGACTCCCTCCAAATATTAATAGAGGTTTAAGAATTTTTAAAGGCCAGAATGTTAGAAATATAATATTAATAACATGGAGCAGTAAAAAAAACCAAAAAAAACAATAACCAGTTAAATGGTTGATCTTGCCCCAGGCCTTCCATAAAAAATGTTGCCACTGGAAACACATTATTTGACATTATTCATGTTGAAAATTCACTGTGCTTAATTTTATAAGAATCCAGATAACTGTTGAAGTCCACATTTAAGTAAGAGTAATAATATATATATGTATAAATTTGAATCACTGAACATTAAATTCAAAGTGATCAATAAATGTGTAGCTGAATGTCAAGTTAACCATGAAATATTTATGTGGGAGTGATTTTTATCTTTGGTTGTTTCATGAAGGCTCGTATTAGTCATCAACTGCCATTGGCACCAAATTCTGATGATTAATTAGTTTATCTCCAATTAGTAATTCCACACTGGTTTACTTTAACAGGTCATATTTTGCTAAACCCACTTTTATTAGTCTGTGGTTCATTTATTTGTGTATTTGGACCCTAATAGTTCAAAAGTTTGAATTTGAACCCTCCAGGTGCTGCAAAGCTAT
>JAPQRP010000030.1:21315777-21358114 GCA_037367295.1 Apogon hyalosoma
GACCCAAGCAGAGCATTTACAGTTTATGTAGACCACAGGGAAATGTTTTAAAATGCATAATTCCATTTTTAAAAAAAAAAGCAAAATATCACTCCTTTAAAGACTGCTACTTAACATGACAACCTGTTTAAAATGAACCAAGTGAGTGGATATAGAACATTCAAACCCATCTGCCAGTCCAAGTAAGTTAAATAACTATTTCAGATGTCTGCCTTCTACCTAATAATGTTAACATTTAATATTCTGTTGTAATATATTTAGGGATTAACATGGAACGTCGGTAGTAAAATTGCCTCAGCTGATGAGTAATTTGGTAATTCCCAGACTTATTTAAGTCTCTCTTGCTCCAGCCTGTCAGCACTAAATATAGTCCAATGCATGGTGTGAATGCTCCCTGTTGTCCCTTCAGCCTCTTCCGGTAGTTGCCAAACTCGTCATCAGCTTCATTTGAGCAACAGTATGCGGTTGTTTGCACAAAAATTGCAAATGATACAAGTAAGCTAATAACTCAACAGGTATATCTATACGTGATCATTCACAGAAGCGGCTAAAGCTGAACCTGCAGAGCTTTATCCTCCATTCTCATATTCCTCATCCAATCATCAGCTTGTCTGCCTCATCCTGTGTCGGTAAATGCCCCTTCCCCACATCCCTCCTCCAGCCCACACAGTCATCAAGGGTCTCTCTGCCCACATCCTGTTGTCACGGTGATGCTCCCCAAACCTCAGGCTCATGAAAAGTAGCTTGAGGGCAAAATAAATCTCCATTTTCCTAGTTCAGTGATCGTATCATCTTATTTTCTGCATGGGTCTTTTGTTGTCTTGGTTTCTGTTTATTCATTTGTCTAATTTTCACACATAAATGGATAATAATGCAGCTGAGACACAACACTGCTTACAGCTCCAAGCTACATTCCTCAAATGTATTAAAACTGGATGAAATCAGAGCCTTCCTCTACTCAAAGGTTTAGTTGTTGCTTCTTAGATACACATTACTTATTTACATAAATCTTTTTGACATCTAGATGCATTTTTTTTCTACTGCAATCTATCTGCAATATGATTTTCCCAAGGTTGTTTTAATAGGAAGTTACATGCTCTTTCATGCAGCTCACCTTCCACTTAAATTCTTTTTTGAAGACTTTAAGAACTACACTGTATTCCTGCTCAACACTGCTCATTGCTGAATTCTTACATCTGCAGAGCCTCCCAAAAAACATGTGCAGTCCCTGAGTGAAATCCCAAGATACTGAAATAAAGGGTCTTCCTATGATAATTAGCCCACATCAGTAGTTTTGCTTCTATTATGTCTGTCATACTAATAACATACAGTGCCCCTCCACACAAGCTTGTTCTGCAGTCTCATGTAATGGCTGTTTATGTGTAATTATTTTGCCCTCAGCTGATGTTGGTTACACTTGTATATGTGGTGTACAAATGTGTGGGCTCCTCCTCAGCTCGAAGACATGAAGAATTCTTGTCTGCCTCATCCAGATTCACACATTCCTTCAAGCCCACACAAGTGCTGAGCTTCCACCCATATATTGCTGCGGTGGTTAGTGCACCATGTTGTGCTCTTAATGTTCAGTTTAATACCATATCACAAAAAGCATTCTATGGTAGACTGACCGTTTTTCTTTGGAACCGTCATGCAGTAAATGTCTGAAATAACTGAATAATCTTTTGAATCATTTTTTTCTCGTCTCCTCTCGTTTTCATATCTGTGCGCATTTGCTGAGTCTGGAAGGATTTGGTTTGTTGCTCTGCTCTCGTCACCTGTTTATCATTGAAAGAATATCAAGGTTTAACTTGTCGAAGAATAGAGACATTTTCCACACAAAGAAGCTCCAGTGTCACCCCCTTTTGAGCAGGCAATTTAATTAAAATGTTCAGCTGGCTGGTCTTTCAATTGTGTTGGAGACGACCAAACCTGTACGCAGCATCTACAGCTGCTCTAATCTGATTTAAAGCCCAATCTCGATAATTGCAAAGAAAGATCTTTCAATTCAGACCTTGCTTTAGCTGCCAACAGCCCACTCATACCACACAGTGAACACTTATGGGACCTACAGACTGGCTTCACCTTATGTGCTGCAATTTTCTCAGGTACAGTGTTTTTTTTTTTTCCAGTGCACAGTGTTCAGCTGACTTGTTAGTGTCTTGGATGGTGATGTTTAATTCATGAGATGGGAATCATCAAAGCTGGCTTTGGAATGTATGCATGCTTGACTATTGTGTTGCTCTCTGTTGGGCTGAAGGATCAGTTGCTGTGTAAGGTTTTGGAAGGCTGCTCTGTTTGTTTGATTTATCTGTGCTCTGTTGTGTGATTCCCATGGGGAGCTTCATCATCCACAGCCCTGATTCAGAACACAATTTGACTTCATATCCCAGCTGAGAGCCTCAGAAAAATGTGATGAGAGCTCTGTTATTGTTACTTTATCTTGTGCTGAGGTACGTCATCTGTCAAAGCCTGCTCGTTACAGTAATGTGCTGTGGTCCTCAAAATTGTTTCAAGGTTTTTTTAATATAAGACAATTCCATCTGACATTAAGGTGTTTGCTGTAGTAAATGTGACACTTGTGTTTTGAAGTACCTTACTACATTCAGTTTCTTAGTTCAGTATTTCCAAAATCAGTTCATAAAAAAAAAAAAGAATAAAAATCTGGAAGTACAGGTTCAGAAAGATGAGTGTGGTGTAACTTTTCATTGATTTTAGAAATGAAAGTAGAGAAATGAATGGCAGTGAATTTATTTCTTTTAACTGTGCTCCTCTGGGTTGCCATGACAGCGGCTGTGGGAGAAGGGCGGCTGTTGTCACAGGTTGTTTGTGCAGCTTTTGTGTTTATGAGTGGTCCTCAAAAGGACACCCAGGAAAGTGGCAGAGGGATGTAGTGTGGCATAGAGCGGTGCTCCTTTGCCAGTACCAGCACAGAGTCCAGCACATAAGTAAGCCTTTGAGCCTCTGGGGACAGCATCGTGACTCTACTGGATTTTATCACTTAACGAAGGAGCTGGGGCTAATATTGCTGATGTGAGCTGTTTAAAAAGTGCAGTGGTCACGACTGTGGCCCAAAGCTCTGCCTTGTGGGAAGAGGATGTACAGTTGGTAGCAGTCTGCCTGAGCAGAGGATGGATATGTGATGCACACGGATACCGAAGGTTAGTCAAACCTCTAAATCTCTGTTTCTCTTCTGTGTCCAACAGTCTGCAGGTGATGCACCGACCACTCCTAAGTACGCCAAGGAGCACCGAGACCTCTTCTTCCCTGCCCCCTTGCCAACACCTGTCCTGCTCAGCCACACAGCTTGCCACCCGCTGTCCACCCAGGACAGCCAAGCCAAAGTGGCCTACGAGCCCCTGAGCAAGTTACCCAGACCTCAAGCCTCGGGCTTCCACGACCAGACTCAGCACAGGAGAGCAGCAAGCCACTCTGCTGCGACCATGGCCTTTCTACCACCCACAGGTACAGCGACATACACGACTACCATCACTTACAACTTTAGCTTTATTTGCTATGTTGTCAGTGTCAAATGTGAGACAAATATACACTCTGATGCTTGAACGACACCATAGATTGACCTCACATTTACTTGCAATAAGGCAGGACTTGTCAGGTGACAGTGACATCTGTCAGTCAAGATTTTTAAGGTTGTATTCTTTAGTGACCAGCAGGGGTCTCCAGTGGACTACCTCAGGCATTTTCTATAACAGCAGACCCTGGGCTGGGTGTAGTTTGCCTTTTGGGTTTTGTCAGCATCCCAGCCAAGAGTTTTATCACTTATTGTCCTCCACTGTGACTTTAATCCTGCCCACATGCTTCTGGAGGGGTCTTACGTAATCATTACTCTTTTTCATCCATTGTGTTGATAAAGAACAATCTTTATTTTTCCTTCCGTCTGTTTTCAGCCTCAGCTCCTCTGAATAAGTGGAGTTTTGATTGGCATCTGGTTTTAGCCCAACACAGTATGAAATTTTTAACCTCAAAAGAATATTTAAAATATAAAGAATGTTTGATACTGAAAAATACATTTTGAGGTGTTTTGTTTTAAATTAAATACTTTCTATCTTTAGCAGCAGTTGTCTAAAATACCTCCTCCTTATCTCTGTGCCCTGCCTGATATCTGCAGAAATCCTGCAAAAAATACAGGAATGTTTGCAATAATTAATGATGAGGTTTAGCTGTATTCCCTCTTATGTTTTGCATCTAGTCGGGATTAAACATGTAGGCATTACAGTGGTTTCAGCTGTAGTCAGGTGTGGTCAACATGGACTGTACAGGAATTATTCAGTTCTGGGTTTAAATTTGAGTTATTTTAAGGAAGCACAGTGTGTGAGGCAAAAGAAATAACTTGCTAAAAACTTAAAGTACATATTCTGTTTAATTGGCTGTTAGTGCATCCCAGTGGTATTTGTCTCCATCTTGTTGCTCCAATTGAAACTGCTTCACTGTTTTGCTTTGAGTACATATCGTATCACCTTATTTTTTTCTCCCAATGATAAATTAAGATGGAATTACTCATTGTCGTCATGTGACAGCCATATGTCTATAAATGGTATGATTAGTGGCTGTAAATTTAGTCTCTTTGCGTATTTTGTGAAAGCATTGTTGACTACACATAGATTTTCATGCATTCACACAGGTTAGCATGAGGCAGCGCAGTGCCTATGGGTGTTATGTAACGGTTTCCTAGGCAACATTAGTGGAGAAACCTGAAGGAGTATTAGATCATTTTTGTTTTCATTTGTGTCTGTCTGAGCTGCAGGGGAGAAATGCACATTATCTCTTCCCAAATATTTGTCTAATGAAGGAAGCCTTATAATAATGTCTACAAATGTACACAGTGATTGTTTATCTGTCCTAGAGGCAGTCGGTGTTTAGTCTAATGACTCTGTGTACATGACAAACAACACAAATAAAGCACCACGTTTTTTTAGTCCTGCTCTGTGTTTCTCTACTTAAGTTACATCCATATTTTGACACATTACACAATAGGTCACAAGAAGGGATTCAGGTGTGTGAGGATATTTGTAGATTTGCAAGATTTTCCCTACAGTTAGAACTGGATGTAACAAGTGTTTTTGCACTGCATCTGAGCTAAAGAAATGGAAACAACTTTTCTGCCAGTTCAGAATAGATATCAGATACTATTGAAGAAGTGCTCTAACTTAGTAGCCTTAAATAGTTTTTAATTAACTTTTTGTGGAATAGTCCATTTATGTGTAAAACTGGAATGGGGAGCAGATTTCGCTCGCGTTTTGAGCTGTTTAGCAAATAATATTAGTAGTGATGTCCCCATCTGCATTATTTTTTCTTCCGATCTGATTTTTTTTATGATTAGTGTTGCTGCTACCGATCCAGTATGATCTGATACAGACTTTTACAATGAAATTTTTATTTAAATTTGGAGTAATTAGTTATAAGTTATTATGCTATTATTTTACTTGAGATCACAATTGGGCTTAATGTGGAACCTGAACTAAAATAAGTATGACACCTTTGATTTTTAATAACTTGAGTGTAATTTTTGCACTTTACATGGTTTTGGCCCATGGGCCGTATGTTTGCTACTGCTGTAGCACGTCTATGGACAGGTCCGTCCACATATTATATGGGGATGTGTTCCATGCTGTATGTTAGTGATGCGCACATCAGTGGTTACTTGCAGGTTGGGTTGGAAAAAAACTAAACTCATGCATCACTACCAGACCATATAGTGGAAGTGAAAGTTATAGATGCTTTACTAATTCCTCTCAGTGTTGTGCAGCAAATTTTCCTTTTCTCTACCTTCGGAAACTTTCATTTGAGGGGGCAGGACGTTTGCCGGCCCCCCCCCCCGAACCAGGCCCAGATCGGCCCCGATCTCGTGACTATATCTGATGCGATCTTCTAAAAAATGCCAGATCGGCAGCCTATAGCCTATTAGGGACATCCCTAAATATTAAGACCAAAATTATGTGAAAAAGCGCAGTTGGGAGCAGCAAAAGCCATCACTGCTCCCAGAGAAAACATTAAATGAGGTTTTTAGGGAAGGCATCTGTATGTTAGCTGTAAAGAATAATAGATATTAGGACAATGTGAAGTGTTTGACAGGTTCGTGTTTATTGTACACAGTAACATATATTTTGTTGGTGTGTGTCGTCACAGAAGAGCGGGAGGAGCCTTCAGAGGGACTAGCGTACCGACAGCAGGAGTCGCACCTTTGTCAGCAGATGAAACTCGCCACCGTATCACAAGGGCAAGATTCAGCAGCAGGGTGGTTCCAGGAGGAAACGGCCACATGTAGCACCGCACAACCATGCCCAGGTCAGGAGCGTTACAGCAGAATAGAGCCGAGTTCACTGACTTAGATCTGCTTTAAAAGGTTGTCATAGTTAGAATGTCTGTGGCGTCTTTCCCTTTCAGACCAGCAGCAGTATACCAGCAACGAGCAGTCAAAGCTTCCAGACCCCAACCGAATCCGCTCCCGTGTCCCCCCCAACATGCCAAAGCTTTTCATCCCTTCCACAGTCACCAAGTTCCCCCCGGAAATCACAGTAACGCCTCCGACACCCACACTCCTCTCCCCCAAAGGCAGCATCTCAGAGGAAACCAAACAAAGACTAAAGGTAAGAAGTCAACAAGTGTTTTCTCTTTCATCATTTACTTTTTATGAGGTTTATGTTTACAGAACACAGGCCAACACAAATGAAAGAGATGCACTGAACAAATATAAAAAAAGACAAAAAAGCATTAAAATACAAAGTGGAGGCTCCATTTAATAAATGAAAAACAAGTCCTGCACACAGTAGGAAAACAATATTGCAGCTGGCTGTTAAAAAAAAAAACAAAAAAATCATGGCAAGACATAAGTAAAATAGGCTTTTAAACAGTTAGTTTAATGTACTTGCATACAATACAGCCTAAATATTTAATGTAGAAAATTAATTTTCCAAGAAAAGCAGATTTAAACATGTTAAGTTTACTTCAACAATTTTAGTACATTATCATCATTACTGAAGAAAAATGCGCAAGTAGGACAAGGAGCACAAAATAAATGAATTCAGTACATGCTGGTAGAATATAATTGACTTGTCTTTATGTGTATGATACAAAATTTAAAAATCAAGATTAGAAAGACATTCACAAAGTCTGAAAAAGAGGAAAAAAACACCCAACTTTCTATTCAATATTTGTATTTTTTTCAAGAAGTTTTTTTTATGTGTATACCTAATGGCAATTCAGTGCATGTTTTACATAAATAAGAGCAACATAAAAATTGATAAATAATAAAAGATAGAAATATTAATAAATAAATATCATACTTGAGTAAAACCTGAACTGCATTTTAATCAATCCATGATTTAAATGTTTCATACCTGTTTTAAGTACTTTTATTCTAATTCAACCATGTCCAT
The DNA here is from genome assembly GCA_037367295.1 of Apogon hyalosoma. Classification (NCBI taxonomy): domain Eukaryota; kingdom Metazoa; phylum Chordata; class Actinopteri; order Kurtiformes; family Apogonidae; genus Apogon; species Apogon hyalosoma. The sequence continues at coordinate 21,323,172 of JAPQRP010000030.1, forward strand.
ACACATCTCTACCAACCTTTAATGATTGTCAACCATTCTGAAATATAAATCCGGTCTCATACGTAACTGAACCATTTGGACCAATTTCTGTGCATTTGAGTTTTTAATATTAATACTCGAGTCGAACAGTGACACCTGCTGTCCGCTCTCGTACAGAACGTCATCCTGTCGTCTCAGTCCGCAGCCACCGTCAAAAAGGACACCCTGAGCCAACCGGCCCTCGAGGTGCAGGAGACGTCGAGCCAGGAGTCGTCCTTGGAGAGCGAGTCGGACGAGGAGGACGATTACATGGACATCTGAGCCACCGAGGGCTTCGCCGAAACTGAACAAGGCCGGCTGTCTCCTCACAGCCGGCCTCGACTCTGTCAAACAGTGGATTGGTACATGTCACTGCAGATGTGGTCATGCTATCGTTCCCTTTTGTGCAGTAAGAATTGTCATTTCTCTTGAAAGAACAGAAAAAACCACCCCATTCTGAGAGAATGCAGTATTCTCATGGCCTGTCAGCACTGATGGTGTTCAGGACAGACTTCAGTTTCACAGCATGTCTGTAATGTGCCATTTCTGAATATTACACATCAATTTACCAAGCTCTGCTGTATCCAACTGTACACTGGATCTGGCAAGTAAGGCGTTTAAAGCCGACCAGTGCTGTGTATGCATATTTTTGTATGTTGTGTGCTAACTGTGTATCAGAGCTGCAGCTAAAACCTGGTGTTTTTGAACTCTACATGACCGATCTGAGGTGCCTCAGTCTGGACTGACGCTTGGCAGCATGTACCTGCTGTCCTCCTCTTTCTGACCATTTACTTTGGCATGAGAATTTCATCACACCTGTCACTGGTACATTATATCTATTTCAGTGTACAAAAGTTGACATGAGGACAATCGGCTGCATTCGAGGCTTGGCTCACGCGCTACACAACCTCATGACCTGTAGCAGATGGAAATGTTTACACTTAACATTTGGGTTGTTTTTCAGTTGGCACCTAACCTAGTGCTATTTTTGTACTCACTGTATTTCTGGTAATATTTTGTCCTATATATTTTTCTTTTCTCTCGTGTGCATTTGTAGCTAAAAGGAATAGTTCTTACCAGGAAGAAGTCCTGTCACCAGCACTGATCTGAATGAAATGAAACGAAAAAGAGGTTTTCGGTTAATAGAAATTAGCTTTTGTACATATCTTAATCCAAATAACTTTCCACTATGTTTGGCTTTAATGGTTTGAGTATTAAGCTGAAGAGCCGTGTGCATGTGTGAGAGCGTAAACATTAAGGTGAGGGTCATTCAATTCCAAACAATTCAGGAAACGACCTGGTTACCTACCACATTTTTTCCTGAATTCAATGGAATTGAAATGCATGCTGAAGAAAACTTTCTAATACAGATGCCTTTCCACTGAAACCATTTTGGTAAATCTGTCACAATTCTAGTTTAACTCAGAGGAAGACAACCGAATGTTTTTTACAGATTGTTTTCTATAAAAAGAAAGATATTTACTGATTATGTTTCTTGGAAGTTGTCTAAAAATAGTTTTTAAAAAGGGCACAAATTAGTAACTGTAAAGTATCACCCTTGATATGTCATTATTTTTGTTTATTTTTTTGGTGTATGATAGTTTTCTATTGTTCTGCTGAGCTTCTGGGAATGTACCACAGCGAAGAGGGAACCGGGTCGAAGGCTTTTGTTCCACCCGCCCCCCCCAGCTCAGGCTGCTGGAGGGGAACTGTTCTCTGTGTCTGGACTGAATGCATTATTGATGTCAAACCAAAAATATATTTGAGAAACACTTAAATTGTTGTGTGTACTGCTTCAAATACCATCAAAATCTTGCAGAAATGTTTCTCCGCGGGGATCTGTGAGTCAGATAAGATGCTGCTTTTGTTCGTAGTTTGTATAAACTCTCGGCAAAGAACTCAGGACCTTCTGGGATTTCTTTTTTTTACGATACCTGAGGGCGCCATCTGTCAGTGGCACATTCACCTATTAGTCTCATCTTTAGTCGGCATTATCAAGTGGAAATAACCCAGTTTTAATTACTTATATAACCATGCACGCCTTGTTGTTTGTGCATTTTTACAGCATGTGTGTATCATTGTCATACACGTCACGGTGCTTTTTTTATCTGTGACAGTTTGAGAACAACAGATACAAGAGTGGATAATTCAGACATCAGAGCAAAAATACTCAACTTAAAACCCACAAATCAAACAAAATGAACACTTTGTAATTCACAATAAAAAAAATTATTCATTCACATGGGATTTTTTTTTTTAAGTTTTTCACGTATTAGCAAAGCTTTTCGAAGTAAAATACCATTGAACTCAGATGATTTATGAAGGAGATGTGACTTATCTGACGAACATGCAGGTATCAATCCTTGCAAGTGTTTATTTGAAAGTAATTTGAATGAAAAATGAGTTTTAAGCTTTAATATTTGATCTAATGAATAAAACCTGGCCCTAGAGTAAAGCTAATAAACCCTGCACTGAATACTGAACTCAAAGGATTTGACCTGAAATGAAGTGAAAAAAGAGTTTCACAGCAATGACAGAAACAAGTGGAATGAAACTGAGAAACATACAGGCTCCGTTCATGTTGAGTGAGCTGTCATCAGCACTAGGTCGCACTTTAAACAATGTCGGCAAGATGCGTGTTATCTTAAATCCACATTTTATTCACTTGTATTAAACCAGTTAGGACGACATGCACCATCAGGAGCTGACGCTGAGGAAGGTGATGGTCGAGACTACAGCACTGATGAAGAATGTGTGGTGCACCATAAGACACTTCTGTGGTGTAAATATGACATCACATCTACATGTGATACAGGTATGTAAAGGATTCAAAGCATTTTATTGTCGTGTACAGCGAAGAAACAGGTTTTAAGAACAATGAAAATCTTACTTTGCCGTCCACAGAATGCCAAGAGAATTTAAGACAAGTAGAAAAGTATAAGTAGAAAAATTGAAATAGAATAATTTAACTAGGAGATGAAAACAAAGTGGCATTTAAAAATGTCATGCAAAAGAAAATGAGCATAAAAATAAACTATTATTACTAAGGGAAAAAAAATACATATTTACATAAATGTGCAACATCTGAGTAACTAAAGGATAAACTGTTCCTCAGATGTATTCACATAAAACACTGCAGTAGCTTTTGTCACCACAGTCATGGACACACATGGTTTTAAACTGACAAAGTTTATATTCAACTTGTGTGTGGCCCATAAAAATGAAAATATCCATGAAGGGCTACAATTAGACCACAATTCTTAATTGCTGTCAATGAAATAATATATCAGAATAAAATCTTTTGGTAATGAAATCTTATAAGGTCAATGCAAAAACAGGTCCAACAAGCTTGCATGTTTTTTTTTTTTTTTTGTTTTTATCTATATGAAATAAACGAAGCGATAAAATGCTTGTGCTCTGGCTCTGTGGAGCCACCGGTACGCAGACCACCCCACTGACCACATTGACTTTGTGGTCAAAGGGCTTGTACACTCTGGTGTGAAGTCTCCGACACGAGGGAAGTCATTAGTCTTCATTAGCAACTTCCAGGAGTTTCTTATGAAGTGCTGTGAAGTTGTCATTTGCCCCTTTGCCGGCCAAGCTAGATTTGAGGTTTGTTTTCCTATGTGGTCGACCAAATGTGCGCTCACCCGCCCCATCGCTGCATGTGAGAGTATGGGTGCTCCTGCTTTAGAGCTGGCATGTTAGAAAATTTAAAGTTTATTTTAACGTTGTTCGAATGAAAAGTAAATATAAATCTGGTTACACTTCATATTCAATTCTATTATAGTTCATTCTTTATACTTCTTATTTTTATTTATTTACCTTTATTTAACCAGGAAGTCCCATTGAGAATAGAAATCTCTTTTGCACGGCAGACCTGGCCACGGTGGCACCCACACAAAGTCAGAACTATATAAAACACATACATGATACACAATGAACAGTAAAACAGAACAACAATTATTCAACCGTAATGGCCTCAAGACAAACACTGACGTTCCTCCTTCACTGCATTCTCCATGATGCTTTTAAAATCATTAACAGAGAAGAATGTTTGTACTTTTAGAGGTTTTTGAAGATTATTCCATTATCGTGGTGCACGGTGGGAAAATGCTGTTTTGCCAAAGTCTGTCAGTTTAATTTTTACCTCTTTTTTTAATTTATTAACCAGGTGAGAGAAAAGCGACGTCTCAATTCTCTGTATGTCCTGTGCATGGATTCGAAAAATCTTTGAATGTTTGAATATTAGACTAATTCACTGGAAAAAATCCAAATCTTACCAAGTGTATTTTTCTTATTTCTAGTCAAAATATCTCATCACACTTAAAATAAGACATAATCACCTAAAGAGTAACTTTTCAATAACTTATTTTTACACAACAGATCTGGCAAATCTTATTTCAAGATATCTTACCGAGATAATTTTCACTTGTTCCATTGACAGATTTTTCTGCTTGAATTAAGCAAAAAAATAAAAATAAAAAATCTACCAATGGAACAAGTGAAAATTATCTCGGTAACATTTCTTGAAATAAGATTTGCCAGATCTGTTGTGTAAAAAATAAGTTCTTATATCTCACTGAAAAGTTACTCTTTAGGTGATTATGTCTTACTTTAAGTGTGATGAGATATTTTGACTAGAAATGATAAAAATACACTTGGTAAGATTTGGATTTTTGCAGTGTTTAGATCTTCTGTGCTTATAGTCACATGGTCAATGCTTGGGTGATATTGTTTCCACATTATTTTCTTACAGACCTTAAAAATATGAAACACATTAGACATGATATGATGATTTCTTATCATTTATGACATGGTGAACAGATAAAGCTTTCTCCTGCCATATGATATGAGATTGTTCAGTCTCCTGTGACATCATATTGTTTCCAGCTCGGGCCTGGTATCTCTACAAACCCCTCAAAGTGGCCAATTAAGCATCAAAAGGGCATGCTGCATGGCTAATGTGAGCGAAAGGTGTGAGATTTCTCGTCAGTCCACTCCAGGGGCTCTTTATTGGGCTGCTGGAGAGCCGTCTGATCCTCAGGCCCTGGCTGTATATTGGCAGCTGTTAACTGTTGAGCACAAGGGGATCTGTGCAGTTAAAGCAAATGGCCAAAGACTGACACCTGGGAGGTGGAATGGCACTGCCGAAGGTGATCTGTGAGTGGGCACAGGGAGGAAAGAAAAGAAAAAAGTCAAATCTCTAAGTTAAATCTCTGCAGGTCTACGCACATGTACACAGGATGCTGCGTCCCTTCATCTCCTTCCATAATATTAATAACAACCCCTGGACATCCACCAGATCACCAGCATCCCCTCTATGCATGATCACAGACCCCCCACACAATGTTCATTAAGTCATAAATGTATTACTTGTGCCAATACAGGCATGCTACATAACATTAGAAGGCTGAGATTGTACACATTTTTGTGATTTAGGTATTTTAATGGAAATCATGAGCACTAAAGAACGATTCATCATGAAGTCATAAAGAATTATTCATGTTCCGTTAGTCCTGGGGTGGTCAATTATGATTTAAGGAAAATGTCCTTGTGTACAGATCTGCAACATCATCACGTTGAAGCTGTATTATAAATTAGTTATATATGAATTAATTTGAAGCAGAATTGTCATTGTATCAATACCTGTAACATCTACAACGATATTTATTTTTAATGCAATTCTGGAGGATTAGACCACAAACAAACAATGGATTATTGCCTTTTAGTTTAGCTAACTGTCACTGTGGTAACAAAGAGCTTGGGTATTAGTTAAAATGAAGTGTGGCCCCAACTAACAAATGTCACCATGGTAACGATGGTCGTCTTTCAACTCTGCAAAAAGAAAAAAAAAAACAAAACAGCCCTACTGTATAAACACAATTAGTCTTAGCTTGAGTTAAAAACTAATCTGCCAATGGTCATGGGTAGAGAATAAAGATCTGGCTGCTGAAAATGTGTGCCTATTAGAACTAACTAGGATTTGAATTGATGAGATATTATCAACTACACAACTGACGCATTTTTATTAACCCTCAAACACACACACACACACACACACACAACCGAAAGCATCTACAGATAGTAAGTGTTTAATAACTTTTCAACCACTAACCCTATCAATACATGTAAATAATTCAGGTAAAATTGAATTTCTCAGCTTCTTAGTAGCGTCCAGTATGACCCATTTAGATGTTCAGAGGCTCTGTAGTGAATGTGGAAACACTATCATCTGTGACACTGATTCATCATTAACCCATAAAGACCCAAACCATCTACTGGTGTAATTGTTAAATACCCACTGACCCACTAATCCTATCAATACATGTAAATAATTGGTGTCAGATAAAGTTATTCATCTTTTCATGATCATCAGATATGACCCATTTGGATGTTCAGAGGCTCCATAGTTACCATGGAAACACTGTCATCTTCAACAACATTGATTCACCAATAAAACCCATGGAGTTGGATCAATGACAGTGGATGGAGACACTGGGTTGATGATCAGTTATTGATGCCTTTGCTGAAAAAGTTACTATTTCTTCAGTTTTCTCTGTTTTTGATATAATAACCTTCAACTTTACCCTGAGATTTTATGAACACCTACATGATTAGAAAATGAAATCTAGAAAAAATACCAGATTTTTACTGAAAAAAATAAATACAGAAGATAATATTACAATAAATTGTGATAAATCAGTTAAGGAAGGTTAAATCATTTGGGAACTGGCACAAAAGTAACAGAAGGTCCTTATGGGTTAAAACCCTTGGAGTTTTACAGTAGTTGTAGATGCTCGTTTTTTTATGTTCAATTAATGATAAATTTTGTCATGTTTTCTCTGTTTTTATATTATAACCTTTGAATTCATTTTAAGATGTTATAAACATCTTCATGATCAAGAAATGAAATACCTGATAAATCACTTAGGAAAAGTTAAATGTAGAGAAAATTCCATGTGAAACTCATCACAAAAATAGTTGTAGGTCTTTAAGGCTGAATGATATTATGTTCAATTCATGATAAATATCTTTAAGTTGTTAAACTGTTTCAAATGGAAAAATGCCAGGAAGCTAGAACTAAAGATCTGAAATAAACAACAGAGTTTACGAAAATGATGAGACACTGAAATTACCAAACTTAGGTGCTACACCATATGTAAAATAATGTTCTTTGTTAACATTGACGATAAGCTCTGAAAAAATGTTTGGGAACTGACACTGAAGCGAAGACAGACAGAGTGATGTCACTGTACAAATCACGAAAACAATCTTGTCCTCCTGATGGAATATTTTGCATATGATTGTTTTTGTTTGTTACTGGTTGAATCTAGTATAATATTAGCTGAAATATTTTATTAATATCAAGCTAGATGTATTATCCTTTTTCTCCAAAGTTTTTTTTTTAATTGAATTTTTATATTGTAACAATCATAACTGTACATTTTAATGAACATAATATATTAGTCCCATACATGAGTCCCAACCCTAATGCACCTCATACTACAACCAAATATAAAAACTCACACATCCAAAATAAATATGTAATTTAATAGATACAATTAAGTTAAAAAAAAAAAAAGAAAGAAAATAAAGAAAGAAGGAAAAAAAAATATCCTTAGTTACAATTAGAGCCCGACCGATAGGGGATTTTTGTGGCCGATGCCGATATTGGGGGCTAAAAAATTCCGATGTCCAATATATTGGTCAATATCCGATATTGGCTGATAATCGATATGTTGGTGGATATATGAAATAAGAACATTGATCTACACAGGATATAATAATCTTATATGAAATAATTGTGGACATGTGGATTAACAGTTGCATAAATCTTTGTTTATCTCACAAAGATAATTGACACAACTTTAAATCACTGTATGATATTCTTATATTAGACTAGTTTGTGACCCATGGGGCTGTAGATGTGGTAGTTTTTATGCTGGCGAGAGCAGACTTATGAAGAAGATGTGAGTCTATATTTTGTAAGAAGTGACATAAAAATTGTTTGGTAAATCATTCTTTAAAATGTAAGCAACATCTATCTTTAATGAGTCCGACTACAAACCAAGCTATGAAATCACAAAAATAATTAGAGCAAAAAATATCACTGACCCCAAAATTATGTTTTCCCTCACAAATGTGGATGTGTCTGCCCCACGGCACTACAGCTTCCCATGTGAACTAAGGACTAACTGAGCACGTGCAGAGTGAATTAGGTGAGTCCAAAATTGTTCCTGTTTGAAGCAATTGTGTTACAACTGACCCATGTTACAGCTGTCCCCAGTCTCCCCTACACTATTAATACCCAGGCATGCCTGTAGAATGAAACTGAGGTACACAGGACATGAACATGGGGGTGTGTGTGTGGGGGGGGGGGAAGGTCCATGATTTTCAGACAGGAGGGGGGATTTGGACTTTACCAAGAAAGTAAAGGAATGAACTGTACAGAGGATCTAGAACCCGTGGTTCCCCACGGGTCATCACACTAGTTGTGTAGCATTTGGCTACATTGCCTCTTGTGGAACATATATTATCTTAAACTGAGGCTGTGTTTCTAATGAAAAGCAAGATTTAAAAACACTAATTCTCCAGAAACAAGGCTTTACAGATGAATCTGTCAATGCCATATGTTTGTTGATATAAATGGAATGTAACTAAGCGCTACCGTTGTCAGTCCTGTGTTGACCTGGACCTCATTTCCAGCCTCGTTTTCACCCTCAGCACATGCCCTTCACCTCCACCAAGTTTCATAAAATCAGTGCAGTTGTGTTTGACAGACACACAAACACTAGTGATCACTCAGGCTCTATCACGCTTTTCCAGACGACCTGGCTGATATGTCAGCCATGTCCAGATTGCCCCAGGCTGGCTCCTGTATAAGGGAACTCTCCCTGTCATGGATCTCTATCCCTGGCTTTTGTCCCCAGGCCATGTATTGAGGCCTCAGCAGTCACACCTGTCACCTTCAGACCCAGTGCATAATGGGATTGACGCTGCTGCTGCTGAAATGTACACCTCCGTCCTACCACTGACACACTCAGCACCGGAGCAGAAACGATCTGCTGAGAATCTCTATCAAAATATCTTTATTTCTCACAGCTTTTTATTCACAAACACCCAGAGAGCTGCATGAGGCATGACCTGTGTGTCTGTAAAATAATTTAATAGAGTCCTCACACTAGACCCAAGAGCTGGGATAAGCGCTAAGTGAGGAGAGCCACACTAAACCTGTGATTAATAAGTCCTCAACAACAATTGGTTTCACATAAGGAGGATGGAAACACATTGTGCTTCCTCAAGGCCAGTGTTGTGCCTCCAGGTTGACCTGCACAGCGAGAGTCCTGCATCAAGACATTTAGCATTAGTTAGTCAGAGTACAGCAGAGTACTCTACATCTTTAAGTGCATCATTACAGGAACCCTGTTATTATCCTTTTTACTCTCCATTGACCCAACACAAGAGCCTTTAACAACCTGGTCAATATTTTCACAGGGCAGACTTTCTAGTACTTAAACATCTCTATATGCACTTAAATGTTGATTCGTCAGAATGCTGTGTTACCCATAAACTGCTGAACAGTCTCTGTTTTACACACGTTTCTGTTTTGTAAACTGTTCTTGTCCCCTACCTGTTTTACACACAATTACACATTCATTCCTGGGTGTTAAAGAGCAGTGTTAACAGAAGGCTCTGTTTGCGGTATGCAGACATGAGAATACAATGGCAAATGTAAGTGGAAGTGATGGGTCTATGTTAGGACGTTGAATGAGACGTGAAAGCCGCCTCAATTCAAGTTTCATGTTAGTGGAAACAGGGAAGGAATTGTGGCTGGATTTTTGTTATCTCTATGCAAATGCCTGCTGTGTTTAGTATTTGTTTTGCCTTTGGTTACATGGTATGATCGGCAGACGGGCCTTTGAATGACACCCGTAGATGGTCCTGGATGTGGATGGTGGGAGGGTGGCTGGGTTGTTGTTGCAAGTCTTTATTCTTTGTCCCTCCTGTCCTATTCAAGGCTGACTTGGTCTTGTGGTGCTAACTGGCTGTTAATTGCCAGGCTTTACATGGACTTTCTCCACATGCAGAAACCAGCTCCTTCAAGGGAAACTGGCCTAATGAGATTATCTGTCAGAGCATGGGTCTGTCTAGACACCCAATACACAAGCCCCCACTGTCGCTGCAGCCCCGCAGGCTACACAAGATGCCCTCAGGTAAAGGTTACCTGCAGAAAAAAACGCATGTTATTATTACACCATTATGGGTTTACACAGAGTTCCCCACCTTCTTTGTAATTTCTCTGATGGGGAAATCTATGAAAGTTGAAAAATTTTAAAGTTATTATGTGTCTGATACCAGAAAACTGTAATATTTATTATTATCATTTTATGCTCTTTAACTCTGTATCTGTGAAAGTGAAGAATGTACTTCTAAAGACTTTTTTAAAAAAACTAATTATTTTCAAAACAAAAAAAAAAGTTGTCATCAGTGTCTCACAAAATGGCCAGGATTATTCCATAATCTTCTTGTATTGCTCCCACTTTTGTTTTTCACCACATTGCACTAAATGGTATTTTCACATGTGGTGATATCTTTGTCAATGACATTTATACAAATTTTGCTGCTGCTAAAAGCCCTGAATCTGCAACAGGGAAGTCTGTCCATATTTGTTTTAAAGTCTCTTAGCAGTTAATAAACATGCATTTCCTCCGTCCCCCTTCCTGTGGGGACGGTATCAAGGCTCTGTTAAATCTCTTTGATTTCCAGTGCCCTCCAATCACAGCGGGACATTGACTCATCATTGTGCCACTTCAAAGCCTGGGAATGGCTCTCTTGACCCCACCCACTGCGGGGCTCCCCTTAAAAGTCATGGTCACCCCATCCTGCAGGACTCAAGACCTCTGAATTATCTGCTGCAGCAAGACTGACTAACCTCCTGACTCCTTCCTGAGCTGCTGGATATTTTTTTCCTCACATAAAAGGCAGAAGGGCAGGGAGAAAAGAGCTGACCTGGGGGAAAACACTTTTGGATATCACAAATACTTGGATTTCTTATTGGTCTCCTGTACATGAGTGTTTTCAAGGTCTTGCCACTGAATCTGAACAATGCAGTCCATCAGAGGTGAGTAATGCATTTCCACATAATTTTATATTATACGTCAGTTTCCCTATTAGCCTTTAAGTACAATAACAAAATATTATCTTTGGTTATTTTGTTTTTTTATTTCATGTCTGTGGTGGGAATGCTTATCCTCTAGACTTAAAGGCCAACTTCAGCGGCCCTCCTCCCTCCTCCATGGCTGCTGGTCCTGATGCGTATCTCCAGGGCAACCTCAGGATGACTCTGGAGGACTCTGAACTCTGGAAAACCTTCCACGAAATAGGAACAGAGATGATCATCACAAAACCGGGCAGGTGAGACAGAAGAAAACAAAACATTCAATGCATGAGATTAGGTTTAATTAAAATAAAAGCTCACGTGGTCACTTATGGGTCTCTGCAGGAGGATGTTTCCACACTGTAAAGTTAATCTCTCTGGACTAATTCCATGTGCCAAGTACATCTTACTGGTTGACATGGTCCCTGTGGATGGTTTCAGATACAAGGTAAGGTATCAGTGATTCATCCTTTTCATGCCTTTTTTTAAGATCCCCTCAGGGGGTATTATAAGATATCCTAAAAATATTCTATACTGAATAATAATTTGATTCTGATAGGGGTTTTGCATGAAAAAAAGACTGTCTCACTGAAAATCCTTAAAAACATCTCCTTTATGAAATCTGCACATGCAAATGTCACTCCTGAAAGCAGTGAATGCTTCCGGTTCACACAGTATCATGGCTCCAAAATGTTTGTAAAGTCACAAAATATGCTTGTAAGTACACACGAAAGTCATATTTTACATGAAAAGAGTCTCAAACTGCACAAACATCATTCTGTGTGACTTCATGGTGAATTTTGAGTGGAGGAGACTTGAAACCAATGAAATCAGGGTTGAACATTCACCCTTATTTTCCTGAAATTAAAAGAATCTTAGACTTGGCTTTGGCCATATATTCCTCCAGCTGTTCCTAGTGTCCTCAGACAGGACTTGACCACATCCCCTGTTTATCACCCCCCTTCCCCCACCCCACCCCTTCTTTCTCTCTCTCTCTGCTGACATTGTACATCAAAGGGTGCTATCTCTTCCTGTTTTTCTATCCCCTGCTGGGAGCCCACTGTACTACCCCCTATCTCTGTGGGTGGTACTGGCCAGCCATCACTCTCCACTCTAGCGTCCCTTCTCACTGTGGGAAGGGAACATGAAGCTGCTGTGTAAATCACCTTTTTTTCTATGACAGATTACCCTAATGATGCCTTGACTATGTCTCTGTCTCCTTCCTTTAGTGGAATAAAGACAAATGGGAGGTGGCAGGAAAAGCGGAGCCTCAGCCGCCTTGCAGGACCTACCTCCACCCTGACTCTCCAGCCCCAGGGAGCCACTGGATGAAGCAGTCTGTCTCCTTCCTCAAGCTCAAGCTCACCAACAATACACTCGACCAGCATGGCCATGTAAGTAGGAGATCCTCCGAATGGCACTTCCAAACTAACAGACAAAAACAGTGCTGTGATTTAATCCACATCCTCTCATTTACAGATCATTTTGCACTCTATGCACCGCTACCACCCACGCTTCCACATCGTCCAAGCAGATGACCTGTTCAGTGTCCGCTGGAGTGTTTTCCAGACCTTTACTTTCCCTGAGACGTCCTTCACAGCGGTCACTGCCTACCAGAACACTAAGGTCAGCTCCCCTTCACTGCCGACCACTGTAAGCTCCTCCATCAGAAATGACTGAGATTTCAACCGAGCTCATGTCCTTACAGATCACCAAACTGAAGATTGATCACAACCCATTTGCAAAAGGTTTCCGAGATGAAGGCACTAATAAGAAAAGGTTGGTGAAAAATCTGAGGTCATTTATAGATATCTTCTTGAGTCCTGGGAAAGTAAAAGCTTGGATTTTTTTTTTTTTACATTAAATAAATATCTTGATTGGACACAGCATAATGCAATATTTTGTTCAGATACATTTTTTTCATTTTTTGATGGCATGATCTTTGCAGGTGACAGATTCTTTCAAAGTACAACTCTTAAGCTTGTCCACTACGGAGGAAAAAAAATGCATTATGGAGTCTCAAGAGAATATATTATGGATATAGCTCAATAATTTTTAACAATGAAGATCATGTTGTTTGAATCAGTCTGATGTGCTTGTACAGGCGCGCAAACAAGACCCCGGCCTGCCATGAGAAGAGAACCAAGATGAACGACATCATGAACAGAGACTCTGAGGAGGAAAGTCCACCGGGTAAAGACTGAAGACCACGTTCCTCCTGTAAACTGAACTCTCCTTGAAAGTGACTAATGATTTGTGTTTTCTCAGATTTCTGCAGGACATCGTATGAAGGTTTTGATGGAGATGAAGGAGATCTGCCCAAAAGAAAAGAGGACAATGCCGTTAAAGAGGAGAGTTACTCTCCTTGGGCTGCAGACAGAGAACATGGTGTGAGGACTGAGTCTCCTACTGAGACAGAAACTAGAGACATGTACAACACTGAGCAACTGGTACCTGCTCCGGCGTCCTACCAGCCTTACAGGTGAACAATGAGTGCAATTGTTTCAAGTACCAAGAAGATCTCAGTATGATCATTAAAGGGGTGGGATTCTTTAGCTCACATCACAAGTTATGTTAACATTGCTCACAATATGAGATGAAAATATGAACCAAAACATGTTAAGAGTCTTGTGCCTCTTTAACACATGCACACTGTCATTTGCATGTCAATGAGTGCCATGGGTTCTTACAAACAGTTTGGTGTCGGTCTATTACTAATATATGATAAGAGGAAAAACAGTACATTTCTGTATGGATATTTTATTCTCCTTCAACAGTAAACAAATTGACTACTTTTGCTCGTCAGGTTCCATGAGTATGGAAAGTCGCCCTCGCCCTCCTCCAGCATCGGTAGCAGTGGATCCTCAGGACGAAGCAGCTTTGAATCAAGAGTCCCTGATGTTGCCACTGTCCCCGATCACGACTCTTCGAAGCCCCGAGCACACGAGATCGGCCCTTCATCTTGTGGCCCACAGCACCTCCCAGGCCCCCAAGACTACACCGGGGTGCTCAACATGACCATGGCCCAGGCGGGGAAGCCCGGAGTGATTGGCCACCACATCTACAGCCCCTATGGCACCGAGCAGCCTCTGGGCCAGTGGACCAGCCCCAGTCCTGCCCAGTATCCCCCTCCTCACCACCTGACTGCTGACTACACCACGCAAGCTGTGCACCACGGCTATCACCATGGCAACATGGCCGACTGGAGCCAGTACCCATTGTTCTCTTACTCCTGCTGGTGAATGGGACTTCAGTGCGACCTGACTGAAAATGATTTTACTGATGCTGCTGCTCCACCATCCTACAAGAAGGCTCATCTAGTGCTCACAGCCATGAAAATGCATGCCCAGACAAGACCGAGAGCCAGAGACCTGTGACTAGAATAGAAAAACTGAAAGATAAAAAGAAGTAAAGAGCCGCCTGCCGCTGTCTTCTGTTCAGACTGGCAGGCTCCAGTATTGCTGAGTGCAACTAAAGTGTGCTATGCTATGCAGAATGAATTGTTTTATTGTCTATTTATTTTGTATTTCAACTTATCTTCAGGTGTAAATATTATTTTTTTAAAAAAAAGAAAGACTAAAACATAAGTGTGCAATTTATTTCTGTCTTCAACATGTGATGTGGTCTGAAAATAAAAATATAAAAACTACTACTCTTTGCGTCCTTTCTGAGTTGAATCAGTATTTTTCTAGGTTTAGTCTGTGAAGAGGAGCAAGTGTATTATGAATGCCTCAGTGGGTGTGTTTCTGCCTGTTTTCCACCTGGACAGCTCTGATAAGCAACACGCCCTCTAGGTGTTTGTTTGTATTTCCTCTTTGTTGATCTAATGAGGACCACTCTGTAATTTCGACAGGCCCAGCATGCATTAAAGACATTGTGTTACTGTGGCTCCAGCAGGGGGAAAAGCTCACCTGCTGAGGTTTACCCACCAACATCATAAAGCTTTGCACAACTCTCGTTCTCCATCTCAATGAGCCTTGAAAAGCATGTCAACGAGGGGCTGTCGGCTCTTTTTCACAACTGAAAAACACAGGCTGGGCCTATCTCCTCCACCCTCAGTGGGTATCAGCTGCTAATGACTGTTGTAAAGCCCAGGGGGAGGAAGAGGAGGAGGTCATCCTTCAGGAACCGTTCTGGGGTCCTGTGGGTTTTAGTCAGTGCAAGTCATTATTTCTGAAAAGCATCTTGAAACAGTATATCCAACCTTTTTCCTTTACCTCACTCTCCCAAAGCTGATAGTACATTTTAATGAGTTTATGTAAAGATACTGTAGATCTGTACTGGAATACATTTTCCTGGCTGAAAAGGTCATTGTGGTGAAGTTCAGATTCTGACACAATATTACCAAGTAGTCAGACAAAGGGAGATGTTACAAGGACAAATTAAATTGTGTAAAAATTATGTTTTTGAAGCACTGGACTCTTTCTCCTTAATGCTGCCTCTCCAGAACTTATGATAGTAATAATGATAATGATAATAATAATAATGATAAGACTTGTGAATTAATTCTCTTAAGATAGAACAACTTTACCACAACAAAGTCTTGACAAATGCACACGTAGAAAACATAACAAGGAAAAAAGATGCAACAAGAGGAAAAGGACATAAGAAAATAACAAAAAAAGACACAACAAGATGAAAACAATGTAAAAGACATAATTCGTGATGTGGGCCCTGAGGAGACACAGTGTTAATGTTCTGGGTCTTGAGCTGAAGAAGTTCAAGACCATTAATATATGTGGTATACTCTGCTTTCACAGAAATAGAAAAACCCTTAAAACACCTCCTGAGGCACTAAATACGACTGTGATACATGTGTCACTGATGTTGGAGGTTGAGTATATATATGTTACTGACGTAATCCCAATGGCGGTAGGTTTTTTCATTACTGTATTGTCATTGTACTTATGTAACTGTGTTGAAAATGCTGTAAAAAGCTTCATTTTTGCTTGAAATAGAAAGAAAGGTCAGTGAATCACTTTGAAACTTCTCCATGAGATTACAGTCTTATAGTTCTGAATATACTTCTGAAATGTAAATGTTTTGTTCATGTTCACAACTAGGCTTGATTTGGTTTTGCAGAACATGAAATGCTTGTTTTTACAGCTTTCTCTTATAAATATATATTTTTCATGCCCCTTCTGACTTCCAATTGATTTATATCATTTATTGTCCAGATCTGTGTCCATTGTATGTGTTTTTAAACCCCTAAATAGGCCCTACTGATTTTGTAGAATATTCAGTAAAAACCAATGAATATAATATAAGTAATATTAGTTAAATAATGCATATATCAATTATTTTAAGGTTTGTCATTTGAAATAAATCTTTTTTTTTAATGCGTACCTTTCACTTCAGCTTTAGTACCAGTGTACAGCGTAGACTGTGTAGATTTTATGTTATTCAAACTATTTTTTTCCTTGTTAAATCTTTGTTTTAGATAATGTTATGGCAAATTTTCATGTAAACCAAACTGGAAACTGTGATACTCACAGTGTTAGATTAATTTGGTTTAGTCATAGGCGTGGTTTTACATAACGACACAGACTCTGACAGAATGTATCCATGAATACCATTCTATGAAAAGAGTAGAAATCTACATCCACAGGTTCTTTGTTCTTTATTGATGTTTTGCCTGAAAAACTGGCAAAGCAGCTCCAGGAGACACAACTATAAGTACTTAAAATCCCCTCTGCAGACACATCTACAACTCCACTGGGTTTAATCTGCATGTGACCACATCAATGGGTAATTTAGGCCTTTTAATTGCTTTGATAATGGTCAGGCAAAAAGCGGCAGATCGACCCGCACTTAGATGTTTGTAAAGGCCGCTGAAGTGGTTAAGTGCATGACATATGTCTTAAGTGTCCCCCAGGTAGCACTAGCTTTAGAATGAAAAGGCTATTGCATAAACACAGCAATTTGTTGATCCTGGATGTCCAGTGCTGGTGTCAGCAGATCCCCACCAGACGCAGCTTGGCGGGGGCTGGCACGATAGTGTGAAATGGAGAAGGGGTGGGAGGGTGAGGGGGCACTCACTTAGGGCTAGTGGGGGGTAACAGATGTAGATGAAACAGCATCTGAGAGTAAAGCTGTAGTCAACCTACATAAAGCTAATGGAGTGAAGGGCCAAATGGAGAGGAACTTGGAGAGACTGGGAGGGAAACAAACTAAACCAGTGACAATGCAGACTTTGTGTTACAATTATCAGGGTTTGTACGGGTGCTTGAAATCCTTAAAATGCTTGAATTTCAATGTTGTGTTTTCAAGGTTTGAAAAGTGCTTGAGTTTCAGTTTAAGTGCTTGCAATTATAACTCTGTGATGTGATTTGTTTATTTATTTTCAATATTAATTCTGCAAGGTTAGATATAAAGCCAAAGCTACTTACAGAGAGGTGATATGTTCTGAAAAAATAAAACTTTGTCAATAAAGAAAATTAGCAGCTGCTCTTGGGTTGACTCCAGGTACATTTTGAACTTAATCGTCTCAGTGCAAGTGTGTCTGCAGAACGCCAAGTGGCTTCCCTTTTTTGGGATACAACTTGTGTTCCCCTTTAATTTCTACATTTTGTTATTATGAAAGATAATTTTAGATGTTTATAGCATAATGCTACGTGCATCACTGTGATAAAAATAATCATGAGTATATGCATTCCTCTAGATAGGTATTTTACCCCAGTGATAAGGTGCTGTGCTTGAAAAATTTGGATATGACCCTTAAAAGTGCTTGAATTTAACCTTGAAAAATGTGTATGTATCCTGAAATATAAAATTGTGTTGAATTACAGAAAAGTTCAGCTACATGATTTTTCTTAAATAATTTTAATTTTATTGTATTTGAAAACCCATCTTGTATATTAGGATACTAAATTTGCATCTAGAATAATAACATGTTCAGTAGCATTTATTTATTTATTTTTCTTTAACATTATAATCATTACCATGAAAAAGTACATATGAACCCGCCTTGTCCTTGAGTCTTTCAGTGTCAGAAATAATGGATGCATAGTGGTGAGTCTACAGTGACAACAATCAGCTAAGGTAACAAAACTGTGAAATAAAGAATACCTAATAAATAAGCTTAATGTTATGCTTTTCACACACAACAAAAGACCTGACATTCAAAGGAACTTCACAGACATGGCAACACAATGTGGTCTAAAACCTGTTGCACCAGTGTCTCATTATTATCATGGAACTGTGATATTTGAGGCATAATATCCAAACCTCCGATTCCAGCCAGTACAATGATAAAAAGTGGTTCCAGGCCCAACAAACCCCGCCCCTCGCGCGTATTGCAGCCTATTTTGGCTTCGATCCAGCTGATGTCATCATGTCAGTGCGTGTGCTGATGTCAGTATATCAATTGCCTCTATATTTGTGCCAAGTTTGAAGTAAACTGAAATAAAATTGATGTTTTTATACAAATTAGAAATTTTGCCCAGTATTAGTAAATGGGAGAAAAAAAGATGTAAAAAAATTCATAAAATATTTGAACTTTGACCTACTGTTCCCAAAATGTAATCACATCTATTCTGGAACACTGGCAATCTATAAACCCAATTTGGTATGAATTCAACCAATGGTTTTGATGTTAGAGTGTTAACAAACAAACAAACTGAACCAAAAACAATACCGCTTGCCTCCCCTCGGGGGTCGTGGCAAACGTAAAAATGAACCTCCCAACCCAGATTCCTAATGTTACCCCATAAACAAGGCACAATATTAACATGTAATGACTATTTAGCAGTATGGATCTCTAGTTCTAGTCTAATTCCTGGAAATTATCGTGTACCATGTTCTTAAAGGTGCAGTGAGTGATATTAACCCATAAAGACCCAAACATACATCAGCAACCAAAAGCATCTACTGATCTAAAATGTCAAATATCTGTCGGCCAACTAATCCTTTTAATACATGTAAATAATTGGTGTAAAATGGAGCTTTTCATCTCTTCATGGCCATCAGATATGACCCATTTGGACATTCAAAGGCTCCGTAGTTGCCATGGAAACACCTTCATCTTCTACAACATTGATTCACCATTAAAACCCTTGAAGTTTGATCAATGACAGTGGATGGAGACACTGAGTTCATGTTCAGTCAATGATATATTTTATTGATAAAGTCACTTTTTCTTCAGTTTTCTCTGTTTTGGATATAATAACCCTCAACTTTAATCTGAGCTATTATGAACATCTACATTATCAGTAAATTAAATATTGGAAAGTAGGTGATTTTCACTTAAAAATGCAAAATACAAAGCATAATATTAGAATAAATGCTGATAAATCACGTAAGAAATATTAAAAATAGAGAGAAAAAAATACATTTGGGAACTGTCACAAAAGTAGCACTGGGTCTTTATGGGTTAAGTGGAATCTAGTGGTGAAGCTGTAGATTGCAACTGAATACCCCTCACCATACCCTCCCCTATGGTGGCAGAAAAAAAACACCCTTATTACAGCCGGTGTTTGGCTTCTCTGTTTTACTCAAACACACGACACTATACCTGTACACTTACTATAAAACCAAAAAAAAAACAAGAAAACTTCTTCCAGAGCGAGTGTAGAAACACAGCAGTGCAACATTACTTACCCCATGGAGATGACCCACTCCTATTCAGCTCATTCTATGGAAGATTAACAACTATTCTTATTTTCAAGTGAATATACACCAGTGAAACCATAACTATAAAGATTAGATTCCCCCTAAATGTATCACATTGAATGCTTAAATTTTCTGTAATCCTCATCTTTAACTGAGAGCCCACAAATGTGTCAGTGCATTGCCAACAATCTACAAATCAGTATTGAAAGATTGAGGGTTTAGATCAGGGGTGTCAAACTCATTTTAGCTCAGGAGCCAGATTCAGCCCAATATGACCTGAAGTGGGCCGGACCAGTAAAATAATAACAGCGAAAAACAGCAAAACTACATTATAACAATGTTTACATCTGCAAAGTTGCATTAAAAATGTGAACAACATGAAAAACCTGAAATGTAATATAAATATAAGTGCAATTTTAACAATATTATGCCCCTCTTTATCATTTGCACATGTAAATTACAACTTACAGATCACAGTAGATCTACTTATACACAAAACATTTAGTAACACAGAATGTTGGTCAAATTGCACTGACTTTTCTTAAGACATTTCAGGTTGTTCATATTTGCTCAAGTTATTCACGTTTCTAGTTTCTAAATGTAAAGATTTTCATATAATTTTACTTTTTATACCAAAACAAAGAGAAAAATTAGGAATTGTCATTATTTATAGGTTATTATGATAGTATTTTACTGGTCTGAGCCACTTTAGATGAAATTGGTCTGTATGTGGAACCTGAACTAAAATGATTTCGACATCCTTGATTGTTAATATCTTCAGTGTAATTTTTGCATTTGACAAATTCATCCCATGGGCCGGACTGGATCCTTTGGCGGTCCAGTTTTGGCTCGCGGGTGGTATGTTTGACACCTGTGGTTTAGATAATTCAGATGCAGTTAAAGAAAGATACTAACTGGAGATAAATGGATGAATGGGTGGTGTGTGTTTATGTGTATTAGAGAGAATAAAGTAAAGGTGCTTGTATGCAAAGGTCCTGAATGTCACTTTGGTTCAGAGGCACTCAAAGTGGTCATCATGCGAAAAGGACACGATGCAGCGACAACCACTGCCACGAAACCTCCTCAAGGTACAAATTCAACATGCTAGATAAGGAAGCGTACGACAGTCTCCAGCACTTGAATGTTACACCACCTCTCAGCAGGTAAGACACAGGTCAGTCCTCACTGGAGTCGTCCGAGTTGTCCATGTCTACATCTTCCCAGTATGATTTGGTGCATTGCTCCAAACTCTGGGCCTGGGCGATAACAGCGGGGGGCATTAACACCACGCAGGCCGCCAAGCCAGACACGCGCTCCTTAAACTCGGTGTCGTTCTCCCATTCGTCCGTGTCGACATTGTAGACGTGAACGTATTTCATCCTGTTACCTCTGTCATGAGAGCGTCCTCCCAGTACGTAGATGCGCCTGTCGAGCACAGCTATGCCCGGTTCTCCATGTCCCGCGGGTAGAGGGCTCATTAAGGACCAAGAGTTGGACAAGGGGTCGAAGCATCCCACCTTCCAAAAAGGAGAACAGATTAACCCCTACTGTCACAAATTTGCCTCAATATTCCACTGGTTTTGTAATGAGATGCTGCTCAACACTGTGAATGTACATATGGGTCCGATCAAGCAAAAGTGAACATCAACACGACAAAGTAAATTTGTACATATCATTTGGGCTCATTTTTTAGCTAAAGATCTCTATTTTATGGAACTGTTATTCTTTTTAAAATACCACAAAGTTACAACCAATTTTATCAACTGTACTTTTTACACCATAGCCATAGTCCAAATTTGATGCTAAAAATTATATCTAGAACATGTTAAAATTTATTGAGTCTGTTGATTATATAGATGACTGTTAAGTTTCAAGTATTACATTTTTATTATTTTGTGAATATTATTGATATTGATGAGTTTGAACATTTGTGAGTTGCTTAAAAGGTCCTGTCCACGTGTTACCACAAAAATACCAATTTTTAATTTTAAAGTTACTTATAATTCAGATATTTGAGTGAAACTTTCAGAAAATAATGATCTTTTGATACATTTTGGGTGATGCATAGCTGGTAAAGAGTCGTCCATGTGTTACTACAGCAGCCTGTTCATGTGCTACCACATTCTCATGTCAATAAAACAGAGACTTTTCAATATTTTCCTCCAAATTTATTTTCAGCAGTTAAACAATACATCTAAAAGGTTTTGTCCTACTTGATATCAGTTTCTGTCAAGAACTGCATGTTTTGAATGTTTGCATAAAGCTTAAAAAATTGATGTCCGTTGCAATTCCTCATGTTACCGAGCAGTGATGTGACATTTTCACCTAAAAATTTTATCTTCCCCAATTTTGTTATACATAATGTTAAAGTGCTTATAAATACCTACTCAAATATGTATAATACATGCAAATAAGTTACTCTGTTTACATGACAGAGATTGTTGAACATGAAATGTGTCCAACTGTTACCGCTTCATCGGACCCATATGTTACCTGTTATCTATGATCCCTGATGTTCACGGATCTATTTCAACAGGCTTTTTCAGTATCTGTGTCTTTAATTTCATGACATTCTACTGATTTTTGGATCATTTTTGTTTTGCTGTTTGCTGACTGAGGGAACTGATCAATGGTAGCATCAATAAAATGATCTACGTACTATACCTGAGACTGGAAACTACTATTATGGCATCTCCACTTAAATTAGCATATGCTTGACAGCAACAACACAAATAATATATTTTTATATGTATGATTGTATATCATTGTCATTAAAGTTTTTTAAAAAGTTGGATTTCCTGCATTTTTCCCACACCTGTCCGAGTTGCCTTAATAATCACGGCGAAATTTACAGAAGGAGATTAAAACAGAAGACGTTGAGGATGACTCACAGAAGGAAAGCAACACCTTTTGGAGATGGAGCTACAGTATAAAATGTAGGACCCAACATAGAGTGAACACTGTTTGGACATGGTGGAAGCAGGGAGGACCAGAAAACACACTTATTGCTCCACTAATCTATTATGTTTCATCTTACAAATTTTTACAACTAACTGAACAATTCATGCATTGTACACAATATGCCCTGTTTGTGTGTGTTGTGATAATTATTGACTGAAAAAAAAAACAAAAAAGCACATATTAAAACTGCCGACACTCTCTATTTAATCTAAACAGTTTCAATAAATGTTATAACCTCAGTCAAAAAGTGCTGCCCTATCCTGTCCAAATATCAATTTAATTAATTCACCAACGCAAAAAACCACTGACTTGTAACCCTACAAAGACAGACCATGTAGTATTTTTACAGTGCAATGGCTGACGGTATTCAGATCCTTTACTTCAGCAGAGGTAATACCTAGACCTGTCACCTTGTGCAATTATTTGAGCTCATTTCAATTATTTTAATTTGTTGTAATCAATTCAATTTATTTATATAGTCTCAGTCACAATATGCAACTATCTCAAGGCATTTTACAAATTTAAGTCAAGACCGTATAAAGTTATATCTTGTAAATATTATAGTCACGCTTGTTTTCATTCTTGTATATAAAAATAGCCTGAAGAACAAAAATGTCCTATTTTCATCAGTATTTCTACATAATTTTCCACTGTTTGACATTTGAATGGCACCCTTCTAGTGACTCTTTGTATTGGTATTTGTCAATATTGAAATTAGGTTTGTGGGGTTTTTTTGGCAATAATATATTTAGATTATTTAAGTTATTTATGTCAAATCTGCCTTTTCATTCCCAAAGCTAAAGTACTAACAAAACACAGTTATTATTATTTTTTTTTTCTTTTACATGTTTCAGTGTTTAAGACCAATCAACTGCTCTTTGGATTGCTATTATGTGGTTAAGTAAAGTTATTGTTTGGCTTATACTATAATAGTGGCCAAACATTTATAAGAAAAACAGTAATTACTTTGAAAATAGGGCACTTCAAATAATAGTTCAGCATTCAAAATCTCATTTATATAAGAGTATTAACATTGACAATGTACTTAATTTATGTCAAAAGTAAAAATAGTCATTGTTAAAAGAGTCTGTTTGTAGCTGTGTGATAATGCATATTCCAGTACATCCAAGAGGGTTTTTTTTTTTTTAAACAGTACATTTAGCTTAAGATGTAGTTTTTCTAAATCCATACAGGAATACTTAATCCTTTAGTTCACCATAATCATGGAAAATCAACGCATTTGGAGAGAATATGGTTTTTACTAGACAGGATGGGGATGAAAAGCTGTCATCTAAAAAGCAACTAAAGCTGTTGGACAAATGTAGTGGAGTAAAAAGTATCTAAAAGAGTGAACTATACAGATGCATAACATCACTTACAAGACATAAGAAAATGTTTTTCACAAGATATAGGGATGAGGGTTATTAACTGTCACCATATGTTCACTGTTATGTATATATTACTTTGAGTTATTTATTATTTATTTATATTTTCCCAGCACAATTAAGAAATGCATAGGTAAAAGATTAAATGTGTATTTGTATATGTACTTGTATGTTGTGTATATATATATGTATAAACTTATGTATGTATGTATGTGTATACGGCTGTATGAGTGTGTGTGTGTGTGTGTGTGAGAATAGATATATAAATATAAAAGAGTAATGTAAAAAGAAGAGGGACATAAATATATATTATTAATAATATTTTATCAAGAGGGGGTGGGATTAAATAAATTGCACTTCCCACCCTTTTTCAGGCATGTAAATGGAACTATTGTGCTGTTCTTCAGTCTAAGATTGTCTTGATTGTTGATTTTTGTATTGTTATTTATGTTTTATTTGTTCACGTATAGGTTAAATTTCACTGCATGTTCAGAATAAATCACTAAATCGAATTAAATCATATCTAATGTTGTTACAAACACTGCCATTAAAAAACCCCAATGATACTGCGAGTGACGTTACCTTCATGACATCTCGCCGGTATCCATGCTCATCATTGCTTCCACCAATTACATAAACACGTCCGTTAACTGAGGCCATGCCATGCCATGCCCGCTCCACTGGCCCCTCTGCACACGCTGTCCAGTGATTGGCTGCGGGGTCAAAACAGTAGGTCTCTCTAAGGTATGCCGACCCTCTACGGCCACACGTTGTATAGATTTTACCATCAACTGTAGCTCCAGCATGGGCATACACCTGAAGGGCAGATCAAAGATGCATTAGAATACACAGAACACCATACCTGCATCCTTTACACTGGTGAGTGTGTAGCTCCATCTTGTGGATAGAAGCAGTATTACAATTTATGTGCTCATTAAAAGTCTTTATGTTCACACCTCACGCTTCAGGGGTGCTACATATTCCCACATGTTGGTGTGTGGGTTGTAGCGCTCCACAGAGTCCAGTTCATTGCTGTAGTCCCGTCCTCCAATGGCGTATATATGGCTGCCCACCACACAAACACAGTGGTCAGCATGTTGCTGCTGCAGGGGCTGGATAGAGCACCAGCGGTTATGACGGGGGTCATACCTGGAGAGAATAGATGTTTTAATAGACAGGCTTAGGGAATCATCTTAATATATCAAGAATATGTGACGACTCATTGATTTAACTACAAAGGTAATATGAAATAAGCCACATTTCCAGTTTGAACACTTATGAACGGAAATAATTCACCTCCAGCAGCGGGTTTCAGCGCGAAATCCACTGGTGTTCTTGTCTCCTCCAATAAGATATACAAAGTTGTTGAGCACAGCGATGCCCTGGTTGGACATTCGAGGGGCGTGAGCTGCAGTGAGAGTCCTCCACTCCCCCCAGTTTGGGTGAAACACCTGAAACAAGTGTTCGCTGTCTGTGAGCGAGCTGGAGGTGAACATTCCCCCGAAGCCCAGAATGCAGTGGAAAGTGGACCGGGGCTGGGTGAGAGGGGTCTGCAGGACCGGCTGCTGGATTTCCTGCTCATGGTAGCGCAGAGCAGCTGAAACGGAGTCCTTGAGTGGACAGGAGTTGAGTCGTCCATACAACCTCTGCAGCACTTGTTTCTCAATCAGGCAGAAACGCACAGCTTCAAGCATCTTAAGGTTGTCCTTTGGGGGATAAAAAAGTTATCATCACACTGACGAAATGTGTCACAAATATGTTTTATCCTTTAATCAGTAATGCAACCACTCTATAATTTGACGTTACTATGTTTTAATGCTGCATTTATCGTTTTATATTTCTCTGATAAAAATTGAAATAGGGCTGAGATGCTGAATGACATATATCATCTTATACCCATATGCCCCTCAAATAATGAAGACACTACTCCAAACATCCAGACCTGAAGCCCATTTAAAGGCAGTGAATTGAAATGTGTTGAAGGGGAAGGTGGATTAGCTCTAGAAGTGGCGAGTGACATCCAAGCCCAATGTGAATGTGGCTGAGAGTTATATGGAGAGCAATCTGTGGCAGGTTACAAGCAGATCTGAAGTCTGTCTTATTCTGTTAAAAGTGGGGCATAAAAATGCAGACCTGGTTATTCCACCAAATATGGATTTCACAACTATTTTACAACTTAAGTTAAATAATTTAATATTGTGTTGATTGAAAACGAATCTCAACTTTTTCTTTGCGTACTGAGACATCTGAAAACATGAGGTGTGAGAATTTCTGGATTTTAAGATGCAATGTAATGTAGATATCATAATCAAGTCATGAGGTAAGTAAATCCACACATCTCCACTTGTAAAGCACCACAAAAAGATTTCTGTGCTGGTGTGGGTCACAGATTCTGATATTGTAAAGATGCACTTGATTATACTAGAGGCTCTTACAGTTTGTTTTACAGGAGTGATATTTTGCTTTTTTAAAAGGAGTTATGTTTTTTAAAACATTTCCCTGTGGTCTACATAAACTGCAAATGCTTGGGTCTGAATTCTTCATTAATTCAACTCCACAGGTCCATCTTCAACCCTATTTCTGAATAACGACAGGAGAAAGGTCGTTTTGAGCGCTGGATCTTTAAATGCATGAGCCACTTCACACCCCACCCCCTCCAGGTTGTTGACCATGCTTTCTGTCCTGTTCAGCCTCTTGAGTTCGTTAATACAACAAACAACTGAACATTTTAGGTAATTGGCTTGAAGTTTGGACATATTTTCAGTATGGACTACAACCACTACTGCTGACAAACAGTTATGTCGTACTCAGAGAAATGTTCGTTTGGAAGTCTTGACCTTTTATGTGCAAATGTTGTGACGTAACTAGTTATAGACGTAACAAATTAAGAAGGAATTGAAACAGGTTGTAGAAATCCACTTAATTTTTGATGGAATGAATATAAAGATAGGTTTGCAGTACCTGGAGGGTTCAAATTCAAACTGTATGAACTATTAGGGTCCAAATACACAAATAAATGAACCAAAGACTAAAATAAGTGGGTTTAGCAAAATATGACCCCTTTAAGCTCTGTCTATATACTTATTTACCTGGATCCCTGCATTAATCAATGAAAAAGTGTAGTAATGTAGAAAACTGAAGACAGTATAGATCAGAAACCAAACTGTGAGCCTGCTGAAGATGCACAACTCTACCTAAAATACGAAAAAAAACAAAACAAAAAAAAAAAACACTTTCTACAAATTGCACAGTGTTATAAATGACAATATTTTCATTTGCTGTTTGCAAGAAACATTAACAGTCATTTCAAGGATAAATTATTAATTCAAACATATACATAAATAGCAAGATCAGAGGACTCTTAATACAGCAGGTATATATTAAAAGACAGTGATTGATTTATTTTCTTATACAGTTTGTATTTACAAAAGTTGGACACACCTTAGGACTGACCTGCAAGTACACCTGGTCTGTCTCCACCTGCTCAGGACTGTAGTGGTAATGAAGTGCTGCCTCGTACACTTCATTCTCACTGTTCACCTGGAGCTCATCGCTGCACAGTGCTCTGAAGACTTGATCTTGGGGAAGCTGTCGGTACACATCTGTTCGAGACAAAGTCTGGATGTTCCTGAGGATGTAGGAGTGGACCCGTTCATTGAGTTGCTGGAGTCCGTAGATATCGGCAAGGTGATGCATCTCTAAAATGTTGCTCTCATCCAACCAGGAGAAGAGGAAATCACAGCAGAAGCTGATGACGTTCTCAAGCTTTTAAGATAAAAGGACACAGGTTAGCTGAAATGGAGGACAACAGCATCAGTAAGGACAGAAGGGGCAACAATAGCCTACCTGCACCAAGGTGGCAGCAACTAATACCTCCTGCACACATTCCAGGTCTAACTCAATCTCTGAAGTGTAGATGTAGTCAAGTATTTTTTTCATTGCCATGTAGGACACTCCATGAATCGGGATCTCTTTCTGCTGCGTTTCCCGCAGTCCTCCTGCAAACATTCCCCTAGTGAAGAAGAATAACACACACTTATGATAATCTACGGACTCCAGAAACTCACTGTTGCCTTTATTTCACTGTTGCTGCTGCTATACGCACAACCGCTTTACCTGTTACTGTTGCTGGATGCTGTGAAGTTTTGTACATATTAAGATTTTATTATTGCATATTTTTTATGGTAGTTTTATTCTACCATACTTATCGTTTATATATTCTATTTTATATTTCATTCTTTATCTTTCTTATGCTACAAACTGAGACCTGGGTAACTATATTTCGTTCTATCGTGTACCATTGGTCGAATGATAATAAAACTGAGTCAGAGTCTGATCTTATATATGCTGTGGAAAAATATTTTAGACTAGGTTTGGGTAGTAACTCACAGTGTAACTCACATTACACAACTCCAGCACATGTAACTAGTCATTTTAACCCATAAACACCCAGTGTTTCTTCAGTGCTAGTTCCCAAATCAATTTTTTGATCTATTTAATCATTCTTAATTGATTTGTCACCATTTATTATAAAATTATCCTCTGTAGTTTGTGTTTATTCAGTGTAAATCATGGTTTTTCCTATATTTAATTCACTGATCATGTAGACGCTCATAAAAGCTCAGATTAAAGTTGTGTTTTATTATATCAGAAACAGAGAAAACTGAAAAAAAGTGACTTTTTAAACAACATATATCATTACTTGAACATAAAACAAGTGTCTCCATCCACTGTCACTGATCAACCTCCATGAGTTTTACTGGTGAATCAATGTTGTAGAAGATGATGGTGTTTCCATGTTCACTACGGAACCTCTGAATGTCCAGATGGGTCATATCTGATGACCATGAAAAGATGACAGACTGTGTTTTACACCAATTATTTACATGGATTGATAGGATCAGTGGATTAATGGGTATTAAACAGGGTAGATCAGTAGATGGTTTTGGTCACCAGTGGCTGTTTGGGTATTTATGGGTTAATATTGCTGTCAAGACAATATTGATTATAAATTGTGACGATACACTGAAATTTAAATTTGGTTCCCATTGTATCAATAACATATCTGAAGAGGAGGAAACACAATATATTTCCAAATTGATATTTTGTCTAACCCATAGCCTAGACACAAACCATTAAGCCACAATAATATAATATTCACTGGGCTATTTTTTCTACTAGGTTTCTTTCTCTTTCGCTTTCATATTTACAAGCAGGGCTATCTAAATAAAGTAAGCTGATGATTAATTGTTGTAAATAATTGCAATTGTTAATTGAACTGACTTTTTCTGTTTAGTCTATGCTGCTGTTGTAACATAAGCCTAATAATAGTTTAGTTACACATACACAGTAGCAACAGCATTGACAGTTGAAAGTACATCTAATGAAGAAGAGCTTATTACAGCCAGAGAACATGGGAACACATAAATATAAAAAAATAAATTTCTGTTTGCCTTCAGGTTTTGTTCACAAAATTGGATATTACAAACAAGAAAAAACTTAAATATAAAAAGAAATTACTTATAATAGCAGATACCCATAGAAATGAAGCACCTTAAGTAAACAGACGGTAATAAGTTAAATATAAAAACAGACAGTAAAATCACAAACATTGGTATTAATGATGAATAATGACATCTGTTAGCTTCATTCAGCTGTTTTTGTACATATTAAGCAAAAATATTTATGATAAGGTGACTGTAATGGCCATGACAGCCTTTATTTAGAAGTGGTGTTAAGATCAAGTGATCCTTTCATTGTGAATGCCCAGTGACACCATTAGAGATGTCCTATTCAGTATTGAACATTTTCACAGTCAATACAAACTTTTGTATCTTGATGTACTGTTTGTGTCCTGGAGGGCATAAAATGTTTTGCAGATTCCTAAGAATTATATGAACAAATATGAACAAAAAAGGAAAGTGATACAACTACTGATCATATGACACAATCACAGGAGATAAACGGTTCAAATTTAACTCTGTAATAATAGACAGTGTCTTGTGACGTGGCCTGGAGAAACATCCAGTCACTGATTAGATCATATGTAATAACTGAAATTGATAGTAAAGTAAGGGAACTGGGGTTAAACAGCATTTTGTTACCTGGAAGCCCAGTGAATATGAACTCATGTTTTTACCCTTTGTTATGTGCCCGAATTGTTTGGACTAACTTGCATCCTGAGGGGAAAATGAACTTCAGGCTTATTCTGAGCAGCTGTTTATGTGTGACACGTCTGAACCACACAGAGCAGGATGAAAACATGTTGTGACTTTTACCTAAAGTAATCGCAGGAAGCTGCCAGGAGTATACGGTGGGCTTGGATAGGTCGACTCTCCACCAGAAGCACCACATCAAACAGGATGCCACCTTGTCTGAGAGCCACCAGGCCCTCCAACAAGCTGCGGAAATGGGCTGAACTTCTGTAGGTCTGTCGGCCCCGGCGGCCTGAGGAGCCGGCGCGTCCTCCCACTGGACTCAGCTTTCCATCCTCAGCCATGACAGCAAGCTGACGCTCAGGCTTCATCGTTTTTATCTGTCTAATACTACCACCATTCTGAGTATTTCTCACACAATAGTCATGGATCGCTGTAACAGTGGTGTTGAGTTGTAAAGAGTCCGAGAGGCAAAGGAGAAGCTGTGAAGCTAACGGCTAAATGGGTGGTTATGGCAGCGCAAATATTACTGCATAGTCCTTGTTTCGATGCATTACAGGTGCATATCGTTACATTATATTACGCTGTGTTATAAAACGCATTCTCTGAGAATATATATAACTAATGTATTGTTACATAATATGCTCTACTTCCTGCTAATGCAGTGCTAAGCTGTGAGCTAACCTTTAAATGGTCTATACGGTGTAAAAATCAGCTAGCGAGCCATCAGCTGGCTACTAACCAGCTGATATGAAAATAGCCAAGACGCATTAAAAGTCAAAGCAAAACACTACAACCGTACGCTGACATCCAGGTTCGGTCGGGACTTCATTAAAAGTTGTAATACCAACTCCTCTGTCGAATAATTAGCACTGTCGCATGATTTTTTGACACATCAAAAACAAGTCTGTTTACTTTTTGGGATCAGGCAGTGAGCTCAAACGGCATTGGTCACTGCAGGCCAGATACCCCGCCTATCTCCCCATGAACAACCAATCAGAAAGGCCTGTCAATAGGTCTTGTCTGAGTCTTGTGTACCGTGCAAAAGAATTTCACCTTGAGAGAAAAGACGAGTATATAGAAGGTGAAAGGTGCATTTATCGCCAGTTTTACCGATAAAGAATTACTTTTGACTTGTCTATGAATCAGTCTTATATCTACTTGACGCATCGAGCCCCGCCCCCGTCGAAACGACAAGTGCGCGTTCAGGAGAAGGCGCGCCCCCGAGACACTGTGTCACAGATCCTATCACAGATGGTCTAGTGCCAGTCATTTTAGTTCAGGAGCCACATACTGCCCAGTTTGACGCAGGCTGGACAAGTAAAATAACAGCGAATAGCCTATGAATATTGAGAACTCTACATTTGTCTTTGTTTAAGTGCAAAAAAGTAAAATCACAGGATGAAAATGTTTACATTTACAATCTATCCTTTCACAAAAACATTCAATAACCTGAACAACTATGAACAATCAGATATTAATATTTTATTATTGCTTACTTTTTGGAATTGTTATTATTATTATTACTGTAGTCATTGTTAATATTCATATTAACTATGATGTTATTATGACTACTTTTGTCATTATTGCATTTATTATTATTTCTATTATATTAAATATTGTTTATATTAATACTATACTAGTACCTCTAATGTGTAAGTTCCTGTATTTAATATTGTTTTTATAGATATTATCATTATTATTTTCTTATTTCCTTTTTTTAATCTTCTAATTCTTCTTATACATGTACATAAATTGCTGTGCTGCTACTGGAACCTAAATTTCTCAGAGAGCTCTGGCCAAGGGATCAGTAAAGTTCTAGCTAATCTTTCTTAAGAAAAATAAGCTCAATTTAAACAATATTATACTTTATTTTATAATTTACACATGTGCATTGTCATTTACAGATTGGAGTGGATCTACAAAGGCACAAAAAATGTTAACAGGCATCTGGAACTGGAAATATGGTATTTAACTTAATAACTTAATGATCAAAACAGTGAGTGACCCTTTATGTCTTCTGTGTAATTTTTGCACTTTGTAAATTAATCCCACTGGCCAGATTGGACCCTTTGGAGGGCCGGTTTTAGCCTTTGGGCCATATGTCTGACACCCCTGACCTAGAATCTGCCCTGAAGAGATCATCTGTGACCCCATGCTCCTTTCACTGAGTTTCCATGAATAGTAATTTGTTGACAAGGAGGCAGCAAAACATGCATTTGTTGCAGTATTTTGATGTCTTTAATCGGGAGCAATATGAGGGGGATGTCTTTAGTTAGTATTGATACTGACTCATCCTCTTTGTTTCTGAGTAGACTTAGGGTGTATGTTTATTAACATAAATTATATTTTGCAGCTTAATATATAATCATTTCCAAAAGGACCACAGCACTGGAGTTTAATTTCTAATTTTACAGATGTTAATTGTTCTTGTTTTTAAGTGTCTTTACTTTTAATATTTACTATTTATTTTAACTAATAAATTTTTTTTGCCTTATTTTAGCACTGTACAATTGTCATGTTATTGCCTTGTCTTGTTTCATGATTTTATTCCATTATTTATCATGTTCTGTCTGTATTTTATTTTATTTCTTTTTTTTAATTATTATTATTTTATTTTGTTTACCTCCGCAACACTGAACACAATGGTTTCCTTCAGTATGTTCAGTGTGTTATTGTTATTTCTGTTTTGTTGATAATGTTCTTGTCTTTGTTTCTCTATTTTAGTATGATGGACACATAAAAATGCAATTGCTTGATTTGACCAGAAGAGAGTCCTGTTGTATCTTCTGTCTTGTTTAAGTTCAGTTGTTAAAGGGAGACCACTGTATATATATCTGTTCCCAAAAGTATATTTTCATCCCAGTTCCTACAGAAATAAAAGAGGGAAATCTTCATAAATTTTTACATTTTACACTTGTGTTAAATCCATTCATCCTGAACACTGAGAGGTCACAGGTCTTGGTCAGATGTTCCACCTGTTTTCAATAAGACGAATTTAACCCATAGATTAAACTGCTTTATAACAGAGGCTGTCAGAGTGAGATCCAAAAATATCTCCCTGCTACACAAACATACAGAAATATGTTATGATTTGCCATCATAATTAATCAATGAATCTTCTGAGGTTAGAGGAATACTAAATAATTGCATTTTGCTGCATACACCACAGACAAACCTATGAATCACAGACCACATGCTGAAATACCAGTCACTATCATAAAAGATAAGATATGAAACTGGCACCGCCTCTTCAAAGTCATATTGTTTTCACAGGAAAAACATGAGCTTGTATGGATATTGATCATGTTTCATTTGGAGAATCTGTTCAGTTGGCTCATTTTTAACACTTCCGCACATGAAACACACTGTAGCCTCCCTTCTGTGTTTCACATGGCTTAATACAGCAAGAAAGAAACGGTCTTCTATATTAATTAGGAAACTGGTTTCACATATCACAGTGTTATCATGTGTTTTAATCTGAATCTGGCAACCCAGTGAAAACAGGTCATCTGAAAAAGATAGATATTTCCTGTCCTGTAGTGGACGATATCCTGACAGCTTTAGGGGTCATCATTAGACACTTTAACCCCTATGCTCAGTAATAAAAGACTGAAACAATGACAATCTACCCATTGTGGGGAAACAGTTCACCTATAATCAGCTTCATGAACGTATGAACTTCCTTTATTATTGAACGCAGGAGGAACAGCGTATGACAATAATACTAACTGCCTATATGTGTTCCCCTGCTATAAAGGAACACATTTCATGATAAAAGGCATAAACTCAGAGACTCTACCTGTTCTGGGAAAACAAGGCATCTGTTTGGGTTAAATGGATATGTAAACTTCCTCTAATACTGAACACTATCTGAAATAGAAAACCCAAGTATAGAAGAAGGAGAAGATTGAAGAGGAAGAACTTTGGCTTATAAAGTTTGAAATAATTTCCTGTTGCTCTTGCCAAGTGTTGTATTTATCATTTATTGCCCGCCAATATTTGAGCTCCATTCTATCAAACAGATTTCACACTGATTTCCCGCTGTTTTTTTAAGTGTATGAGCCACCAAATGTGTTTCCTAAGGCATATATGCATGATGATGTTCGACTCTTTTTTTTTTTTTAAATTTAAGCTTCCATATTGCTTAGGTTTCCACATTCTCATTCATCTTCTGCTGAGTTTTCAATTTGCATATATCATTTCCTGACATGATGGGTAGAGATTTTCTTACTTGCAGAAAAAGCACTGTGGAAACAATCCTTCACTTGATTTATTTTCCTGTCTAACATACATTACAGCGGCGTGCACAGGGAGAGTTAAATGAGGAAAAGCTCCCCTGGCTTTATGTCTTGGGTGTGAAAATGCCCTTGTCAAAGAGTAAATGATAGCTTTTTTCCAACATGTGTATATTTTTAGTAGATCTATCTGTTATCAGGCTAAATAAATGGCCTATATGCACTTCACTGAATAGTAAACATGCAAACTACTGTGTTGGTTTGATGCAGATTAGTCAATGTCCATCCATCCATCCATTTTCTGAACCTGCTTTATCCTCACTAGGGTCATGGGGGTCGCTGGAGCCTATCCCAGCCACTTAAGGGCGAAGGCAGGGTACACCCTGGACATGTCGCCAGTTCATCGCAGGGCTGA
>JAPQRP010000030.1:21358145-21381414 GCA_037367295.1 Apogon hyalosoma
GGACATGTCGCCAGTTCATCGCAGGGCTGACAGAGAGACAAACAAACACACTCACATTCACACCTATGGGCAATTTAAATTAACCTATCAGTGCATGTCTTTGGATGGTGGGAGGAAGCCGGAATACCCGGAGAGAACCCACGCAGACACGGGGAGAACATGCAAACTCCACACAGAAAGGCCCCACCGACTGGTTTTGGAATCGAACCCAGGACCTTCTTGTTGTGAGGCACGAGTGCTATCCACTGCACCACCGTGCCGCCCGATAAGTCAATGTTTTAAATTTATTTGCAGTTATTTTAGAATGAAATAACTGGTAGACAATACTTTAATGGTCTTCACAACCTCTATGGTGTATTTTACTACATTTAGGGCGTAAATACCTAAATAGAAAAAAAGTACTGTGACTTCCTTTAGTGTCACTTCCTGTTGCAACTATGATAATGAATTAATTACTCATTTAATTTTATAATATTGTGTATTGAACAACCAGTCAATTGGAGGTTTCTTTAAGCACTGAATAAAGTTGCTCTTTATTTTTTTATATTGTTGTACTATTATGTGTAGATGTCTTCACTGGCATGATGATTCAGACTGATTATGATTGACCTTCAAATGCACAATATTTGTCGATGCATCTCAACATACCATATCCATAGATTGTGTATGTGTATGGATTATTTCTGTACTCCTGTTTTATAACCATTCACTGGTATTTTACAGAGAAGTTCAATATAAGTCTATGGGAGCTAGGGCTTTTTAGAGGCAGCACCTAGTGGCAGTCAGTGGTATTACATCCAAAGGCTCTGCTGCATTGGCTTCATTTCAGAGCTGAAGTCCTTGCCCCTTGATCACATCCAAAATTGTATTTATTATCCTGCCCCCAAAGGGTAGGCAAGGGGTTTTGTTTTTGGTTTGGTTGGCTGGTTGGTTGGTTTGTTTGTTAACACTCTAGCAGCAAAACTATTTGTTGAATTCATACCAAATTTGGTTTATAGATTGCCAGTGACTGAGAATAGATCTCATTACATTTTGGGAACAGTAGGTCAAAGTTTAAATTTTTTAAATCTTTTTTTTTCCCCATTTACTTATAATTGGCAAAATTTCCCATGTCTGTAGCAGCAAAACTATTGGTTGAATTCCTGCCAAATTCACTTTATAGATTGAGAGAGACCCAGAATGGCTCTCATTACATTTTTGGAGCAGTAGGTCAAAGTTCAAATTTTTTAGGAATTTTTAAAATCTTCCCATTCACTTATCATGGGCAAAACATGTGCGAGGGCAGGGTTTGTTCTGCCTGGCACCTCTTGTTAATGTATTTATTATGAACAAGTAACTGCCATTCAATCATAAAAGCAGTCATGTTAGATAAACCATTCAAAAACAGCATTCTATAATATAAACAGCTGCATCTTTTCAAGACCAGTATCTGAGTGACCCACATCAGCACGTAAAAACTTCAAAAACAACACATGCACTACATTGAAGTCTAAATCAAGATGCATCGTTGAAATAAGAAATATCAGCCTAATTATTTGTCAGTTTTTGACTTTAAGCTGCTAATGCTAAGCTGCCAATGGCAACCATATGTTTGGACAGTAAAGGATGCACAACATTCTTTGAGATAAGATGCAGGACTTGCAAATTAGTGTTCCATTTGACAGCAGCACATTTCACTGTTTAAATGCTCATGAATATTTCACACTTTTCTTGCCAATAACAGTGACATTATCACAGGTACACAGTAAAGACAGCTTCTGTTGGAGCTCTTGCGAATGCATTCAGTGGATGTGAAAGACTGGTTTTGCCATTACTGAGGGTACAGCATTCCACTACATTAGCAGTAGACCGTCTCCTCTCATCAGGAAAAAGCTGTGCAGTAG
The DNA here is from genome assembly GCA_037367295.1 of Apogon hyalosoma. Classification (NCBI taxonomy): domain Eukaryota; kingdom Metazoa; phylum Chordata; class Actinopteri; order Kurtiformes; family Apogonidae; genus Apogon; species Apogon hyalosoma. Next base: position 21,360,029 of record JAPQRP010000030.1, read on the forward strand.
GCGCATCGCAAGCCAAAAATAAGAAACGGCAAACACGTGGAAACAAAGTGGGCTGCATTTACAGGATTAACTGTCAATCTTTGCTCTGAACAGACATAATGGAGACTACAGTAGATACAAAGATGTCTGTTAACTTTTATCTGAACAAGACACAGCGCCTTGACTTCATATCCTTTGCCCTGTAGTGTTGGTGAGTAAAAAGGCCTCTAACGTGGAGTGTTTCCGTGGAAAAAGCAGGTGTATGCAGCACAGAATGGAACTTGTATGCTCAATCAGATAAGAGAAGTAACCTGCAGACCAGAGGACAATACAGCTGATTGGTTTGGGACAGCACAGCTCCAATAGTGCAGTTCTTTCTACCCATATCAGTTTCCATGCCAACTACCTGCCATCTGCTGTGTGCCTTAGGAAAACTGACTGGCACATAAAAGAAACTATTTTACCAGTTTCATTCAGTGGACTCGAATCACACTTTATGATGACATTTTTCAAGCCGAAGTGTAGAGAGTTCATGTCAATTTTCAGAAGTTCATGAAGGGAAGCAGTGAAAAGTTAGCAGTGTCACCTCTATTTCACAGTGATTTCATGAGCTTAACGGACGGTTGTAAGAAGTTGGCAAACTACACCACGGTGTTCAGAGAGCTCACTGTTTGACTTTTTTTCAAAAATTACAGAAACAACATTTAGAAACTACTCTAGTAAGCTCTCATTTATCATTTTCCCTTTTGATACCAAAGTGAATAATAAGAAAGCAGATGAAAAGTAGCAGCTGCTGCCTGCTGTGCATCTTTCAGCTGCACAGATGCATGCATTAATGGGGAGGAGAGGCAGAGAGATGCTGTTTATGTCAGTTAAAGTAGTGGTGGGTACACTTCGCTGTTGTATTTTGTTTTAGAAAAGTGAAAAGGAAGAATCAAGACCTTTTCAAATGTTGCATCCACTGTTTCATCCATGAATCATGCATCAACGATAAGGGCACTCAGGGAGAACGCTCTTAGAAACTCTTATATAGTTCATTCTTTTTCTCGTTTCACAGCATTATAATGTGCAAACAAATCACAAATCTGATAATGCTGGATGGTGTAACTGGCTGTTGCCATGGAAACAAAGGCCTTGGCTACTCATATGTTGGCACTGGTGAGTTTATTTAGATACTTTTCTACATCTAAACCTGGAGGAGCTGAATTCAAGAGGAAAAATAACACAACAATTTGGAAATACATACCATCCACCTGCAGCTAACTCCTATTGGTCCAAACCATAAGACTATATTACAGACAGATGACCTGATGCTTCTGAGGCCATTCCCTCAGATTTCTGTGCCTGTAGAGCAGTAGAGTCATATATGACAGAATCTAAACAGTGATTATAAATGTTAATCACATTCTTAGTGCCCCTGAAAACACATACAAGCTGCTGACACCTCCTGTTATAGAGCATGATTTCCTTCAGGCTTAATACAGAGTTCAGGACAGTGAGTTGAATTCTGGTTTCATGTCAGGCTACTTGAGTTTCACTCATTATAAAAAGGTAATTATGAAATTTTTGACACAAAAAAAAAAAAAACAATCAAATATAGCAGGTTTGAAGGGTTAGTGCACAATTAAGAGGACTCTAACAATGCCAGTCCAAAGGAATATTCAACTATTTTGTCATTAGTCTACATTGTATTATATTGTATTGTATAGTATTGTATTGTATTCTAATGACCTAGAAGATTCATCATGTTTTTCTCACCACAGAATGAGCCTTTTTTACTTTATAACGATGCAGGTATTAAGATGCTTTTTTTTTTTTTTTTTTACCTTCTATGTATGAGTGTGAACCAGCATTAACAGTCCCTAAAAAGCATAGAATGGATCAAATTTCATCAGTAAATATCATTAAATACTATCCACTGAACCTTTAATTAGCTGTCACCTCTCTAATATTTAAGAATCTCTTCCAGAGTTTAAAGGGTTTGTCCTTGGTCTTTTCCCCAACTTTCCAATAAATTTTGAGAAAGTGAATGTAGTTTCTGTGTAATTCTGTTTCCAGGCAGAGTGATAACCTCTTTGGCAATAAGATAATTGCCTACTTTTTTCCATGGTGGAATGACCCTTTACATTTGTTGGCATTACTCTGCTTCTTCTCTTACAGATACTTGGTGTTAACTGGAGGTCGAGGGTAGAATGCTTTTACCTGCCGATGTGGGCTTGGCTTTATAACATACATTAGATCCTTTTTTCACTCACCCAGACCTTGGATACTTGCTGAATTGCCGCTCCTACTTCCGCACTATTTAGTTATAGTTGTCAGTTTAGGTAAATAAATTACTTTTTGTTTGGCATGACCACATGATGTCTCCATCACTTGTTGCTGACCATGACCCATTAATATTGACCTTGGTGCATTAATATTTTACAGACCACCAAAAATTATGGAAATCATGTTTTCTCAGGAGCTCATATCTCATTTAAAAGATCAATCTACCTTCAGAGTTTACATCTTAGTTTTAAGGTGACTGAAGCACCATCCTGGAAGGGGCATTGCTTCAGTGGCTGCTGGAGATCCTGAAACAAGTAATCAGTTTTCCTCAGCGCCAAAATCCTGTAACACAACAACATTCAGCATCACAGCGTGATCAAGGCTGTCAACCCTCTAAGAAGGCAGCCATTGGGTGATGCATAATTCTCCTTGTAGAATAAGCAGTGGGGGGGTCATTTACACTGCCACAGGATTTGGGCAAATCCGTTCAGCATATTTTATTGTGTTTATGAATCATTTTGCAAGAATTTACATGCCAAAGTGTCATTTTTGCAATGTATTCAGTGAGAAATCATGTAATAAAAGAGTGGAAAATATTGACATTTATTGTCTGACCATAACTGCAGCTCTCAAATTAGCTGGTACTGTGCCTCATTCCTCCATGTGGTACGACTCATAGGTCAGTGTCAGAAAAGGTCGGGAGATTTCCAAGGCTCGCTTGGGAATTAGAGAAAATAAACCAATGTTGGTGAAATATTTAAGCCTTCCAAGAGTATAGAGTAGACAGGAAACAAAGATTACCAGCTGGTCAGAGAAAAACAGGTGTAATCAACCACTTTCTGTAAATTTTCTCTATTTATCTTTTCCAGTGTAAGGCTGGAAAGCACCTTTATGACTTAGTGACAGAAAAAAGAAGGGACGTTCACAACTTATGTCTTGTGCATAGTCCACACAAGGCCACACATCTCCCAGTGGATGGAATTATACAAGGCGACAAGCTGAGACTTGATCACATCATCTGTCTATTGGACAGCTGCACTCAAAGGGCTTCATTTATAGGACACTTCACCAAACTGCAAAAAGAATATCACACCATATAGAAATAACTTAATGCCGCTCACATGAACTTATTTATTCACATTGTGTTCATCAAGTTTTGTTAAGTATCCCTCTTCTTTTTTCATGCAAAATTTCTAGTATTTCAGAAACATGGCCATGTACTGTAACCCTGGTAACTGCCACCCTTTCCAACACTTGCAATGCAGCCAAGAAGAATGGGACTGATGGTGGATCAAATTTTAATTGGGATATGTTTAAACTGTGGCCAAGAACCTGGGTGGGCGGTCGGTCATATCTGCAATGTGTCGGTGGATGCAGACTCACATTGAACAGAGCTTCTTGGGATCAATAGCACCTTGCCCGCCTCCCTCTGTCATGTTTTGCCTGCCTCCTAAATTCAGTTTTCACCTCTTGCTATTGGGAGAGGCGCTATTTTGGGGGTGTGACATCCACCACTTCATTCGCAGTGACAACATTAGTGTAAATTCAGAATCATAAGCTGACGATGAGGAAAAAGCCAGGCAGGGAAAAGGATTGTCTGGGCTGTACACAGATGTGGCTGGGGCTGATGCAGAATACTTATGTGGCTTTTGAAAGCGGCAGGGACATGCAGAGCATTTATATGAATTAAAGTAAGGTCAGCAGGTCTAATGCACACAGGATTGATTTCACCTTATGTCTGCTAATGCAATTTTGTTTTAATAAACCACTGTCTCAGGTCCTTCTCTGTCAATTTCTCTCTCCCTCACTGTAGTCCATTTCTTTTTTCTATACTTCATGTCAGTTTAGTTTGAAATGCTAAATGGTATCTGTGAAGAATAATGCACCAACCATACTTTATTTAAATTAATTCTTGGCAGGCAATAACATCTTGAACGTGACTTGTTTACTGTACATATTCTTAGAAACAAATGGGAACTAATGGCATGCTATAGTGTTGTATTTAATAATTTAAATAGGCCACTTATCTGACTGTTTCCTTGAACATGAAACTAAGATAAATTCAAACTGTAAGCTACAGAGGGAAAACTGTAGATCTCATGTTGTGGATTTAAGAATATAATAAAATGAGTTGTGTTTTTCTTTAATGCTCACCAGTGTGCCAGTGTGGACTAGCTGCTTCCAAAAGTCACATTAAACAGAGGAGCATGAGGGTGAGCTCCTTGTCAGATGTGATCTGTGCAGCTGATGAGGGTTGTTTGTCATCCGGGACTACCTCAGGCAGTGTGGCATTTGTTCTTGGCTAGGGTTATACAAAGCCTCTGGGGATTTATAGGACTTTGTTGCAGTGATGGTGTCAAGGATCACTTCGACTCGGTTCATGTAAGAGGTTGTAATACAACAGAGGAGAATGTCTTTTGCTGAATGAGTAGCTCCAGTAACACAGTGCATATGGATTCACAGATTAAAAAGAAGAGAATGACTGAAGGAGAAACGGAGCACTGCTCAACATCCTGTTTCATGGCTGTATTTTAATTGATTTAAATAACTCACAAACTTTAAAGTTCAGACAGTTTCAGTTTTGGAGTTGTCAAATTTTCAAGTCATCAAATCAATGTGTATTTTCTGTGCTTGTGTGCAGTGATCCAAGTAATATAGTGATAGTAAAGCTTCAGTTTTTCCTCTTAGCTGCTTTGACTCATTTCTTAAAACAGTACTAACATTCTCAAAGGTGCATTTTTCAAAACAGCTTGTATGCTACAGGATAACATAGCTCACCTGCAAAAGGTCACAACTCCCAAAACATTTCACTTCCATTTCAAAACAAAGTTATGTCAAATAAAAAGTCAGTGTATGTGTGTGTGTTTGTGTGTGTGTGTGTGTGTGTAGTGGTGGTGGTGGTGGTGGGGGGGGTCAGTGGACGATGGAAATGTTCTTTATATCTACATTTTCTTTTGCCCTTTCCCCACTGACAATAGAAGTTTATGCTGCTAGAATGTTATGTTTCTCTTGATGAACATTTTATGTATCAAACTGAACAACTACTTGCTTTTCCATTGACCCTCAAATTGCGCCAATATAACTTGTGTGTAAAAATGTACCAAATGGAAAAAAACAACAGCTTTGCCAAAACTCTTATTTTTCAAGTGAAAGTTTTTGCACTGGCATGAGATGGTTTTTTGGGCATAGCACAATTGGTTAGTCGCTTTTCCATTGACCCTGAAATTGCGCAAAGATAACTTGCGCATAAAAATGTACCTAATGGAAAAACGTAAATTTTGCCAAAACTCTTGTTCCTCGATTAAAAGTTTTTGTGTTGGCAAGAGGTGGTTTTTGGAGTGTAACGCAAATGGTATATTAGGCAAAACTGCAATGGAAAGACCTTTTTTCGCAACTAGTCAGGTGAATTAAAAAAACAGATGTTGATGGACGTTACAACAAGCGAAGAAGAGTTTTAAAAGAAACATGGCGCGGTATGTGTGGACACACCAGAAAACCCAGTCATTTTTTAATTTAGTACAGGATAGAGGGGTAATATATAATAATAATAATGAATATATCTGTAAATCAACACAATATTTTCGTTCGTTGCCATGTTTATGGAATGACTTCTCGTGTTATCTCGCAATAATAAATAAACAAATCATTGCATTTGTGAGTTAATGGAAAAAAACGACATTAGGCACTTCTGTTTTTTCAATATTTAGTAAATATCGGTAAAGTTTTGTGCATATGTCCAATGGAAAAGCAATTACTATCTAGATGCTATTCAGACACAGAGTTCAGCTCAACTTTTACAGTACATTTTGCACATTGGAAATTCTTGTAATATTTTTGTTTGCTTAAAGCAAGTGTCTTCCACCTAAGTAAACAGAAAATGCTCACAACATAACATTACACAAAGAGTTTTCCATTAGTTAGTAACATTCATGTTTCATCTGCCAGGTAATTTACTAATTCAGTTGACATTAAAAATCTGTATTACTGTAAGTATAAGAAACAGCGCGTGTGTGTGGATCAGAGTCCATAGTTTTGCTTATGAAAGCTTTTAATTGAAAATTCAAGGACAGATGTTAGGGAGGCAGAATGCAACAATATAAAAAAGCCTTCTTACACTCACCATCATGCACACATATGGTAGAATTCTGCAACCATCAGGGTTCTCAACAACAGTGAGAATGTCCTTACACAGTGAGGTATATTTCTAGTCAAAGATCCATTACAAGACATACTGCAGACAAGGCGGTTAAAAACAAAAGGTGCTCAGTGTCATTCTGAGGTCAGATATGAAGTACATACAGAGAGCGTTATTCAGAGGTGGGGGAAAAAAAAAAATCTGTCTTTGATGGAAAAGGGTTGATACACAAAAGTCAACCAAAATCTGGTGGAGGTATCCAACACTGGGCTATCTGTTTGCTTGTAACAGAAGGAAGGTGAATCACACTTATTCTTACACTGGGGACAAGATGGATGACATGCCTCACACAGAAAGACAAAGACAAACTGGCAGAAACAAAGAGGAAACAGAATAAATCCACCAAGGGTCGGGAAGACAATCAGACAAAGGTGAAGTACATTAGGGTGGAGCAAGTAATCAACACAAGGGCAGCAAGAAAATCTGAAATAAAACCAGAGGGTAAGGAATGTCAAAACCACAGGAAACACAAAATCAACACCAGATGAACACAAACATGATGTAGGTGACAGAGTGTGACACGGCACTAATGATAATAATATGATCCTGGCAGAATGTGACACATGAACCTGATGACGTACAACAATTAATAATCAGTGCAGCTATTTAACTGATGTTTTGATCAACAGCATATTCAGTTGGTAATTGTGCAAATTGTATTGGCAAAATGACTTTCTTGTTTGCACAAATGTGATGAAACCTTTGCTTTTTGTTGTAAGTGTCTAATGACTTGGAGGGTTGCACGAGATCTCAAAATACTCGTCATTTGAGACGAGTACAAAAGCAAATGAAAAAAATCCAAAAAAGTCACAATTTTTTGTTTCCTTCTTGCTGTTCTTACAGCTATTGCACTATTTCTATTAGTGTTAAATTATTTGGTTTATTTATTATGTTCTTTAGAATCATTAATCATGCTAATCACAGATAAATTAACATAAACATTACTGACCAAACAAACAGGATGTTTAAAAAATTATAATTGTATTTCTGCTTTCAAATATGTATAAAAAATGTGCTTAGAATAAAGAGACCTGAAGTTATGCTAAAGACACCCGTGTAATTATAGTGGATTATAGAGGTGAGTATATTTATACGGACAAACCAGAGGATTATATGACCACTAGAGGGAGTAGTGAGTCACTCTGGTGGAAAAAGAAAGAAAATGAGATGGGATGGAACTACGTGGAATCGGCTCAACTCAACTCGACTCGGGTACCAGGTACTATTCTTGGAGACCATTTCCATTACAGGATACTACCGATTTTAGAGTATCTGGACATCATAGCCACACTACACATAGCTTCTATGTCGTCTGCTCAGAGAGTTGCTGATAAACTCGCTTGTTGTGTGTTGCCCTGTCAAGCTCACACTGAATCTGTTCATCTGCCACCAAGGACAGAAATGTCTGAACCTCCTCGACCGACCATGGTGTCATTTTGCAGGCTGTTATTGTGGATTAGCCTACCGATATATTTACTGTGAACTTCCGAATCATTTTTTTCTTTTTTTTTTAATTGTTTAAATGACACGGTGGTGCAGTGGATAGCACTCATACCTCATAGCAAGAAGGTCCTGGGTTTGATTCCAACACTAATCGATGGGGCTGGGACCTTTCTGTGTGGAATTTGCATGTTCTCCCTGTGTCTGTGTGGGTTCTCTCCGGGTACTCCGGCTTCCTCCCACCATTCAAAGACACCCACTGATTGGTTGATTGGTTAATCTAAATTGTCCATAGGTGTGAATGTGAGAGTGATTGTTTGTCTCTATGTGTCAGCCCTGCGATGAACTGGCGACTCATCCAGGGTGTACCCTGCCTTCACCCATATGTAGCTGGGATAGGCTCCAGCGACCCCCGTGACCCTAGTGAGGATAAAGCGGGTTCAGAAAATGAATGAATGAATGAATAAATGATGTGTTGTGCATTGATGAAGCAGTGACATATAGCCAACTCTGACCAATCAGTGGTCTGCAGTGTTTACATATCACATTTTAGTATCTCCTCACCCATTTTAGAACCTCAGCTGAGCAAGTACTAGAAAAGTCATACCGGGTACCAGATTCCAGGTTCTTTTACTTAATGGAAACGCAAAAAGGCCGAGTCGAGTCAAGTCGGTACCACATAGTGGAAACGCAGCATAAGACCCAACCTTTAGAGTCAAAGAGAGTGACAAAGTGAAACAAGCTGGAGGCACTGTTGTTGTTTTCACCACCAGACAGAGCTCTAAAGAAAAAGAGGTGAGTTTGATTATGACACTTATGAAGGTATAAAGTTATTATGGGATGTTATTATCTTTGCTAAATTGGGTATTTGTTGGTCTGTGGTTATGACTAAACTGTAATAATTCTGACCTTGTTTGAATGATTCCAAATACTTCTTTAATGGTGAAACAAACTGTACAGAAAACAGAGGTGATTTGTTGTTTTACTGTAAAGAGGATTAGGGCCACTGGGGAAAAAAAAAAAAAAAAAAAAGGTCCAATATATATATTTTATAAATTATTATTCTGAGAAAAAGTCAGAATTCTGAGAAAAAAGTTAGCATTTTGAGATTAGTCAGAATTCTACTTTTTTCACAGAATAATAAAAAAAAATTGGACCTAAATTATTATTATTGTTAATAATAATAATAATAATAATAATAATATTTTCCCCCCCAGTGGCCCTAATCATCTTCCGTAAAAATCAGAGCTAAGCTAACAGACCTATAATGTAAACTATCAGCTGATGCAGCATGTGAAGATTCAAGGACACAGTGTTATTTTGACCAACTAACAAAATAACTGGCTATTTGTTTGTGTTTGAAGAAGAGAAAACTTCACGATACCACAATATAGATACGTGTGTAAACAATTAGCTTTACATTTTATTCAGTGACAGTTTGTGGAAACATAGCATTCATTTTGTTGGTGGTTTTGGTCATCTTAAGTGTGTTCTGTTAAGCATTTGGAATATCAATATTACATATCACCCCTTCCATTTTGGGGAAAGTCATTATAAGCCAATCATACATATACATGCATTAATATAATATGTGTTTTCTTGAGTTTTATACAATTTGTAAACTGATGAATACACATAGTTCCATACATCTGCCTGGTATGTGGGTATATTTCTGCCAACAAACATACAATATGAATGGCACTGTAAGATGCTGCCAAAGAATATAATATATTTCACTTTATTTCTGCATTATTCATAAAGTGAATGGTTGCAGGAATAGTTACTATGATATTTCATCACACTACTCAATGTAAGAGCATTACAGTTTAGTTCAGTTTTACAACTCACTATTATAGTCAGTCAAGTCAACATGTTCAGTAATAAAGCTTTGGCAATGTACCATATCAAACTAATAATACTCACTCTGAAGCTATAAAAAATCCATATACGCGTCTCACCAGCAATAATAGATATTCAAATGGTTTCATGTATATGCTTCACTCCTCATTCAACAATTCTCAATAGCTATTATTTTTGCAATATTCTGGAGAGTCAGACTTTCTTCCCCTCAGATATACTTTAGTATAATTGGGATATTATTTCAGCTTAGTGTTTTGTTTTGTAAGTTGGAATGATGGTCTAATGATGAAGCATCTCATGCTGGATCTATAACACAAATGCCTCATGAAAAAGAGAAATTAAGAGCTGTATTACTGTACATGTCCTTATGTGTTTCATCTTCATAAAAACGTGACTTATATGGTCGGTTTTACCTTTTTTTTTTTTTTTGCATTCTCTTTATTTTTTCTTCTTCATTTTCGATATATTGGAGTCATGTGTTAAGCCGTACAGACACATTTCTTTATTTGCTTTGGCTGGCTGATATTAAAATCCATTTCACAGCTCCACAGCACAGCAGAGGATATTAAAGGTTTGTTACATTAAAGTGGGAGTTTTTTGTCAAGTCAAATAAATCACCCCAAACCAGGCTGTGCACCTGAAATATGGAGGAGAATCACTCCCTGAATACTATTAAACATGGATATGGGGAGTTACAGAATGGGAGCAATTTTTTGTTAATGGGGCTGAGCGCTTTATTGATTTACACTGGCAGTGACACATAAAACCATTAAAAAAATTTCCCACAAGAAAGCCGCCTTATGTAACTTGAGTTTCAGTCTAAATCCAAATATGGTTATATATCTGAGTCATGTAACATCATATATTGTGTAAATGGACACAGGAAATGAGACAAAACAGTTGATAAAGTGTACCGAAATAAAATCAGCGTTCAAAGAATAGTCAAATATTTCATGTGACAAGCCAGGTAAATATTTTATGAATGTTTAGAACACAGTATCTGTTCTTGTTTCAGCTTATCACATGGAAACTGTTTGTTTGGATGACAATGTTATCCTCTAAAACTATGTCAGCCTTTCCATGTAAGGTATTATTCCACATTGAATGCACAAGTCTCTGTGGCCGAACTTTGACGTAGTTACAGCATCTATCAACTTGTCAAGTATCAATCAAATGAAATTGGTGTTTACTGTAAAAAAAAAAAAAATCAATTTCATGGCACTGTGGCTCCAAGGTTATAGACTTTTAAGACTTACTCTTTCTTTCAACACACTCAGAGTTGAAAGAAAAAAAATCAAAATGTGAGTGACAGTTATTACAAATTGCAAAAGGTTAAAAGTACAGCAGTCTTTTCAAAGCAATGTAGTGAACAAGTTGCTCTTGAGGGTGAAAGATTAAAAAAATAAAAATCCAGTCATGTGGTAGCTGTATCGACATTTCTGGGTTTTTTCCCCCAGAAGATATAAGCATAGATTAATTGTCTTGACATGAGTGACTTGACACTTAAGTTTCTGTGTCAAGTAAACACCCACGGAGCTGTTGTTGGTGGTGGCAAGTCATTTCACCGTTCTGCCTCTCAGACAAACAGCTATTACTGTTCTCTCAAACAGCCTCCACTTGAAACAGGAGTGTGTGGGGACAGTGTGAAGAAGCAGTTAACAATCTGTTACACAAGCAAGAAAGGTGTAAAGCATGGGTTTAAAATAGTTGTTGATGTTGCAGCTTTAGAAGGATGGATACACGTATTTTCATGTTGTTGGACGAGGGGGGTTATATCACACAGGTGCATGATGCAGATGTTGGAGAACGTGATATTTTTAATTGAATATATTAATCATACGCTGGCATTTCATATGCTTTGACAAGTTTCATATTTTTTAGAACAAATATTGAAGTCAGTTTATGGTCTGCTATGAGTCAAGCGCCAACATGGATGGATCCTGATACCCATCACTATTTGTGTTTGGGGTGACAAAATAAGCAACAAATAAGATGATGTTTTCTTAATGTGCTCTTTAATTTGACTCTTGGACTCACCAGCGACAAATACACTATTCATCACCCACAGAATCTCACAGGATGCATGGGAATCTGTGTCCAAATTTCTGTGAGTAGTGCTTCTGTTTATCCACTACGACGACCATTATGGTGCCTTGATTTAGAAATATGCCCCATGTGAAAAAAAAAAAAACACACACATTACCCTGAACAATACATTATTTTAGAGGCTTTTTTCATGCACATATGCAACCAGAGACATGGACAAATTTCAAATCTCATTATAGCATCTAAATTTCAGGGACTAAATGAATCCTCTAATGTGTCCCCCTAATATATTCCTGGACTTCAGGTGCATGAAACAGAGCGTGTGTACAAAAATCCCATAATTCAATTTCCCCATTGGCCTCTGTGCGGGCGCGTGCCTGTGCGCGCGCCAGTACGAGAATTTATTATGTAACATGTTCCCAATCACATCCCCGCGTGAGTCTGAGGCATAAGGTCGCTTTAAGAGATATCTCAGTGCTACCAGGACACCTCCTACCTTCTCCTCGACCAAAAACTCTGTAGTGTCTCACCTAATAAGAGGAACTGCGCCAGATCCAAGAAGACGGAATACTTCGGTAAGAAACAACGGCAATCTGATTAAACTAATAAATCGGAAGAGTGGGGGATTTTCATTTTATTTATTTATTTATTTATTTTAATTGTTTTATTATTTTTATTATTTATTTATTTATTTATTATTATTATTTTTAGTAAAACTGTATGCATCAGTGTGGTCTTGATTTTTCTTCATAATAAATATCTGGTGACATCTTTTATAGGGTCTTGAGACGCGTTTTATGAGTTTTAATAACCTTCTCCCTCATGCTGGTGTTTATTTTTTTGTTTTTTTTTTTTAATTTCCTCTACTGTTAGGCTTGTATTATTCTAATGGCTTTTATAGTTTTCTTCTTCACTTCCCGCCAGTAGGAGTGTTCTCCTTGTTGATGCTAAAAGTGTATAAAAGCCGTTAAGTAGCGCGGTAAAAGTGGGCGTTCAGTGGGTTTTCAGATGGGAATGAGTGATGTGTCTCCTCTGGACAGGAGAGCAGTGAACACGCACCGTGGCAGAACACCGGATCACACTCAGGAGTCCTGCACCTACCTGTCCGGACCTGAGAAAGTCCTGCTGACTGCGAGAAAACACGCACTAAAGGCACAAAGTGGATCCAAGGCAGCTGCGCCTCTCCAGGGTAAGATGCGCCACGGTCTCACACTTTTCATCCACCGACGCATGATTGTCTTGATGACTTCTGCATGTGCACATCCACATTTATGGCCGTTTTGGTGCTTTTTGGTTAGTAAAAAAATGTAACTGGGAGCATTTTTAAAGAAACATCACCAACTGCCTTCTTTGCTTTTAGTCTTTACATTCTTCATGAATTTTCTGTCCGTTTTTTGCTTGTTATTTGTTAATAACTATCACAATTTGTGCATATTTGCTGTGCTTAGACCATTTTTAAGAAGATCAGATAGCTCCACAAGACAAAACTATGCATCATTTTAAGTGTCCAAATGCTGCCATAAATAATCAGCATCACAGCTGCTGGACAGAAAGGATATGAGGGTCTACGTATTGAGAATATGAATTGAAATCCACGAGGGTTTATGACTGTTTCCCACTTAACAAATATTTGTTTTCATAATTTGTGTTATTACCACTGATGAAGCCCTGCATTATCTTACAACAATATTGCTCATAATGAAGACAGCCAAGAGCAATCAATGTCCTACCTGTCAACTTTTATTAACTTTAAGAATTGCTCCATTACAAATTATTAATCCTACAAATCCAGTAGATCTTATTTTGTTTGCATAGCTTTTTTTCTAAACTAATTTCTGCGGAGCCATGGGCAAAACATCTCAGTTAATCAGTAGTGTTCCCCTGATGCCAGAACACATGCATAAATATGCACGTGAGCACACAGCTATACCTACTGTTCAGATGATCTTGGTCTTAGTGTAATGCAGTTTGTGTTCTGTTTTCCAGAACATTAATTTGTTGGTGTCTATAAATGCCACATGTGCGATACAATCCGGGAGGCTATTGTGAGTGTTCATTGACGATGAGAAGTGTCACCTCCTTTATGGATAAAACAGAATCCATTCCCGCTGTCAAAAGGGGAGAAAACAGTTAGAGGGAATGATTTTCTCTCAAGGAGCAGTCATTATTGCAGTTATTGTGATGGAAATTTAAATCAGTATGCTATTACAGCATGCCACAAAGTCGGGATCTATGCTGTTTTCTTGATGATATGCCATCAGCGTATCATTTCTTCTTATAGCCAGAGATAGAGCCAGAGCTCTGCCAAACAGCTTCATGATATCTGCATAACAGTATTAATTATCCTGTTTAAAAATGTCTATTTTTGCCAGATTGAATCTGATACTAATGTGTGCAAAGGTGAAATTGGAGAACCCAAAATACTACAAAGAATGACAACCAGGAGGGCTTTTAATTTAAAAAAATCTGTCCTGCAGGAAGATAATCTATTTCTAATACATGCACTGAAGCAGAGACTAATGGTTTTTTGTGCAAGTGAAGATTAATTTCTTTTCACGATACAGTTAACATCTTTAATAACTTGTCTTTTTTTCTTTTCTGATGTCTCATGTCATGAATGTGTTTACTTTTCTCCTTTTTGCAGGCACTAAATGAAGACAGCTAAAGATTAAGGATGATGGAGAGCTTTAAAAAAGCCAAAATTAACTCATGAAGTAGTTACAACAGGTGCAGTCCACAAATCAGTTCAATTAGACCCTGGTCTTTGAGGTAAACCCAGGAAAACCATCATGGAGCTGCCGTACAACACCCATTACAACCATGCCTTGTGGAAAGAGACGCCGTTTTATCCTGACGACTGCTCGCTCTCAGTGAGCGGCACCACATTTCTGATTGTTGCTTACAGTACAGTTATGGCAGTGGGTCTCATTGGGAATTCTTGCCTCGTCTTTGTCATCACACGGCACAAGGAGATGCGCAACGTCACCAACATCCTCATCGCCAACCTGTCGTGTTCTGATATCCTCATGTGTATTGTGTGCCTGCCTGTTACCATTATCTACACTCTGATGGACCACTGGATCCTGGGAGACGCCCTCTGTAAGCTCACTCCCTTTGTCCAGTGCATATCAGTTACCGTGTCCATCTTCTCCCTCGTCCTTATCGCCATGGAGCGCTACCAGCTCATTGTCCACCCCACTGGATGGAAACCCATGGTGGGCCAGTCTTACTTGGCCGTCGCTGTCACCTGGATTGTGGCGTGTTTAATCTCTGTGCCTTTCCTGTCATACAGCGTCCTCGCCTTGCCTTTCCAAAACCTGAGCATCCCCTTCCCAATGAATGACCAACTGGTTTGCATGGAGAAGTGGCCCTCAGTTGGAGAGCGACAAGCTTACACCACCTCCCTTCTCATCTTCCAGTACTTTCTCCCTCTTCTCCTCATCATGGTCTGCTACCTGCACATCTATCTCCGCCTCAGGAGGAGGAAGGACATAGTGGAGCGAAGCAAGAACACCACTCAGAAGAAAAACAAGGGGTCGACCAGGATAAATGCCATGTTAATTGCCATTGTGGTGGCATTTGCCCTCTCCTGGCTCCCCCTCAATATCTTCAACACGGTTTTTGATTGGAACCATGAGGCCATCCCAGATTGTGATCACGACATCATCTTCTCATTCTGCCACCTCACAGCTATGGCGTCCACTTGTGTCAACCCCATCATCTATGGCTTCCTCAACAATAATTTCCAGAAGCAGCTCAAGACCACCCTAGTGAGATGTCGCTGCTGGGGGGTGACGGAGAGATATGAGAGTGTCCCACTCTCCACTGTGAGCACAGAGGTTACCAAGGGGTCAATCTTGAGCAATGGATCTATCACCATCAATACTTAAATCAGGGCCTTTCAGTAAAAAAACAAAGAAAACCTGGGGCCTCTCCCATCTTCATTGTGCCATCCTTTAAAGTTTTTTCTTGCTTCGCTGAGTGTAAAACCGAGGTTGACATTTACAAAGTTGTAAACCTCATAATAGCGGTCCAGTGGGAGCTGAGAAAGACACTTAACCGACATGACACTGTACCCTCTAGTTGGAATGAGCTGACATGAAAGAGGAAGTAGATAACAAAATGATGGTTCAAAGGTTGGACAACTTTAGGAACCATGGGACAAATGAAAACACTTTACACAAGCACTTTGACAGCTGTATATTCTATTCTTGGTATGCTGTGGTCACATAAAAAAAGGACATGGTTTTTAATCTAGTTATTCTTCGTATACATCTATCATGTTGTATACAGGACACGGGATTTCACCCAGAAATCATGTTTTCATTCATATCTGATGCTTAGTCTTTACTTTTCACTCTTTTACCTATGTAACTACGAGTAGAGGAATCACAGGAAGAAAGGACAAAGGGTACTGGAAATGTTCCGTTTAATATTACTTCATGGGGATAGTATTGATGACACTGTAAAGGGATTGTAACTGTAATGTGTTAACAATTATTGACAGAGCAGTTTACTACATAGCTGAATGAAAAGTACATTAGTGCATTAAACATGTCTCCAGGCATTCATTCAGATGATTTATCTGCATCAGGATGCTGCTCTTACTACCTACAAGGATCACAAAGTGTTTAATAATCTTTTACTGAGAACCTTGGTAAGAACATACATTTCATGCTCCAGTATATTGTTTAGGTGTGGTGTTTTTTTCTCATAAAATGTGATATAAAACAACCATATATCAAGTGCCATAAAACAAAATAAGAGTGGCAGTAAAGGGGGTGGTCAGGGGAGGGTTCTCCTGCTGTATATAACCTTGATAAATAAATACATGTATGGCCTGTAAAACATGTGACACAGTAATAGTCTGTGGTGTGGTTGGCAATAAAGAGCACCGTGTAGCATAGAAGATATCTCCTAGAAAACTTGTCAGTCACTTTTCTTTGTGGTATTGAATTAAAACATTTATTAGTATCTTTAATAATAAAGTCTATGTCGTAATGTTTGGTTTTATTGATCATAACCTGATGTATCATGTGAAAGTACTACACAGAATACTGATCTTGTGTAGAAGTGATTTGCCTCTTACATCACAGGTCATTCATTCACACTATTGTCAGCTTTCAAGACACAATTGATTGGTTTCCTATTAACGGCAAAGTGACTTATGCAAAGTGTTGCCCCGATGTGCTAAAACATGAGTCAATCAACACTTGAATACGTGGTGTCGATTAAAAACCATCACTTCTAAACGCTGATTATTTTAAAACCCCTGTTCCTTCCTGAGGTCAAACTCAGTGCATTGCCTCTTACTGTGCATTATTCAGAGGGAAGTCTTAGATCACAACTCATTTTAGATGTGCTTGTAGTGTTAAATAAATCATTGTTTTGTTTGGTGGCACTGATGTTAAACAGCACAGATGAGGCGCGGGGGGGTTGCATGAAATATAAGCAGGAATTTGCAAAATATTTATTTCTTGAGGTCAGAAGATAACTTTTATCTGTCTGAGAAGAAGAAGTTAAGAAAGTAATTCTCTGAGGTTCTAAAGTTTGTAATATTGACAGGAGTTTAAGTGAAGGATGTTTTCCACTGTACAGGAAGCTTTGGGATTTTATAATAACATTTTAAAGGGCACTATGAAACACACGACAAAACTAAATAACATTTTAACAACCCTAGTTGGCAGGTTGTGCAAAATGCTGACGTTTCAAGGGCAGTTTAGTCCTGAAGAGAGCTCTCACAGGTCCTCTTCAACATAATTGACTGTTTACTTCGACTGCCTTGGCCTGAGATGACCATTACAAACTGTCTATCACCTCTCCTGTCCTCACATTTTCCTCCTCCTCTCTCACTTGTAAGCTAAGGATACTCCAGCAGCTCTTGACGGTGGAAATTAAGTAGCACCATTTTACCCGAGTGACTGTTAAAGGACTGCATCGCCGTGGTATGAAATGAAGCTCAGACAGAGGAAAAAAAAACACTTAATGAGTCCACAGGGCCAGACTCTCTCTGTCCGTGGAGCAGTTCCAGAAAGATTAGCATCTTGGCTCTCTGCATTTTCATTTAGAGATTCTCATATAAGAAATCACAGGAACAACATGAACTACATAGTTGGCTGGAGATTTCCTCAAGCTGTTGTTTTGAAAATTTAATTCTGAGACACATTTTTTGCCTGGGTGAAGCTTTACTGCTGAAAGAGTGGGACATAATTTGGCCTGTTTTGCCTTGTTCTCTTATTAAGATTCACAATCAAATACAGCTCTTCAGCTCCCAAGAACAAAGCCTGTTTCTCTTTGTGTGATTATGTCTCCTTATTCAGAGAAATAAAAGAAACAGATACTAATGAAGATGTATATAGTGTCCTTTATCAATCTTGTGCATTTCTGCATATCAGATTCCCTCTTTTTGTTGTCCTCTGTGCTTCAAAGAAGCCTTACTTCTTACATCATAAAAAATTAATAGGTCATAGTCATTAAAAATCGTGCAACTTTGAAACCAGTTCAAATGCATTTGTGATTGTGAACACTTATATAGCCTCCTGAGACCCAGCCATGACAAAGGACATTCATTTAAATAAAAAATAACTAAATAAAAAACAAAAGCTTTAAATGTAGCTGTTTTTTTTTTTTTTTTGCCTCATGCTGTTTTCACTAAAGACAATTTTTTTCATGTAAAATAGCAGAAACTTGTACTGTTCTAGGTCTCAGGAGGATAACAACCCTCGATATCATGTCCAATTAACATTCAAAGCATGTGGACAGTGATCTACTGATCTAAAATCTTTAAGAACGTTTGAACCATAAATCCTATCAATACACTGAAATCAGGAAAAATGTAGTCTATTACCTTTTCAGCAGCTTCAGATATGACTCATTTGGACATTCAGAGGCTCCGTAGTGAATGTGGAAACAGCTCACTGACTGATAAAATTCATATAGTTTGACAAATGACTGAGGTTGTAGATGTTTGTTTTTATGTTGAGTCAATGATATATTTTGCTGAAACAATCACTTTTCCCTCAGTTTTCTGAACCTTTCAATTTATTGAGCTTTTATGATCATCTACCTGATTTTTTAATAATACAAAATATATGGTGCAAATCTATGTCTGTAAGGATTAAAAACCTTATTTCTTACCCAAAGCAAGAACTAAGGATAGTCTTTTTGTATTCTATAGCATGTTGATGAAGATTTTTCAGTGTTATTTCTAACATAAACTGACATAGAGAGTCATTAACTGTAGAGATTTAAAACCAGCTCAAATACAGCTGTGGGTTAGGGTTAGGGTTTAGTCTTACAGTTTGCGTCTAAATTGACTTGGCAAAAGAAAATTGTTAAAATGTGTGTAAGACGTCAAAATATAAAATAATGTCAAAGATCAGCATAAAATTGCCAAATGATAATTTAGTTGTGCGAAGAACAACCTCAGATAGAGTCACAGGTCCTTTTGCACTTAAAACATTTCCAAAAACCATATTTCTTACTGAAACTGAGCAGTTCAAGATATGTATATTTTTACTTCTTTACGAGTATTATTGTTCACACAGATCAAGCATAGAGCGTGACTAATTTTACAAATTTAATACCAGTTAAAATACAGTTGTGATTTCTGTCTAAAATGACTTGACTAGAAATTGTAAAAATGTCAAATATAATGTAAGACCAAACGTACTTTTGTTGTGTATTTGCCCTTTTTTTTTTTTTTACTCGTTATTTACGAAAGTTTTTTTTAACAGATACAAAAACAAAAAAACAGACCAAACAGGTTGTGAGGTCAAGAGGTTACAAAGATTGAATTGTTTGGACAAACAACACAATTTTTATACTTAATGGTTTTCAAATTTGTCTCACAGGTTATGTAAACATGCAAGTTTCCCAACGTTCTTCACCCTATTCTTCCTGCGGTCGTATTGTGTCGGTCACCTGTTCAGGTAAATGGAGATGTTTTACAATATTGGTAAAGACAGTCATCGGTGGACATTCCCTCTTAACCCATAAAGACCCAAACACCCAAAATCATTTTTTGATATTAAATGTTAAATAACCTAATTCTATGAATACATGTAAATAATTGGTGTAAAATACAGTTTGTCATCTTTTCATGATCATCAGAAATGACCCATTTGGATGTTCAGAGGCTAGTGAACATGGAAACACTGTCATCTTCTACCTTGATTCACCGGTAAAACCCATGGAGTTTGATCAGTGACAGTGGATGCACACACTTGGTTTACGTTCAATGAGACGATGATACATTTGCTGAAAAAGTCACTTTTTTCTTTCATTTTTCTCTGTTTTCGATATGATAACCTTTGAATTTACTCTGAGCTTTAACAAACATCTGCATGATCAGTGAATTTAATATAGGAAGACACATGATTTACAGTGAAATAAATGCAAAATAAAGAGGATAATATTATAGTAAATGGCGATAAATCACATCAAGGTTAAATACAGAGAAAAATTAATTTGGAAAGTACCACAAAAGTAATGGTCTTTTTACTTGCTGCCAGCAAGACCTTGAGGAGTAAGCATCATTCTTACTAAGACCATCAGGTTCATGACCAAGAAAGAGGGAGGCGAAGGATGTATTGATTTTAAAACCCAAAACTTCAGAGACGATTTTAGATACTTCCTTTCAGTAAGTCTGGATCGAGGGGCAGGACCAGAAAACGTTCTCTCCAGCAGCACTGCTTTGTTTGGTGTGTGTTTGCCTTTGTTTAAAAATCTAATTTCTCACTGAAGCAAAAGGATAGGAAAGGATTTTTACGGGAACTTTTCTCGCACAAACCAGAAACAGATACTGCTTCACATATTATATTTTGACGTAAATGTGTCTGGCCTGATTATAGGTTGTTATATATGTCAAAATAGAATGTAATGCCTTATTCTGACGCACATAAAAGTGTTACGAAATGATAGTTTAGATGTGTAAGGAATGACCTCAGATGTAGTCACTGGGCCAGATGCACCTTTGTGAGTGAGAGCTAATCTTTTAGTTGCCACAGATGAAAAGGTCACGGGGAGTCATCCTACTGCCTGTGGAATCCTAATCAATAGCATTATACATACTTACATCTGTAGACACACTGAAACAGACAGGTAACACATCCAAGGGTCAAACACATGCATCACCTCAGTCGATATTGTGCCGTTCTCTTATCTGTCTATCGACCTGCTCTAATGGTTCTGGTCTAAATCAGGAGCTTCCTGGTTCATCAAATCAGTGAAAGAGATGTGTTTTTCTTGCTTTTCCAGGATGCTTTTCCTTGTTTTCTAATTTCACAACAGACCGACAAAATGTTTTCAGGCCACTCAAGGTTATGCACATTTAATCATCCAAATGAACTCATGACAAAACACAGCACTGTGTCTCTGCTTTGGAAATCAGTATAGAAATATGCATCACACACATCCTCTGGGTTTCCTGTGAAGACACACGGACGAGCACACAGACATTTCTGTATTGCATAACACGATCAGACTGGACAGCTGGGAATATGAAACCCCTGACTGGTTTGAAGATAGATTAGATAGATAGATAGATAGATAGATAGATAGATAGATAGATAGATAGATAGATAGATAGATAGATAGA
>JAPQRP010000030.1:21407898-21432624 GCA_037367295.1 Apogon hyalosoma
TCTTGTGGAACAACACTGACATTTGTAGAGGCAACAAATTGCCTGTAAAGCTACAGTATCAGCAACAGACTTAGTTGATCTATTGGTTGTTTCTAAGAATAACTACTCTCACTAAAGTCTCAATTGCTCTTTTCTTCAAGGGTGGTTGTCAATTTGGTTTTAATGTAGCTCAGCCTGTAGCATACTTTTTTTTTTTATTCTGTGTCATAATTAGATGTAAAATGAACCTGATTTTTTTTTTTGCAAGGAGATCAGGGACCTCCTATCCTAGAGGAAGTCTTACCCCTTATGCTTGTCTGTCAATATTGAATTTCTCAATCTAATCTGTTTGCAAAGAAGTGCCCCCTGGAACAAACGTTTGCAGATTTTTTTTTTTTTTTTTGTAAGGCCATAGGCAGGATTATTACCCATCATTATGCATCATGCATATTCAACACAACAAGGGATGAAAGAAAGAAAGAGAATATGGGGGGGAAAGAGAGAGTAGAGAGAGAGTAATGAGGTTACCCCTGCTCGCGAGAGATTATGCACAGAGCTTTCCCAGCTACAAAAGATCAGAAGACTGAACGCTGAGGATAGGATGGGGAAAGCCTCCTGTGTTAATTAGTGACTTCTGAAATAAAAGCTTCTGAACCTCATTTCATTAACAGTTTGTGGTGTATTGAACTCACATTTGGGAGTGAGTAGCAGTGAAAATATGTGCAGTTGCTCATGTACTCTGTGTACTGTATAGGAAACAGGATCTGTCCATGGTGCTGAACTACACCACTGTTCACAGCTTAGTGCTGGGGTTCAGTTGGTTCTTACCTGATGGAAGCTGCAATCATAGTTAACTATTTTTTTTTTTTGTTTTTTTTTTTTTTTACCAAATAAATTAAGATTAGTTGTCAAGACTAAGTCTGATACTTAATGGTATTTTTGTGATTGTATTTGATGCATTATAAACAAAGAGTAAAATCAGCGTCATTTGTACCACTAACCATCTGTATTGTAGTTTTGTTGATTTTGTGATTTTTAACGATGAGTCAAGAATAGAATGAAGAATTAAGGCAGAAAATAATGAAAAAAGTTCATGACAAGTTCCAAGCGTAAAACCCAAATGTAGTTGAAGTTAACTTATCCATTAATAAACTTAAAATGTAGTCAACTAGAAAGTGATTATGTTAATTGGACTATTTGTTTCATATGATTGCCAGTGTGTCTTGGTTTGTAATTTTGGCACTTTGTTATCATGACTGCTAATGGGGATGTAACAATTACAAAATTCTGGATATCAAGAGACAAAGACCTCAGCTCAAAAATGAAGCCAATACAAAAGTACCTTAAAGATGTAATATCGCTGACGGACGCTGGGTTGGCTCCAAGAAGCCCAGGTCCCCATAGAATTACACTAAACTTCTCTCAGAGGAATGTCCTCAATTAATCAGTAATTATTTTGAATCTCTAGTAAGTGATCTCGTGGTCCATCTTTAAGTTTTTCATCATCACTTAGATCTCAGGTTAAACAAAAGACTGGGTTTTTGATGTGGCTTCTGACTTAGACAGTTGGGCCATACAAGACTGTAAAATGACTTTGTTTGGCAATGCTTGATTAAGTTTACTGTAGCGCTTAGTATTACCTCACCTCTGACCTCTCAGGCTCCTGTAGTTTTGCCCCGTTTCTTGAAATATGGTCACTCCTGGCTCCAAAACGCCAAAATGGTGAGGGCAAAAAATAACCTAAAGGCAGAAAGCAATGGCTGATGCCACAGTTCCTCTGTCCACTAATTATATTCTGTATATGACAAATACCAACAATGATATTTAAAGTGACAATTTGGCTGATAGCCATGCTGATGTTGATGTTATTTCATGTTTATTTATGTTTTTGTTGTTTTGCCAGGGAAATCTTCATTCTGTCTGTATAAATAAAGTACCTGATCTTAACCTTCTTACTGTTATTTTTTAATAAATGCATCCTCTCATATGAGTTCCTGAAAAACAAACAAAAAACAACTATGTAATGTATCACATAGCTATCCACTACTGCCATCAGTGAAATGATGTCTTCAATGCCAACATTGGATGATATCAGCAAATATTCGACACAATGTAAATTGTCTCCACTGTCTATGCAAGACACACACAGAGTCATTATCACCAGAAGCACCTCTGTTGTGCATGCATTTGCGTTAGTGCTGCTGAAGCAAGAATCCTAGATCCACCCTAAGGGGATGGGCTTTCTCATCTGTCTTCATCTGCCGTGCAGTAAACGCCTCTTCACTTATACAGGAGCTCATTACTCACAATGGCAGCCATTTGAATCTTTTATCAGAGGGGTTTTTAATTGAACATTGGCGAATGTGTTTCAGACAAATGGGTCTCGGCAAGGATGGGATTTGTGTGTATCTGTGTGTGAGTAGGTGAAATATTCATCGTGCATGTTAGCGCAATGTTGCAGCTGTCCGGTTCCGCAAACTATACACATTAGATACCAGCCCACATGGGAGATGGCAAGCTGTCTGTGGAGGCTCTGTGTGATTCACTCACAGAAAATCATTTCAATTTTTCATGGGAGTACACTGTACATTTTACTTTTCTAATGTTCTTTGTCACAAAAATGTCTCTTTAAATTCTCTCTTATCCTCTCCTTTCCTTTGGACAACAGGTGGGATTCAACCTGTTATTATTTCAACCTAGAAATATTTCTCTCACTAGTTCAACCTTTCTCTTCAATTGTGACTCATGATTGTAGTTTCTAGATAACTACACATCCTTCCATTTCTTCTTGCCTTTGTTCTTCTAATGTACTTTAGTTGAATAGTTCATGATGTTCGGTTTTGGTCAGGTACAGATTTCATTTTGCATTAGGGCATTAGAGATGATGCAGTCTTTGTTTTGGTTACAACAATAACAGGATTGTAGGACAGAGCTGGAAATACTGTCCATTTGAGACAAATAAACAAAGAAAACTAGGTGATGTTACAGAGTAGTGCTGGTGAAAGGTGCCAAAGCAACAAATTTAGCAAAGTACCTGAAGGACAAACACCAAATGGAAACGTTTGAAGTAAGTGTTCCAACACCACTGAGGCTTTAAACAAGCTGGTCCTGTTGTTAATAAGTGTGTTGTCCTGTTGGGCAAAAGCCATTTATAATTCTCAAAGCTAAGTTAATCCCTCTCATAGTAATCAGGCCTGAGAAATCTGAGACAGCAGACACAGCTTCAGTTCATAAGAAAATTAATTAAATGCTGTTGTGGTAGATATGTAAAAATGTTCTGCCCTCTATCAGCATGTTGTATAGAACATATTGGCAAACCGTGATATTGTAATAGATTTTATGTGTTAGAAATCCCAGTAATGTGATGACTGTATCTCTTACATTTGTTAGTGTTGTAGTCCTCAAAAGGATAGAAATACAAGGACACATGCATATGTAGAAGTTGAGCAGGATCTCTAGTGGACCAGCTACCATAGATAAAGGGTGAAAGATTTAATCATGCCAACTGTCACTTGCCTCGGGTGAAAAACCACAAGGTTACAGATCATGAAAGGGTCAAAGCTTGTCCCTTCTCCTTCTGCTAGTCCTGTTCTCTGACCTTATTGCTCACTGTTTTATTAAAAATTGTTGGCACTTGAGGGTCAAGAGCAGCAGATGTAGCAAAGTAAAATGCCTTCTATTTGAATGAATTCTAGTAAGGCAAATCCAGCTGTGGGCGCCGCTGCAGTCAAGTGCATATTCATGCATCCTCACATGCAGGATGTATTGTAAGCTGAGGGCTTCAGGTGGCTCGACTGGTACTTATTATAGGCTAGTCTTGCTGGAGGACACGTAGAGCCGTACTGCCATAATGTGTGTGTACTAGTAAAACACACTGACAGTTAAAATCCTATTTGATTCTTTACACTAATCTTGGAATCGCCATCTGCATTTTCACTCCTATCTATAGCAAGGATGTTCCTCATGCACTGATAGGAAGCTCAGTCTGCTGATGAACAGAGGATCTGGTTGGTGATGTAACACTTTCATATATCCACTGCTGCAAGACCAGTGCAATAGTGGGCTATGTGTTACATTAATATTCATACAGAAGGTGTGTGTTATTAGTTTAAAAAGCTATATGATGCAGTAGTGGATGCATCTTACCTTCTAATTAGAGTAGAGACACGAAGAGATGTGACATCTACAGAACAGGGTCGCACGCACAAGCAGCTTTGTTCGGGGGGCCCCATGTGTAGCTGTCTGCTTTGAGTGTGAAGAAGAGCTCTGTGAACAATACTGACAGACTAAGCAGCTCACCTGTAGAAAGTCTGCCAGACTCAAGTCAGACTGTGGCTCTAAATATGAAGAATGAAAAACTTTTTCATGGTTATTTCAGTTAAGGTGGGATTCATTGGTCAGTTCAGTGACAGAGAAGTACTGATGACAAAACATCAAGCATACTGTACATGCGGAAACATACTGACATCTCCAATACGTTTCACAGCTGAAAAACAGATTTAATTAAAGCCACTATGCTTCATAGAATAGGTGCCTCCTATTGTTCATGTAGTTGCTCACTTGGGTCACATACCTTAAACTGAGCAGTGAGATAATGTCATTTGTATTAGGCATTTCCTAACGTGATGGGTAAATATGTCTGCTTTGAAAACAGACTCAGCAACAGTAAGTGCAAGAACAGCAAGCAAGTTGTGTGAAAAGGTTTTTGTTAATAGATAAATATATAAGAGATAAATACTCAAGTTATGATGTCATTAATACTAAGTAAAACTTGTCATATCATTTTGAAGCTCTGGGCATTTTGTTAACATTATTCATAACCTGTAGACATTACACTATGTTAGTGAAATCCATTCATTTTATTTACTGTAAGTGTGTAAGTTATGGCTTTCTATTCATTTGTTGTGTACATCATCCCTTATTTAGAAGAATTTTTGTGACATCTTGTATCACTTAAAAATGAAAATTTTACCCACTTATAGAAAATATTGAAATTGCCGTTCAACCATAATACAAATTCAGATGCAACTTTTTTTTTTTTTTATTATGTTGCCCAACCATAGTTGTTTAGTAGAAATTACAACTGCAACAAGACATACTTTTGTTAAGGCTTTTTTTTAATTTTATGTTAATCCTTAAGGACAATGCATCCTAAAGATTGAAATATATTTTCAGACTTTTATCTCTCTATACACAAATATTTTCTAATGTGTACTCCAATAAATTATCTCTAAGTATCTTTGCACACATGTAGATGCACATGCTTCATACTTTCAAAGATACTGCTGATAATGAAACACTCTCGCTCCCTTTCTCTTTGTCTAGCCTCACTCAATTCTCTCAAGAAGCCTCTTTTCCTGACAAACCATTGCAGTCATCCTCTGCTTTTTTTTTTTCTCTTCCCAGGAGACTGAGATCAGCACCAGAAGGAAGGAGTGTGAAGCACTTGAGGCAGAGGTGAAGAAAAAGAATCAAACATGTCAGACTTTGGTAAGTGCTCCAAAAATATACCTTGGCCTCTAAGTGAAAAGACGGAGGCTAAAATTGATTTGTACCTGAGAGCCGCGCTCGCTATCATCACACACAAATGCCCCCGAGAATACGAGTGGCGGTCTCTTGTAATGATAGCCTGGTTCTTGGGCGGTGATTATTGAAATTGAAAAATGTGAGCAATTAACTGCAAGTTGCAGTATTTGCGAGTTGGGCTTTGTGCAGGGAATACATTTGAGAATGAGGGCTACACTGTGAGGCAGTAATTATATTTTACTGAGTGTGATCAAGCACAAACAAAATATACAGTGCTATGTACAGTATCAACAATGCGCTATCCTCAGGCTGTGACTTGTATATTAGTTTCTTTTGCAAATACATCTTTTCTTAAAGCGCCATACAGCCCTGTAGAACTTTTATGAGTAATGTGACCATTGTAGAAGGCCAGACATACAGTATGTTACAAAACCCTTTTATTATTGTGCTGTATGTTTTCCCTGGCGCCTCATTTTTTCACAGTGCTCCAGAAATGTCAGTCTGCCTTCTGGGGTGGCCTTGACTCTGGTCACACACAAGGAAAAGGAAAAGAGCCAAGAACTTAAAATACAGAGGGAAAAAAATTGCATATTATGTTTTACGCTCCTATTTTAGCATTTGGATTATTACAGTGAACATTGAATAAAACCTCTCTGTAATATGTTAACACTTTTTTTGCCAGTTACTGTCAATAATACCCTTAAAACTTGGAAAGTAGGGACATGACATCCAAATTATGAGTTTCATTTTTTATCATGACTGCTGTATTTTAATTTCATTTCTACGTATATGTACACATGTTCATAAGACTATATGTATGCTATTTATGTATGTGTGTGTGTGTGTGTGTGTGTGTGTGTGTGTGTGTGTGTATATATATATATATATATATATATATCTTAGTATCATTTGATGCAAGCTTATGTGATGTGAATGGGTGTGTGTATGAGTGTTTGTGTTGTTTTGATTCACGTTCTTTATGAATATTATTATTTACTTTGTTTACCTTTAATTGTAAAACTTAAATACAAATAAAAATATTGTGAAAAAAAAACCCTTAAAACTAAACAAGATTTCATATAAAGTGTACTACATGCAATACAGTGTGAGTTTTGATAAGCAGGTCCCTGTATTGTTTGTGTTTTGTGCATTTGAACAGTATGCAGGCAACAAACAGTGGTTGTGTTTTATGGAGGAAGACTATAAGTGAATGTAAACAATACAGGACAAACACGGGTGGAAATGAGAGAAAATGAGTTCCATATTCATTGTAAAGAAACTGTGTGAACACTGTGATTAAATGGAAGCATCTGATACATTATTAGAATTATAAGCCTGTGTCCTCTGTCCATCACCAATATTCTTTGTATACTGGTCTGGGTAATCACAGTGGCAGTAGCAGTGGCCCTGTTTGCCTTAAAAAGGAGTGTTATTCTCATAAAGTGATATAAAAGAGTCAAACCTAGTCTTCTGGGTTGTACACACACACATTAACATTTCTGTTGGATCCTTTTCAAGCATTGGGTAGATAGTTTAGTTTTGATAGTCAGGTGGTTTTATAGTTGGAGTCAGCCTTTGCCAAGTAGGCTCAATAAACCATTGTCTAAAATACTGTACAAGACACAAAACAGTAATTACCATCTACACTTTTCACACAGCAGGACTTCAGAGTAAAGCTTAAGTAAATAACTTGGATCACAGGAGTTTTACTACTAGAATTATACTGATACTGATAGTGAATGTAGCCCCTTTTCTTTAAAATTATAAATGAATGTATAAGCAGAATGATTTTCCATTTTCTTACAGTGTAGTAAAGTAAAGAGACACAATGTTTGACATGATAGAATGGCATGTCACATTTGGGCTCTGTGACAAGGTTTGTGCTTTCGATTTTAAAGTATTTCACTTGATCTCTGGAGAGAATCTAAATGCAGACATTTCTATGAGGCTTCTGATTCAGAAGTTGTGAAAAAAGTGCAGGCTGTTTTATGATTGACATACAAACTTGTTTTTAGAGGTTAAGAAGAAGATGTAGTGCTGATGGCCCGGAGAGAGGTTTTTCCTTTCAAAGGCAGGAGCTGAAGGGATTCACCAGTATTTAAATGGCACTGTTTGGTCCGAGACTATTTGAATTCATTCCCTCGTACCCTCAAGGCCTCTACTTTAGATGAGCTGTCTTTGTGTGTGGTTCTCTGCCCCAAATAAACACTCCATTAGGACTGTTTTCTTTGCTGCCCTCCTCTCACGTTCTCTGCCCACAGCAGCACTTCCCTCCTCAGCCATTGTCAGCCTGCTGAGTCCGGGGGAAGCTACCCAAAGGACAAACTGTCCCCAAATGGCGTGCAGAAATGGCAGGCTGGTCTCCACAGACTGCAGCACAGCTCTTATCTCCTCCTGCACTGAGCTCTGAGAACAGAGACATAAACACAGACAAGACCAATGAGCGCTTTTGTGAGGGGATAGCGAGTTGACAGTAATGTCACTCCCTGTTTGGTCCAAACTAGCTTACCTCTCTCGCTGTTTTTCTCCTTAGTCCTTTTCAGGTCAAAGTAAAGACTCCCCTTACAGCATAAGATGTAGCTGTCAGCGACTCAGTGCAGCTGCTCCGCTGGTAGACTTTTAAAAATCTATTTACTAAACACTGAGAGCTTAGACAGTAACATAAACTGATTTCACGTACCAAGTATTAATGACATGTCTCCTTGTTGTGAGTTTAGCTGTCGTGTATGTAAACACATAGGCTGAGAGACTGAGTGAGTGACAGTAAACACTGGCTAAGCCATCTGGCACCTCCACCTTCCTGGGCATTGAGTGTATAACTACAGACCATCAGCAGGCTATGCCTCCACTAGCATTTAAGGCCTGTTACCATGACGACAAGCTGTGCCAGGATTGCTCGAATATGTATCAGGGCTAATCGGAGATCAATACTAAGGCAGACAGCAGACAAACTCAACAAGTTCAAGGACTGTAGTGTGTTGATATGCTCTCAAATTTAGATCAATAACTCCTGTAAAATGAGTCATTATGAGCTGTTTGTAAACATAAACCCCTTCTGTCAAAAGTGTCATTGGCAGCCATGATTGTTTGGGCTCATGGCATGAATGATATTTGCAAAAGCAAAATGTGAGAATTCCATTTCAAGATGGACTTTTGGATCTCACACAATAAGTCTTTTAACACTTTGAATATTTTTCCTTTCTTTGAGTTGGCTTTGTTGTGGTTTCTTACTGCTCTGGCTCTGTTTGTGTACTGGATGCTGCTGTTTAGATCAGAATCCATATGTACCATGCATCTCTGGTCAGTCTCAATTTAATCTTGCATTTGAGTACAGGTAAATTACATTGTAAGCAATTTGTCGTCTGCAAATTCACTCAGTGAGTGTATCCTGCTATCATTTATTATATTTCTATTTAAAGGTCATTGATGTGGCATGCAGCTAGTCATCAGGAGAACACGGTTCAAAGGGTGCAGACATAATGTCTGCAATCGGCATGCATTTAGCCCTTCATTCAGGTGGTCTGTTTCAAGATGATTAGTACAGTAATGACTGGATACCTTTCTGTCTCCTATACTGAATAAAACCAAATAATGCTGCTTGGTGAGTCTAAGTCCAGTCTAAGTAAGTGAAATGTCTGCTTGTGTTTTAAATGGCACAGTTGAATCATCTGTCAGGCGTGCAGCAATTAAACACACAGCTTTTGCACACAAGGCTGAGTCATGTTTGGATAAAACACATGACTGCATTTGCAGTTACTCTGGTATTGTGAACCAATCATTATGTTTCATAGTTTGTTAATTTAGAAAAAAAATCTCCCAGCTCATTAAAAAAGGAATACAGTGCAAAACCCAGGCTGCAGTGTATTCAGAGCTGAATTCTCCTTGTCAATGGGCTCAGAGCCTCTTTATGAAAATGTGTTTTGCCAAGGGATTATGACAGAGACTGATCTGTTTAGAGTGTCTCGACAAGACAAAGAAACAGCTGATTCTGTGTTCAAGACAATTTGCTGCACATCACCACATGTGTGCTGTCAAATCCAAATTTCCAAAAAGGATTTTCAATGAGCACAACAGTCATGTAGAGATACTTAAATCCCCAACAAGCTTGAATTCCACAGGCTTAAGCTCATTGAGCTCATTGTCTTCATGAGTGTGTAAAATGTGAGTACTCTTTTTTTTTTCCTGTTGAAATTTGTCCTTCAGATTGAACACCTGGAGGCTCAGCCAGCTCACATTAGCTGTGAATTGAGGAATCGATGGATATGAATAGGCATGCCGATGCAATCTACTGCTTCTACGGGAAACATTAAAATTGACTGGGTGCAATTGATGCAGGTTGAAATGCCAATATTTTTTGGGATGTGACAGAAATTAAATTAGTGGATAAGTGGCAGATGTGACTTTGGTTCTATCTTCAGGCTATTGTTTACTTATCCCTGTTTGTCCTTGACAGTATGTCTCCATTTTGGTGGAAATTATGTGCATTATTATTACTGTATGGTGTAGTTTGCACACTACTCTAATATAATGACAGATACAAATCAAGTTTCTTCACATTGTTTTTTCCACCTGTTTAATGAATTCAGTGCTATTTTATTTTGCACAGTGTCTACAGTTACATCAACCTCATCCTACCCCCTATTTTATACACACAGTTTGATATGAGGTTGGGTAAATCGTCACAGTCATTGTCTCTAAAAGCTACATCGAAGAAAACTACCCTTTGACATGTCTCTTTCCACATATGTACACATATTTACAGGCATGTTTCCATGCTTATACCTGCCTCCATTTGCCCTCTGAAACACCCCTCATAAGTAAAACATAAGGAAGAAGCAGCATACCCACTGTCACAAGCTGTAAATGTATCATGCATGAGCCAGTGGGTTTTTTGCTCTTGACTGGAACAACACTTGGCCTACATGTTATTGTAGCTGCAATAAAATGCCCTTCTGAGAGAACTCTCCAGTTGACACTATAAATTGCCTCCCTGGAACGCCTCTTGACTGTTGATTGAATGTAATTATGTTTTCCCTCTCTGCAATGAGTGTTTTTTTGTTGTCTCCATACATTGTAGAAGAGAATGTGAAAAGAAAGCTGCTTGCATGTTTTGGATCTTCATCGACCCGGACAGAGTAGTACAAAAGACTTCACGTTGAGCTTGTATTATAATATTGTTTTGGCGGGCTATCATGGTGCTGAAACCGCAGCTTCTTTTAGTCATGCTTTCTAGAACATGCAAGAGAACCTCGAGCAGTCTTCTCAGTTGAATAATGCATGAGCTATCGTGAACAACACGCCGGGTTTAGTGCGGTATTCTGGTCTAATCACGATGACTTCTTGGGTTTCAAACACTGTTTTCTTGTTCTACCTTTTGTGTAGGAGAATGAGCTTCAAGATTTTCTCCAAGAAAACAAGCACCTGAACCTACAGTTGTTCAACAGTAGCTACAAGACATCTGAGTATGACAAGGTAAGTGCTGACAAAATATTGTGTATCAGTGCAAGTTGTGTTCATATCTGTTCTGTCTGTTTTCATTATAGACCTTTATCTTTCTAGTCCAGCACTGAGTACATTTACATCCATGATCCTACTCCAGAATTACTCTGACTATGACAATATTATGAGTCTTCCATTTGGAGTATTTTCCAAAGACATATAGGATATGCTGATTTTTATTCCAGTCTTAGAGAGTTTTATTTTGTTTTGTTTTGTTTTGTTTTCAGCATGTATACAGTGCATTTGCAATGTATGTATCATTTGCAGGTTTACTGTAGGTTGCATCACGACTCCTGTTTGTGATCGGCTGGGATAGAAACAAAGATCCTCTGTAGTAAAGATGTAAAAATCTGTGCTCCAAACAAAAATCCAATTTTTTTTTTGCCAGAAGGAGATGTATACCCTCTGTGAAACACCATAAAAGGGGATAGCAACTGGTTTTTAGGGTATGGGCAATGTCAAAAACCTGAAATTTTCCACACTGTCACAGTAGAACAGTTTCCTATTTTGTACATGTATGTGCTCATTGATTATTTTCCCAGGTTACACTAAACCTATTTCCCTAGCGTGCCATATAAACTGCAGATGTGTTGAGGATTTCCATTTGTCCTGCTGATGATTCTATTAAAACATCTTCACCTTCCTGTTGGCCCAAAGACCTGAGAGGCCTTCTGAGCTGATAATACAAAGGTAGAATAGATCAACAAACAAAGCAGAGAAGGCCTCCCTTTATAGACAGGAAGGTAATTTCCTGACGGAGCTGATTGTCAGGCAGTTGTCATGGGGTTGAAATAAAGGTGGGTTTGTGGTTATGGATGTCTTATCAGACGTCGTTTGGCTCCTGAAGCAGCTTTCATGAACTGTTATCACACTGAAGGATATGAGAGCAGTACTCTGCAGGGCAATGCGGATATTAGCCCTCACTCCCACCCCTGTGTTCAGATCCCTATCATCTCTGAATGAACTAGGAGGGGTTACAAACGGCACCTCCCTCTATCTGTAATAGTCTATTGACCTGCTTGTGCTGAGTCCAGTACAGTTTTTGTTTAATCGGTCTACATTAGGTCTTGACAGTGGCTCCTATTCACATGGGTAGTTTTAAGTATGTGAAGTCGGACTGCTCAGACGCTGGTTTCTGTTTGTGTTGTGCTTTACTGGTGCTCTCTGTTGAAACGCCCATCTCAAAGCATCATTAGTCATTGATGGCATCTCTGAGGAAGGGAACTTACCACATTACAGCTGTAGGAACCCGTTAACCTTTTTGTTGATTAGGGGCATTTTAAAAGCTGATGGAACTACACTGCCTTTTAAACAACAATACAACTGGTCTGCAGGGAGACAAAATATGAAGAATACGCAGAAATAGAAATGGCCATGTATTCAGATGCTATTCACAGTGGCAGTTTAAGCCTCATTGGTATTGAATTGCTGTACAATCTTAGTACAATGCCCAAATGTTGCATTCAATTGAATGCTTAGTGGTTAGTTAACAATGAACCATGAATAATGCATAAATGTTTTGGTCTGCAGCCATGGGAGTGGGTGAATTATGTTACTCTTGTGTTATTTCAATATTTGAAAGTCTTTTATCACCAAAACCAGCCAGTTCTGATGTCTGGCCTCTTACAATTTCTGGCTGTTTCAAAAACTTGGAATGCTTTATGTGGCATTAAAGCAAATCTTTTTTTTATCCAGTATGTTGTTTTAAACTGTACTATATGAACGCCAAAAAAATTGGACCTTATTATATTTAGTTGTTGGTGATGTGTTGTCAACAAGCTGTGTTTCAGTGTGGGATTGTTAGACTTTTTATTTTGGTATTGGATTACACTTCAGTATAAAAATAATCTGATGTGAGTACATAGCAACAGTTTTGACCGATTGATCTGCCTATATTGTGTTTATAAAACATCTGCAGTCTTTGTGAAAGGTTCAGTATACATTTAACCTAAGCAACCTACCTAGTGTTATGATTTGTCAGGTGCTGACACTGTAACACTCTCCTCTATTAACTGTCCCTCTGAGGGAATTAAGGTAAATTTTGGCTGGAGCTAATTAGCTCGTGTATCATTTTTGCTGCATTGTCTTCTGCCTAGCATGACCCTGCAGTGATTATGTTATTGCAATTACAGCTAATGCCCTTGAAATAAGTTTTGTATTGCCAGCATAATCACTTTGGGCAGAGATGGCACAGATGTTGAGCAGTCATTAATTTGTCTACACAGGAAAAAAAAACCAAACAAAACAGACATGGTCACTTGTTACAGGGGTAAATAAATCAGTAAATTAACTCCATATTCATTTATTTATGTTCTCCATTAACTTATGGTTGAATACGTATCAGTATATGTGAAAACACTCAGCAAAGAAGTAGCAACATTTGATTTTTTTTTTTGTCCTTGTTATAGATTTCTGAGTCAAAGGAAAGTGACAGTTCTCTGAATAGACCCTGAAGGCTAAATGCTTGTAAAAGTGGCAGATCAGGGATGACACTGGTCAAGCACATTGTCTCAAAAGGCCAATACAATCTTAGGATTCAATAGAAAACTCTGGCTTCATGTCTGATACCACGGACACTGTGAAACCACAAACAAAAATAAATTAATTCCATTCAATTCAATAAATTAATTCCATTACAAAGAAAACGTACCACACAACATCTTGACCCTTTGAATTGCCTTTTCAACCATTGTAACCCAGGATGTTTTCACTCTTGTCATTTTCTTTACACAGGTGAAGTCTGAGTATGCCCAGCTCAAAGAAGCACTTTGTGCTGTGACGCAGGAGAGAGATTTAGCCCTGTGGGAGAGGAACCAGCTCCAAGGCAAACTGGAGAACTTAGAGCAGGTGCTTAAGGTGAGGAACCCGGCTCAAAGGGCAGAGCTGACACCATTACACCTGACTACTTTGTGCATTGTTTGTAGTATGCTTTCCGGAGTTCCTAATTCAGGTGTTTTTATGGAGCCCAACCCTTTGCCCTTGCCCTACCTGTGCTACACTGCCTCCATCTGGTTATTTTCCGCTTTACTGTCTAATGTTCCTGACATGTCTGTTGCCTTCCAGTGTCGTGTTGGGAGGTCTGACCAGGAGCTGTGAAAGAGTAGAAGCTTGGAGCAGTCTGCCCCACCCCTTCCCTTACTATTCCTCCCTTTAATGTGTACCGACTCACCCTGACCTGACCCTTCCCACCTTCCCTTGTCCCTTCTCTCCCTGCTAGAATTATAAGGTATCATCCATCTGTTAGGGAACAGTCCTATTCAGTCCCATTCTGAATGCTTTCTGTCCACCTCAGTGGCTGTGCTTACTTTTCCCTTTATCCCTGGGCTGCTTACCAGACATACACCTGGTCTAGTCACCTGGCTATAAGACCACAGCACTGTGGAATGTGATTTTTGCATGAGGCAGGACAAAGAGTTTGGCTTCATGATGACGGGAGGGGAAGGAAGAGGAGATAGATACACTGGGGCATCTCTCATGATGATAATGTCACCTACAAGTTTGATGACATTACCTATCCTAGACCTTAATTTTTACTGGCACGGAAATGTCATCTGCTTCTTTCACCTTACAGTGTTGCAAATATTCACATTAAATAGGAGTAATAATGTGGCTGGATCACATGGGCATTGTGCACTGTGAAGAGCCCAGCATTCAGTCTGTTGTATTGTATGGCTTCTTTTGTTGTTATGGATGACCACAGACAAGTGAGCACGCTACGGAGTTTGCTCACCCTTTTCATGTAACTTAAAACCCTGTATTGATCATGCAAAGACAACATCGCTGAGGACAGCTTATCAAACAGTACCAGTAACGAGACTTCTAACAGGTATTGTGTTACCTAAAGGGGGCAGCAAACGTGGATTGTTGTTGTTCTTTCACACAGCAAAGCATCTCTAGTCCTCATCCATAAGCACCTCTGTGCACAATTTGATCTGATCTGTGGATCATGTGACATAAACTGTCCTCACGTGGCATTTTCTGTGACTTAGTTTATGTCTTTCTTGTATTAAGGGTTTTAAAGTCAGTACACTGTTATCGGGGCTGTGTTTGTGGGATGTGTGTGCACATGTAACACCTGTGTTTTGTCTGAATGTGGAATAGAAGACTGGAGATGCAATTTGTGTTCACTCAGTGCCGCTGGATTTAGTTCCACTAACAGCAGCCCTCTCTATGCTCCCCCACAATCCTCCCCCCTCGGCTCTCCACCCCTGCCCCCCTGCGGACAGCATATGCGCGAGGCTGCGGAGCGGAGGCAGCAGCTAGAGTTGGAGCATGAGCAGGCCTTGGCTGTACTCAATGCAAAGCAGCAGGAGATTGACCTTCTTCAGAAGGTAAGGGAATTCAGGTTGCATAACACTAACAGCACCCAAGGGTCGGGTTTGCTTGTTTGGGCATGCTTATGTGCCCCTGACATGGGTCAAAGAGCTTTTTGTCGACCACCGGTGCGATACATACTGTCAAACAAAGGTGAAAGTCAACTCAAATACTACATTATTATAATCCAAACTAAAAAACTTACTTTCCATAGGCAGTGTTGGGAGGATTACCCTTAATATATGTCATGACAGATTACACAATACATGCACTTGAATGCAATTTCTACTGTATTCTGCAATATATTTAAAAAAATTACATCCTTGTCTTATGGTAAAATAAGATAACTCTACATTATTAGACAAAAAACAGTGTCATTGAATGCAGCATTCACACAGTACTGTCACCTAAAATAGACTGAACCCAGGAATTATTCTTTAAGTCTACACTAGTACACTGTTGCCCATAAAGTTGGAATAATTCTGTTTTCAGACTCATTCCTTTTTTATTCTGATTAATACACATCACTAATCACCTTTGACTTGGTGCAATGATTACATACCGAGTCCCACTTACACTTCCTCATGAATAAATCATACTGTCACAATCATTTCGTGAAAAGAGGTAAAGATATTTTATTCCAATTTTATGGGCAACAGTGTATTATGAGTATATTTAAACACAAAACCATTATGATATTGGGCAAAAAGAATAAACACCCATGTTTTTTTTTATTTATTGACATTTTATTTTGTGTGAAACCCACTTAACAAGTTTGAGGTGCAGTTTTCTTGCCTTGCCACTAACCCTCTTTAAAAAAAAAAAAGGAACCAAAAAAAGCCATTTTACCCTCTGTTTTCCACAATCATGAATTGGATGGCAATGGTAATGTAAATCTTATGTTCAATTGGATTTTTCACTTCACTGTCCACCAATTTAAGCATTGTCATAACAGTATTTATTTATTTTTCATGAGGCAATAGAATTCATCTTACAAGAGTACTTTTCTTAAAACTATCCAACTTGATTTAATCGACTTTAACCAACTCAAAGATAGTAAATTCAAGAGGAGTCTTGAGATGAAATGTAACTTTTGACAACAAAAAAGAGATGCCTTTTAACCCACAAAGACCCAGTGCTACTTTTGTGGAAGTTCTCAAATTAAATTTTCTATTTAACTTTTCTAAAGTGATTTGTTGCCATTTATTATAATGTTATCCTCTGTATTTTTCACTTTGTCAGTGAAAAGCAGGCATTTTCCTATATTTAATTTACTGATCATGTAGATGTTCATAAATTCTCAGATTTAAGTTGTGAGTTATTATATAAGAAATTGAGAAAACTGCAGAAAAAGTGACTTTTTTAACATAAACAAAGTGTGTCCATCCACTGTCATTGATCAAACTCCATGGGTTTTACTGGTGAACAATGTTGTAGAAGATGACGGTGTTTCCACGTTCACTACGGAGTCTCTGAATGTCCAAATGGGTCACATCTGATGACCATGAAAAGACAAACAAACTGTATTGTACACCTATTATTTACATGTATTGATAGGATTAGTGGATCAACAGGTATTAAATAGTTTACTTCAGTATATGAATGTGGTCAGTGATGGCTGTTTGGGTCTTTATGGATTAAATTTTCAGGTTGAATAATGCTGAATGTAAAACATAATAAGTAGTCTATTGATTGTAAGAATGCAATTACACTATGATTATCAGCCAGAGTTCCTAATTTTTTTGCATGTATTCTGTTAATTCCCAACACTGTCCACAGACTGAGGCTCTCTCAGTCCCAGTGCATCCTCTTAACAGTCATCCATCACTCTCAAACCCATCAGCATTTCAGAAGCACTCCTCTTGTTCCTTACAAGCAAATCCAACATATAAAAACAAAAGTAGACATGACACTTTTTAGAGGCTTGCTTAAACAATAATGCTTGTCCAGGCCATTTGATGGTTGGTCGTCCTCGTCTGTGCACTGGAGCTGACTGTAATGTCAAAGCACGCCCAGCCACAGCTGAGATTGCTGATAGTGTGAACGTGATAGGAATTGTCACTAAAGCCTCCTCCAGTAACAGTGTGTGTACCCCAGTGTTGTTTTTGCTACGGCGTCGCCCGAGCCTCACAGTCAGCCGTTCGCAGGCAGACTTCTCAGCTTCACTTACATTAGCAGAAGCTCATTACTGCGTTATCTTCTGTCAGACACTGGCTGCTCACTGCGTTCTTCTAAATTAATTGCCTGCAAAGTAGATTTATGAAATTGTAAAGTCCACAGATGCTCTCATATTCATGTGGAACACTTGTTTTTAGTAACAGATGTTCCCAGTTCCCATAAGAAAAATGGTGTGTATAGTGCTTTTCTATTCACTTCAGTGGTTCTATAGTACCCAGACTGTTTTCCTTTTGATTGCACCAGCCTCTTTAGTTTATGTTTGATGGAGTGCAATTTTAATAGACATTTGTTTCCACTAAACTCCAGGCCATTTTTCTTAGACATACTGTAGCTTTTTCTGTTCAAAAAACCCTGGCAACATGTTCTCCTCATCAGTACTAGCCAGGTCGTGCTACAGTATAATAGAGCCACATATAGAACAGGTTTCAGTTTGTTTAGACTGATGCTTCACAGAGCCTCATAGCTGGTAAGTATACAACACTGGTTTGACAATTCCTATTTCACACCTTTGAAAAACTGAATTAAAATAAAATACAACATAAAATATGATGGTGAAAATGGTGAAAAAAAGAGCTATAATCCAATGCAAACTGTGGTAAAGATTAGACATCCTCTGTGAACCTATCAATACTGCACTTTTAATATATTGGAGCAGAAATAAACTACTAATTTCCTGTGGCGTCTTAGCAGTGTGGACAGGACCAGAAGCTTTCTTTTCGACCATTTTCACCCCGATAATCGAAACATTTAAAGGTGTATCCGTGTGGTTTGTAAAAGCATGTCATTGGTCTAAACTGCAACATAAATGAAACTGAATTGAAACACTGCGCCCTGTGTTTCCCAGGCTCAGGTTGAGGCTAAAAAGGAACATGAGGGTGCTGTCCATCTGTTAGAGGTGAGCGTCTAAACTCTGGGAGGGGCTGGCTGTGTGTTTATGTGGGTACTGCTTGAGTGGGGTAGGGTGGGGGGGGGTCAGAGGGACTAGTCAGCTCAGTAACTAGTCATTTCCTGCTCTTCCTGACCTCAATTCTTAAACTTTTATTTTTCCTTTTTTATTCATGTGCTTCAAAATATTATAAAGAATGTTGTTAAATTGGTGATTGGTGATATTCGCACCAGAAACTAGACTAGAGTTGTGTAAATAGATTGTACTGTACCTGCACAAGAGTGTTTTTCTTTTCGAGATGTGTATGAGTGATCACATGTGTAATTGTGCTTTATTTCTTTCCTACATCTCTTTTCACTGTATGGGTGTGTGGTTATGCATATTCAGAACCACTTGGACAGCATGCAGGTATTTCAGAATTGTTTTCATTTATTTACTTAATATCTTTCTTTAACTTGCTCAGTAGGGCATACTGCACCTCCCACTTTTTGGTGTAGTTGCAGTCTTGAGTTGACATATCACATAGTAGATACATAAACAGATACCAAAAGTTGAAAAATAGTAGATAATATCACTTAAGGACACATTTGGTTTGTGGTGATTGCTGTTTGTTTTTCCAAACTATTCAAAGCTGCCTCAGAATGATCTTACTATGCTTTCCGCTTTCCTTCAAAGCAAACTCTCAAGTGTAAGTCTTTTTCAAGTCAAAACATGAGTGATGGCCTAAGCTGGAGGTCTTCCTGACTGGATCATAAAGAAAAATTCAGCTAAACCCATTAAATAATTGATTAAAACCCACCAAATCAAGTTTCAGAATATGTATTGCCTTAAATTAAAGATGACTGCCTGAGGCCTTACTGACCAACCCCAGTTTCACATAATCCAAGACTATGAACACAGTGAGTCATGCAAATTTAACTTTAGAAGAACAACTATATCTAGATTTTAAACTTGAGAGCTTGTCTTTTTATGAGTTTAATTCAGGCCATATGAAAATTAGGTATTATACCTCTTCAGTTGTTACACATAACACTAATTAAGTTGTAATCAAGTGACTACACAGTGTCGAATATGGTTCTTTACCCATTGTAGCATTGCATGTGTGTTTCCTAGCATGTATTCTATTAAAAAGTGTGTGCTTGCCATACAGTTGGAAACTGTATGATGCTACTGAGATAATCCTTGTTTGTGTTGATGAACTAATTCTAGTTAAGAAATGCAAGAATTCTGCCGTCGACTCTCCGCTAACCGCATGATATGTTTAGCAATAAAGTGTCTGCATGAAATGAACTCAAGAGTGGTGTTGGAACAGAGCAGTGTAGAAAGTTCAGTTGTAGAAGTAGGCATTGTTGTGTGTTGGGCAGAGCTAAAAAAATTCCATGGTAAGCTGAGGAGGAGAAACTTTTAGATTGTTTCCAGCTTCAGTGCTTATTCCTGATGATCGGCCGTCATGCATCTCAAGAATCGGTGCTCCACCACCTGGAATTTACATTATACCTGCCCATACTGTTGTGTTCACATTGCCAGCATTATATTGTTCAATGAAATGCCCTGCTCTTAGGATCCAGTGCATATTCATGCTGCCATGAAACAAAAGGCTTTTATGTGTTTTTTAAAAAAAATAATATTTACTGTAAATGTGCATGTGAGTTGTATGCTGTACTGTCTGTAGTAGGTCAAGGATTCATTTCAGGAAATGCTTTCCTGTAATGGCTGATCCACATGTTAAAAATCCCAAACCCCATTCCATGATATTTTTGTGTGTAGACAGTAGACGTATAACTAGTCTTATACGAAACTACTGTATGTATGTGCGTAATGTAGTATTTCTGTACTGTCCTGGATTCTGTGGTTGCCTTAGTTTTTCTTTCTTTTGTTTTTCCTCATTTCCCATTCATTTTTCCCTGTTTGTCTGTCCATCTGTCTGTCCTCTCTACTGTCTGTCTGTCTGTCTCCTCTCTCTATGACTCTTGTCCTCACACTCATCAGGCCAAAGTCCGTGAGCTGGAGGAAAAATGTCGGTCTCAGAGTGAGCAGTTCAACCTCTTGTCAAAAGAGCTGGAGAAGTTCCGGCTCCAGGCTGGAAAGTTTGACATCCTCAGCACCGAACCCCTAACTCTATGCGAATCGCCTGGGTCGCCCAACAAATCCCTGTCCCAGCTTCTTAATGGACTGGCTGCCCCCATAGGAAAAGGTGTGTGGGAAGAGAGGAATTTTTTGTATTATTTTTGGAGGCATTTTACTTGCTTTAGAAAGCACTGTAGCAATGCATGATGTCTATCATGGGGGAGCTGCAGGGTGGATATGCCACTCCACATGGGGCAGGTCTGCATGATGCTTATAATGAGGTAAAAAAAATCCTCGCTCAAAGTTTAGAAGGCAATCATTATGACTTAATCTGCACTGAACACAAACTGGTAATGAAAGAATCAATCATAGTGAGAAATAGCCTTTGGCTGGAATAACCTGCTCTTGTTTGTATTCATTTGTTTATGTGAATACACAAATGCGTCACTAATTACAGTAATACATATCCTTCAGCTCTTGTGCTGAGGTTCTGATTAATGAATATGGTCACAAATAACTTAGAACTAAAGATTGCATTACACTGTAATGCATATTGACCACATTCAAAATGTTGCACTACAATTGAATAAAATGATCATGTTCAATTGCTTATTTTAGTTGCACTGTAAATTATGTTACAATCGGCTTCAAATGTTCAAGCTAAAAATATTATACCATTTTGTGGATTTGTAAATTGATTTAGACTGCCATTTATGACATTTAGTCTAAAGTAGTAGTAGTAGTAGTAGTAGTAATAGTCTAAAAACTCTAAACTTTGGCGGTAAGATTTTTGGGCACATACAGTCCTGTGCAAAAGTCTTGGGCCTTGATTTTGCATGGCTGAAATGAGAATGCATGTTTGTTTCTCATTCTCTTTTCTTCAGATACAACAAGAAAATACAGGAAAATGAGCACAGCCTTAAAAGACACACAAAAACTGAACTAAATGGGTTGTAAACATCAAAGTTATTATTTAGTGTGACCCCTGACCCCATGATAAGAAGCAGCACAAACAATTAGAAACATCTGACACGTGTTGAATGAAACCTGGTTTAAAACATCAGGAAATGAATGCAATAAATTTCATTGTTTGAACAAAAGGGTTGAAGACGTGAAGTGCAAAGGGAGATCACACTAAACACAACCACTTTGGTTTATAGAAGCTGTTTTTTTCCCAGAAGCTTTTGTTTTTAATGCTGTACATATTTCCCATATATTAGATCTACAGATTGTATCTTAATACAGAAACTGAGAAATGCAAACCTAATGTTGGCCTTCGACATTTGCACAGTACGGTATTTATTGTGACTTTTTCATATTTTTGTGGTAAGATTTGATGGGAAACTGTTTGTTCACAGGGAATGAGGCCCAGACGAGCAGATCCTTAATATCTGAGTTCATTCGGCCGCTGCAGATCAGTGGAGACAAGCCCGAGCTCCTCTCTGTCAAGCCAACATTCCTCACTCGCGGCCGAGCCAGCAGCCCAGCGCGGGCTTTCTTGTCTGAGGTATCTGATTGTGTCCATTTGTGTCCAATATTGTCCCCGCTTTAGTGCCTATTGCTCCATGTACGCTTTGCATGACACCTTTTATACAGAGCTACACTTGAATGCAGTGTCTCAGAATGGGGTCTAATAAAGTGAAGCTGACTATGTAAACAGCCAAAATAACAATGTGTGGCTCCAATAGAGTGGAATGCTCGGTAATGTAGGTGCTTTATTCTGCCCTGTTCGCCTAAATAAAATCAGAGATGTGCACTTCTCCACCAGCAGCGAGCAATGAGCCAAATCTGAAGAGTACGACTGTGTCCTAAACACCACTGAGAGTTCAGCTCACCAGTGTTGCTTGAAATGTACTTCCTCTTTGGTCCTTTAGTATCTTTTTGTGTGGATATAGCTTTGTGCTTTTTTTTTTTTTTCTAAAACCATTTTATGGCTCAAAAAAGATGTTTCTTTTTTATTTCAAGAGATGCTCCATACAGTACAGTTGCAGGAGACTTCCTTGTTTTATTGTTGCAACGCTTGGAACAGAGTAATTATGCATTCTTCATATTCTTAGTGTAATTTTCATGCTTCAAAGACTATGTTGAAACTATAAATAATATACAACTGGGGCTAAAGGAAGCAGTGTGTTTCTATTTTTAATGCTTTTCAACATCAAGACATATATAAGACCTTTCAAAGTTAAGCCATAAATGACTTTTAAATATGAGGCAAAGTAAAACACCAGGAGCTTCTGATCTTAAAAAAGTGTTTTTTGTGCTTTCCTTGCCTTTTCTGTTTTTTTTTTCAGATGGACAAAGAACTTCGGTCAACCACCAGGTCCAAGCCGAGGTTCACAGGGAAGGTCCGTCTCTGTATTGCTCGATATAGGTATGTATTTACAATAAACAAACAATTCAATTTAGAGTAATCTGACACAATAAAAACAAAACTCCCACTGCACAACATTCAGATTCATATGTATAATCAAGCATATGAATATCAGCCCTAAGTGTCTGAGAAAGTAGCATTGAATTTTAATTGCCTCAAATTATTTGTCTAAGAGACTGTAACAATCAGCACAGGAGTGGGATAAAAACTACATCTTTAACCTGGTGCTCTGTATAGACATCTCATGATCCAGTCTTGTTGAGAATATTTGTTTTCTCCCAC
Organism: Apogon hyalosoma; assembly: GCA_037367295.1. Taxonomy (NCBI): domain Eukaryota; kingdom Metazoa; phylum Chordata; class Actinopteri; order Kurtiformes; family Apogonidae; genus Apogon; species Apogon hyalosoma. Next base: position 21,431,001 of record JAPQRP010000030.1, read on the forward strand.
TGAGCTTTAGGCTCTGGTCTTAAAGATGATTCAGTGTTTCTGTCTCTAAAGAAAATTACCTGTCAGCACAAAAAATAATTGGAATCCTCAGAGCACAAAGATGAGAAACAAGGCCAGCGCTTTCAACCCACACTCTGCTCAGCTCTCTCGTATTTGTAAAAAATAAAATGAGTTCATATTTCCCAGCAGCACTCAGCAAATAGTTTTTCCTTGACAAACACATAGGGAAACTAGAGTTTTTAATATGAAAACCTCCCATCTTTTGCAGGGTATAAATGTAAGAAATTCTTCAGCACTTCTGGGAAATATTGTGCTTATATCTAAATGATTTGCATATGTTTTCGTTTAAGCTACAATCCTTATGATGGGCCCAATGAGCATCCTGAGGCAGAGCTCCCTCTGGTGGCTGGGAAGTACCTCTACATTTATGGGACAATGGACGAGGATGGCTTTTATGAAGGTTTGCCTCCCTTGATATTGATAGTATTCACTTCTCCGAATATCACCTCAGTGCCAACTATCTCCTCTTCTGTTTTTTAGGAGAGCTGTTGGATGGACAGCGGGGGCTTGTTCCCTCCAATTTTGTGGATTTTGTCCAAGATGAGGAGACATCTTCTGTCAAACACAGGGACGCAGTGACTAAAGAACCTGGCTACCTCAACCACAGTAGCCTGGGGCCTCAGAGACTGGGGGTGGGGACAGTAACAGGAACAAGCATAAGCAGCCTGCTCTCTGACAGTAAACTAGACTGCCTAAGCACCAGCAGCTTGGGCATGGACCTCCTGGGCTCCTCCAGCAATGGCACAGGAACCTTAGATGTTAACATTGACGAGGTTGGTGAAGACATTGTGCCTTATCCCCGCCGCATCAACCTAATTAAACAACTGGCCAAGAGTGTGATTATTGGCTGGGATCCTCCTGTGGTCCCACCGGGCTGGGGCTCCATCAGTGGCTACAATGTCTTGGTGGATAAGGAGGTGCGCATGAGTGTCCCATATGGGGGAAGGACAAAGTCTCTTATTGAAAAGCTCAACCTAGCCACCAACACCTATCGGATCTCAGTGCAGAGCATCACGGACCGGGGCCCGTCAGATGAGCTGCGGTGCACTCTGCTCGTGGGTAAAGATGTAGTGGTGGCACCTTACTATCTGCGGGTGGACAACATCACACAGGTTTCTGCTGAGCTCTCTTGGATGCCCAGCAACAGCAACTACAGTCACACCATCTTCCTCAACGGTGCAGAGTATGACATGGTGAAGGCCGGAGGCTACAAGTATAAGTTCTTCAACTTGAAGTCCATGACAGTTTACAAGGTGAAGGTTGTGGCGCAGCCGCATCAGGTGCCTTGGCAGCTTCCGATGGAGCAGAGGGACAAGAGGGAAATTTCTGTGGAGTTCTGCACTCAGCCTACAGGTCAGCCTCTTAACCCTTTATAGAGCACTCATAGAAATCTGCTGAAATTCATAATGTCAACCTCAGCATGTTATTGGAGGACTTTATTACTTTTATGTACATTTTCAAAATGTTTTATTGTCATGTTGAAAGTCAAGGTCAATGAAGTTACCATATTTGGTTCCTTGCCCAAGTGTCAAAAAACAAAGAAAAAATACAAGAATTTCATATA
>JAPQRP010000030.1:21432724-21442924 GCA_037367295.1 Apogon hyalosoma
CCCCCACCCGCCAAGCTTTTGCACCCCCCTGGGGGGCCAGCCCCACAGTTTGAGAAACACTGGACTATAGAAATATGACCAGAATGTATTTACCATGGGATTTATGTGACCACTAGGGGGAGTAGTGAAGGGAAAACTTACACCACAGGGCCCTAGACCAAAGTGTCAGGAAGTGATGAGATGGGATGAGAACTGCTGAGACAACTTTTAGTCAAAAAAAAGTTAGAAGCACTGTTGTAGTTTTCACCACTGGACACAGCTCTAAATGAAATGAATGGAGTTTGGTGCTGAAATTGCAGTGTTTCTTCAACATGAGTGAGTTTGGATTATGAAGCTTATAAAGGTATGAAGTTATTGTATGAAGTTATTATCTTTCCTAGGTATGTGGTTTGTTGATCCAAAACTAAACTGTGACAGCTCTGACCTTGTTTTTGACAATTCCAAACAGATCTTTAATACAGATATTGACAACACAAACTGCACAGAAAATAGAAGTGATTTGTGGTTTTACTGTGGCTGTTTTCTGTCTAAAAATAGGGCTACACAAACAGAGCTATAATGTAAACTATCAGCTGACACAGCACGTGAAAGTTATAAGAAACAATGTTATTTTGACCAAATGTCAACCACTTATGAGTTTTAGTTTAAAGAAGAATCTCATGATGCCATAACACAGACATGCATAAACAATGAGCTCTTTACTTTATTCAGTGAGTGATACAGTCTGTGGATACATGATGTTGATTTTCTGGAGGTTTTGATAGTCCTAAATATGTATGTACCCCTGCTGCTGAGCGAATAATATCAATGCTACATATCACCACTTTAACGAAGAAGAAACAAGCAAATATTTCAAACTGCGGTAAAACAAAACAGAAAGAAAGAAAAAGCAGAAATGATTTATTGTCTGTCGCTGCCCTTTTTCCAGATCACTAACTGAATATCATTTGCAGCTCTCACCGGGTGGACTGTTATTAAATTTGTTATTGATATTCCTGCTCCTAGTGAGCTCTATTACATAAAACTGTCATGTAAAACTGCAATATTGTTAATTTAGTTATAATTTCACTGTGCACTGCAATTAGTTTGATCTAAGACTAGATTTCAACAATAGAAGTGAGTAGGGAGTTAAAAATCTTTACATTTGAATTATTTCATTTTAATGCCAACTTTTTACTCAACAAAAAAATGCATCACTTTAATACATGGATATCAAAGGTATCACCCCTTTTAGACATCTTGTTCAAAATAGAACAGTGGTTTCATTTCTGGACTTGAGCCATCAATTTAACATTGATAATAAATACTTCTAGGAATACATTAAAAATGAAATTGATTTGAACAATACATTTTAACTTAAGTCAGTAAGTCAGTCAATTCTGATCTCAGATCTGATCAAACAAAAACAGACACATCTCTAAATAGGCTAGATCCTACATGCACCCACTCATTCCCTCCAGCTCTGGCACAACAATATGCAGCCGCAAGTCAGGCAGTCAGGCATATTTTAGGGCAAAAAAAAGTCTGAGTAAAGGCTTTGGTTGAGCTAAATTTAAAAAGCAGTGAAAAATTATACACCAGTGTGATTGAATAAGCCAGTGATCCTCTGCTTTCGCCTCAAATGGCCCAAACATTTAAGAGAACAGAGCCAGGGTGTAAGTTTGGACTGCACTTTCTGCATTTGATGTAGATATCATTTCATAACTGTACAGCTGCAAAAGTCCAGAACAGCATTGAACCATATCAGTCACAACTGATGAGATAAAAATGACAAGGCCTTTTTTTTTTATTCAAAAGAAGCCATCAATCTCATTTTCTAGTAATGTATAGTAGGTAGAAGTGTTTGTGAAATGTATAAGTCAGAAAAGAGAGTATATCTAAGGTGTAGCCAGGGTTTGACAATGGTGAAATTGTTCTGGATAACAACAGAGAGGCTATACATGCAGTTCCCAAAAGCCACATGGACTGCTGTTAAATTTAGTAAGGGAAGGAAACGTTTTATTGCTGTATGTCTGGGAAAGACACAATAAGGTACGGTGTAACATGACTCAACCCGCCAGATGCTAAATAACAAAAAATAAAATAAATTAAATCAAGCTCAACACAGCTCAAAACATGATCTGGGCTTTGAGGAAAATCTGATCATTCAGTCCCATAAAGGTCAAAGTATTAGAGCAGGGGTGTCAAACTCATTTTAGTTCAGGGGCCACATTAAGCCAAATTTAATCTGAAGTGAGCTGCACCAGTGAAATAATAACATAATAATATATAAATAATGTCAACGTCAAACTTTCCTCCATGTTGTAGAGCAAAAAAAGTAAAATTATGCGATGAAAATGTTTACGTCTACCAACTATCCTTTAAAACAATGTGAATAACATGAACAAACTGAAATTTCTTAAGAAAACTAAGTGTAATTTTAACAATGTTATGTCTCAGTTTATCATTTACAGATCTGTAAATTACAACTTACAGATCACAGTGGTTCTACAAATACACAAAAGATTTAATAACAGGCAGAATATTGGTCAACTTGCATTTCAGACATTTCAAAATGTTCATATTTGTTTAGTTATTTGCATTTTTGTGAAATGATTGTTTAAGTGTAAATACAGTAAAATGACATGAAAATGTTTACATTTACAAAGAGAAAAATTGGAGTTGTAAGTATTTATAGGTTATTATGATAGTATTTTACTGATCTGACCCACTTGAGATTAAACTGGTCTGTATGTGGAACCTGAACTAAAATGATTAATATCTTCAGTGTAATTTTTACATTTCACATATTTGTTCCACAAGCCAGACTGGACCCTGGACCCAGGGGGCCGGGTTTGGCCCCCTGACCGTATGTTTGAGATCTCTGTATTAGAGCATTGTGGTGACAAAACCAGCTCCTCTGATAGAGCACAGATCTTGTTCTAACAGAGTTTTTCAATTTGAAGTCTGATCCGTATACTGTACAGCATGTGGAGTAATAATCTGAATCCATGCAAAAACACAACTGGCCTTGAGTGAGATCATGGTGTCAGGGGAAATGTAATAAGACATGCAGCTGTGGTCTCAGCTCCGTCTCTGAGGTAGACACTCAAAACAACAGGACGTGTTGATAGGCATGAAAGTGTGAGGAAAACTGGAGACAATTAAAAAACCCTACAAGTTACGGAGATGTTTTTGATAAAGGTGAGTGGTAGACGTTCACTGAATTGCTGCAGGGGGATATAACTTTGGTGACTTTCTTTTTGGAATTAAATCCACAACACTGTAGGAACTTAATTCATATGTGAAATCACATGGGACCGCTGCAATCTGTTTTGCCTCTGTCGTTGCATTTTTATGTTAAACACTGCTCTACTTTTATTAACATTTTGAGTCTTCGCAGAGAAGCAGGAACACGGGAAACACTCACAATCTGCACCAGCACCTATTAACTATCCTCTGGGTTTGTACTGGAGTTCTGTTTTGTTTAGCACGTAGCAAGAGGTGGTGGTCGTAAGGCTGGGGTGGTGATAGAAAGGGGGCGCTAAATGGGAGGAGTGGCAAAGAAAAAGACTCCAAATCCAAAGCCTTTGGCAAGAGAAGAATAGCAATAGCCAGACCTCCATCTGTGATTGATCAGCATGTTGGCTCACATAGCCTGTGTTTGTATATGAGTTGCTCTATGGGTGTGGGAGGCTGGGAGAGAGAAAGAGAGCGAGGAGGAGAGACTTCACCCACAAGGTTTAAGCTGGGCGTGTGCTGGGAGTTATAAAAAGACTGGCAATGGAGAGTGGTTATTATTGTGGCAGAAAGGACTGATACCCACACTGGCTCACACGACTTAATGATTAAAGCGTGGGTATCAGAAAGTATTAAATAACCTTTACGTGGTTATTTTCAAAGTTGCTGAACAATTAATCTATTATTTTCTGCATGTATTAAGGAGCTCCAACAAGTCTAGACATCTTTGTAAACAAAAACCACCCAGTTTCCCTTTCTGCTCTGACCTTTTTCCTTCCTTCCCAGCAAATTCGCCCCTTTGTATTCATTAGGAGAGAGTGTACAAAACTATATGGAAATTTTAGTCACATACACTTTCTCACCTGTTATTTGGCAGATTTTGTGTCAGTTTAGCAAAATTCAGACATTGTTTTCAGTGATTTGCTGTCAGTCTAAATTATTTATTTTACTAAAGGTTACCAGCGCTCCCCCGGTACTGCCACCCCATTCCACGATTTGCAGTGGCTGTTCTTATGAAGCCACTAAACTAACACACTGCTTTATAAGCCCATAAAATCAGGCCCCCTTGTCCAAATCTGTTTTTTAAATCCTCCCAGTTTCAGCTTTGGTTATGAAATCAATCTTTCCATTCATTCCCTTCATACCATCAGTGTGATGCTCTGAAAGAGGAAGAAGGACAAGGAGGAGGTGTCACCCTTTTATGCATGTATTAATGTTTAACTAAAGACCCTGACAACTCCCACTGTCTTTTTTCTTTTCCTCTTCTCTCCTTCGTACCTCTCAAACTAAACTGCAGTCAGACAGTGGTAATAAATCACGGATGGAGCCAGGGTCCAATCAACACGGCAGCCGAATGGCGTGAGAAAGCTTGTGGGTCTCCTGCAGTCACGATAACACCTTGTCTGGATATCAAACTTAGTACACGCCACACAACTCGCGATGGCGGCACCTCGGCTCTGACCGAGTCAGCTGGGAATGGCATGACCTCAGCAGGCTGATTCAGTGAACTAAACGGGCATCAATCAGCAGTGCAAGGTCATGGAGACACCAACTGCATGAATCTGACCTTCAGTGAGTGGCTACCTGCCATGACACAAGGTTTTCACAGGATGGAGACTCCATCAATTCAGGGTACGATGCGTTTTATCATGGCAGGTGTCAGATAAAGGAAATGGACAGCATTGGGTCTAAGCCATGGCAGTATGTAAGTGTTTGTACTGTACAACTGAGATTGCATAAAGGACTTGCTGTAACCATGACGCCATGAAAAGAAGCGAGACATATGGGGAAGGTGACAGATTTCTTCACATTCAGCCCCGCTGCTAGGTTTTAATGAAGTCGAACAGGCAGTGGATACTTGTCTTCTCTGTGTGGATAAACACAGAGGTCAGTAGCAAATCACTTTGGGACACTGAACTAGTGCCATTTGAGGACATTTTTAAACTTTAACTTGTGCAGACAGTAAAATGTGACATAAACAATGATCGCAAAAGTCTGCCACATACTGTACTATGAGTGCAGCCCTCCCTGCCTCCAAGTTAGGGAGGTGATAAGTATCCACCAGCTGCCAAAGACATTAAAATTCCAAAAATAGTCGCTTTTTGACGAAACCCAACAACAGGTCTGTAGAGCAAACCACTTATAAGAAAATAGCCCTTTTTCTGGACATGTTCACAGCCAAGTGTGCTGGGTGCCAAATAACCATGCGGCTCCTAAATATAAATCATCGTCAAAGTTCTGTAGCAAACTTATGCAGAAAAGTGCTGGCATGAGTTGTAGCAATCAGAACAGTATGCATTAGTAATACGTTTAACAGCCTTTTTTTAATAGGTTAGAGAGGAAAGAATGTGAAAGAAGTCTGATTTATCATTTCATCAGAGGTAAAGGTAATCTGACTAAAATAGAAACACCTTGACTTAACAGGACTAAACAGAGCTTTTGAGCATCTCCAGTGCCTCCATAACAAAGAAGATTATAAGCTCTCTCCCATGGTGTCGGTTAAAACAAACACAGTAATCACTGTCACAAGTACTGGGCCAAGTAATTACAGCATAAACATCTATTTCACCGGCAAACAAAACAACATTGCCATGGTTTCATGAAGTTGCATGGTTTTCATTTCTGCTCTTATAATTGAGAGGAAATCAAATGTGTTTGCAATAGAAAGTGAAAATCCTTGGAGCACTTGTAAATTTAACAGAATTACATTAGTGAGAATTTAGTCAGCTGGTTTTGTCAACAAACTTCTAATTACCATTGTCAGATACACTAATAAGCCATTAACACAGTGCATTCATAGAAGAATTGCTTCAGAACTATTTTATTGTACAAAGGATAAAAACACATGGCTGTGAAGTGCACTGCCACATTTCTGACTTTACACTGCACCAGGCAAATGCAGTACACATTTTTCAGTTAATTTTCACTATGTGTTTCCAATGCATTTCCCATGGAAAACTGGCACAGTCCCTGTCATAAAGCAGTGAAAAAAATATACTGTTCATAAAAGCAAGTCATTGTTCTTTTCTAAATACCCCAAGCCCACAGTTCAATGTCCATAATCAGTTTGCTTTCTGGAAGCCACATGCTCCATGAGGGAAAGTTTAGGCAGACTAATGAAAAGTAGGTTCGCTCTTTGTGCTGGTGAGTGCCCAGCTGCACAATCCTCAATCAGTGATAGACACTCATCTTCTTACATAAGAGAACACCAAAAATAGAGCTGATAGATTTCATATGGGGGGGATACAAGTACTGCTGCGACTGGCAAACTGTGGCCTGCTTCCCTCTGATAAGGTGGGTGTCCCACACCCAAAAACTACAGCCGACTGGAAAAGTTAACCACTCCATTTTCCCAATATTACTGACTCACACTGCAGTCAGTAAAGATATGAGGCACTCTTATGTGTCAGTTCTTACCAGGGCGTGGGTGAGGACAATTTTAATAAGCGGGGCCCCAGACAGGTTGACAGACAGGGCCGGGGAAGGCTCCACTTTCAGAGAAATTAAGCAGCTCGCCACCTGGATCTTATGATCCTTGAAATCAGTGGCTTCATTAATCCTAAAAAAGAAAGACAAAAAAAGAAATTAGGCTGAATTAAGACACAAAGTTAAAAAGACAGAGACGGAGTAACACAGATCCAGTGAAGTGACCAAGAAAAAAACTACTGTAATCTGGCACAGACGTCGACACATAAGTGTTACACATGAGCCCAGCGCTGTAGCATTCATGTGGGACTTTGATTTTCTGTCAATATTATTAATCACCAGACAAAGAGCCACATGGCATTGATAGTTTTTCAGGGTCATCTGATATGTGACATGGGGCTCATACAAGCATCACCTCTTTATCATGAGAAGTCGGGCAGCAGACATGCTATATTAAAAGCCATCAGTCACTAACATTTTAAGATGTACTTTCACATACTGGAAACTTTTAATTTAAGGTGCAAACAAGTCAAAAGTGGGGAAAATAGCTTGCTTAATCAGTGTTATGAAAACTTTGCTAAGAATAAACATTGCAGTTTTGGTGGAACAAGCTGCTCCAGTGATGAGACAATAAGTGAGGGGGGAGGATGGATGTGGAGGGCTAATAGCAGGGTGTATCAGTCAGTGGAGGTTGAGTGGTGAGATGAGAGATATGAGAAAGGACAGATAAGACCCTGTCTCCAGGCATCAGCCGTTCTGTGGTTCAGGAAGCAGGGGCGCCTTAGTGCCTCTGGACCTGATTTCCAACACAGGAAGTACAAACAGGAAAGCCCAATACATGTTTTTTTATCATTCCGTTAAATGTCTGAAATTTAATTTTTAGAATTTTCTTTGATTTCCTTGGATTAACCAGAACTGTGGCCACAAACAATCAGACTTTTGATAATATATTGGTTTTCCTTCAGTCTTTCTTACCTGGTCTTATACGGGTTGATTTCTTTGTAGTAGTTGTGCATGTTGTGGTAGTAGAGGCCAACAATGGTGGTTTGAGCTGAGCAAAAAAAGACAACATGGTTGGAGGTGAAATGAATGGAAAGAAGGCGAGGAATGTGATGTAGTTCTGCTAAAATGCTCACAAAGAAGGGAAGTTAATTAACGTTGCCTTGCCGCCTAATGCTGGCACCGGCAGACTAATAGAACAGCTATATTCTCGCACAAAGGTGACAGAGAAAGGGCCACAAACCACATGGATGTTGGGAAGTCCTATTAAACTACTGTGACTTCACCCCTTTAGCAGGGGGTCTTATCCCCCTACTCTAATCTGACTTATCGTCCAGCCTGGTCCCACTTCAATACTGTAAGATAAACAATGAAACTGGAGAAAATCCATAATTGCCATGTTCCTCTTTTCAAAGGCTTTCTACTCTGAGCTGCTGCTTCTGACGTCAGAGGCAAATGTGTACTGCGAGAGTGTTTCAGTGTTCCAAAAAAATAATTTCAACACATTGCCCCCTGTCAAGCTTCACAGGAGAACACTCTGTAACCATTTGTACGTTCAAGTCTCCAAATAAGAAAGGAAATAAAAATAAAATGTAGTAAAATGTCATAGCATGCCAAGGTGTAGCCCTGTCTCTGTATACCTAACCAACATATAAAACCACCAGCCAGGTATTCACACAAGTTTATTTGGTCCTGGCTCAAATGTGTCAGCAATAACATATTTCTGATAAAAGTACTTTAATGAATTATAAAAACAGTTTACTCAAGTGTTTGTATAGTAACACAGTGCAGCAGTGGCCAGGTGGAGCCAAGAATCTGACCTGAACACTAAGAGTTTTAATGTCCACAATAATTACTCTTCTCAATTCTTTTTAATGACACAGGAAAGTGGAGAAAAAGTGCTCTCTCTTTTTTCTTTTTGTTTTGAATAAAAGAGTAACTGCCAACATTAAAGTCATAGCTGGATTTCTACAGTGCACCATAAAGTCACACAAAAGCTCTCATGGCACTCCTGTTCTACACTGTATGCTATGTTAGTAGTCTTAAATCTAAGCATAATAAATTATGGGCTAATAATAAGAGCCTCCCGGCTGGACAATTTTCTCTTGGCAGAATGAGTGCAGGGCTAATGCGCAGTGTTCATACTTAACCTAGAAAAGCTACCAGAGGATACTCAAGAAAGGAAAGGTCTGGGGTTTTTTTTTTTGTTTTTTTTTTTGTTTTTTTTTTTACATCAGACGCAAGTTAGTGAACATTTTTAATTTGAAATATTTACGCTCACACTGCATGGCAAAAGCTTCTCCAGGCACTGAGATGTAGTTCTTTCCTTCTGTGGGGAAGCGGTAATGGGGCAGGTTGTAGTTCTGTGGGAATTTCATCAGAGAGTAATCTGCAGGGTTAGAGGTTAGAAAAAGGGTGAAACACTGAGAAAAACAGAAGAGACACAAACCAAGAGGCAAGCACTCGGCCAATCTGCATTATCAGGGGTGGATCATAGATGCGAGGAGACCTCAGGGAGAAAAATACAACAAAAGCTGCTGGCAAACAAAATATTATCCAAAGAAATGGGAAAAAAAAAAAAAGATGGAGGGAGTCATTCTCTGCTTATCTGACCTGCATTTGTCCTCCCAATAAGAAAACTAATGATGTCAGAGCTGCATTCTCTCATTTTCTGATTTCTTAACTGTGTCTACACAAACTACAAACAGTGAGTCACCTTGTAGGCCGCTGACACCATACTGACCTGCAACAAAAGATGTTCCACCCAGGGAGATGAGAGTGTTCGGGCTGGGCTCCAGGTTAGTCACCATGTGTTCCATCACTCTGTCCACGGTCTCAATCAGCCCACTGACCACAGGGCTTGAATGCTGCTTAACAATGACCCAAAAGAAACAAACAAGAACACTGTAGTCACATTCACTGCAATAACAGTTCAACGTTGTGTCATAAAGTGTACCACATCTAAAGAATAATTTTTGCTGAGTTAAAATTTAATAAAATATTCTTAAGTGGAGACTAAAAAACGCCAACATGACAAACTAACAAATGACTTTAATTTGTTTTAATGTTGTACATAACTTTGTGAAATGATCTTGATCTGGTTTCACAAAGACAGACTCTTACTTTGGCTCAGTTATAATAAAAACGAACACCAGCAAAAAACTTTTGCCTCTGGAAGTATTTAACAGTAATAAAGGATGAAATGAGGTAGAGTAAAACAATAAAAGGTGACTGATGTTAGAAAATGGAAATATAACAATTGAATCACCATGTGTGCTAACTTCATATTCAGACTTAGGGTAGATACTTTGGGCAAATTCCTCACTGCTTAATGTTGCTATTTATTATATTTTTAAGGGTTCCTATATTGGTTCTTTTTGTTGGCTCTACATCAGCAAAAATTATAAACAGTATAATCAGCTATTTTTGATAACACTACTTAAAGGAGTGATATTTTGCTTTTTTAAATGGAATTATACATTTCAAAACATTTCCCTGTGGTCTACATAAACTGTAAATGCTATGCTTGGGTCTGAATTCTTCATTAATTCAACT
>JAPQRP010000030.1:21444168-21460795 GCA_037367295.1 Apogon hyalosoma
GTCTTATTTTAAGTGTGATGAGATATTTTGACTAGAATTGAGAAAAATACACTTGGTAAGATTTAGATTTTTTCCAGGGTATTATGCTACTTTTACTGGTCTGGCCCACTTGAGATTAAATAAATTGGGCTGAATGTGGCCCCGAACTAAAGTGAGTTTAACACCCATGGTCTAGACTAATTAAAGCAGACAGTATAATGAGTATGGATCAGTCCTGAATCGTCTTGGTTTAAGGTCTACACTGACCTGTGTGTCTACATAATAGAGAATACAGATTTCTGACACAGCAGTCTGAACAGTGAGGGTAATCTTTACTAAACATTGTACTGTCCAAGTCATGTGTTCTCATACAAGGACATCTGTTTCAGCTCGCTCCTAAAACAACATCCATGCCGGTTCTGAGAACTCAGAGTATTGAAACCACACACTTGCTCAGATGTCTTTCTTATGGCAACAATGTGTTTGTATATTAGAGCAGAGCTTTGGCTGGGATTAGTGTACAGTACAGGATACTGAAAATTTAGACTCAAGAGGCTTTTACACTTCATACTCTTGAACACTTTATAGCTAAATTTACACCACTGCTGTATGGTTTACTTTCTCATGCATGTAAAGTCTTTATGATTAGCGCCAGGTAATGTTACTTTTACTGGCGATACTTTTGTTGAAAATATGCAGTGTTTGAATCTGATTCTCGTAACTCTGTTAAGTTCCTGGGGTTTAAGTCTTTACATTGCATATGTTATATTATGTCATGTTGGACATTGCACAACAACAGTGTGAACTCATTTACCTCCGGCAACCCTGGAGAGGAAAGCACTTCTTCCACACTTTTGAGAAAAGCCTGAGTGGAAGAAAACGGACATCACGGAACTGTTGCATCATATGCACATGGGTGGGCATTGTGTCTGTGTGTGAACTGGTTCTGCAAGTTGTGTGTAAGTGTGCGTGTATCTGAATGTGCTCCAAAACCTGTGTGAGGTTGTTGGCGGTGTTGTGAGGAATGGTCCTATTGGGCAGTGCCTGTAGAAAGCCCAACACTGGCATAGAGCCCGGGTCCTGGGAGCTTTGCACCTCCTCGCGCTGACTGCTGACGACAGGAGGACTCACTTCAGTGGCTCTCTGGGGAGACAACACAACAGGCATCAAATGAAGTTTATGATCAGGAGGCTGTTTCTGAATGAGCACAGAGTTCCAACATACACAGGATGTTTAATGTGACTGATAGCCTGTGTTTGGGGAATTCTCTTTGGACAAATGATTCAGTGTTGCTCGATTTCAGTCTCATGTCCTAAAGGGAGCCATTTAGCGTGGTGCTGAGCAGCTGTCTCCACTTTCTTCCATTTCTTTATCTACCTCCAAAGCCCTTTAATAAACAGACTGGGTCTATTCACATGTGTTCTCAATATGCATTTTGTTCTCATTGTCTTTAACTTCAAAACAAAGCAACAGTTCAATAACAAATGAATTGTTCATTCTGTTGCATTAGAACTGATCCATATTATTTGTTTTCTTCTTTTTTTGTCTTATTTTTGACACATTTTGCACACTTTTCAACATGAACTCTGTATATGTAAAGAAAATTTGGATTCATTCATGTAAAATATTTAGGAATTAGACTTATTTCTTTTGACTAAAAAGCGGTGCAAGATCAGAATTGCCGAACTTACAACTGTTGGTGAGGTTGAGGTGACTTCCTCGGTGACACTCTGTGTTGTGAGAGAAACCATGGCTTGTCCTATAAAATAAAACACATAAAAAAGAGTATGAAATTGAGAGAGGAAATACTCACCTGTATAGATCCTTGTACTTAATGATATTTAATGTATGTACTGTAGATACCTTTTTGATAAGTGTTTCAGAAAGGCAAATGCAGTAAACTGTAATCCTTCTATGTAAGAAGCAATGTTTTTATTTTGTTATAAGACCCTTTGTTGAATATGACCAGGCAAGCTGCAATAATGTAGCTGGATTTTATCACCATATGGCTTCAGCGGTTTACGAGACTGCAAGGTGCCCAGTCATGTAAGGAGATAGATTACAACGTCCACAAAACTGGGATAATGAACCACATAATACTGTGTCACTAGCTTCTGTGCAAAGCTAAGATACATTTTATGTCTTTGTTGTCATTTAATAAAAACAGCACTAACTAGCTACTAGAAAAATGGCCTTATATGGAGCTACATTTGAAGCATCAGTCTGAACCACCAGTCCTGCTCTTCTTTGGTTCAATGCAACATTTTATATGTGTGCTCTGGAGAAGTAAAAATATTTTTCTGTAACCATAACAGTCAGGCTCTTTGCGTCTGGTAATGGCCTGTGGAATATATTGCTTTTGGTAACGACTTCGGAGGAGAAATCACGGCAGTGTGCTTTTCTTCTACCAGTTAAAGTTCAGCAACATCTCACACATACAGACACATACATGTGTACTGAAACAACTGGCAGATTACACTGAAAACAACAGCCACTACAGAAAACAAAAGGCTTTCTGGCCTCCGCACCCATTACAGTTCTAATAAATGTTAACATGCTTTTTGTCCATTCAGGGTGCTTTATGTAATGAACATGATACACAAAACAGGACCGAAAACAGATGGACTCAGGGATTTGTCCTTGCATGTTGTCACCTGTCACATTGAATCAAAGTGATCTGCCCCTTACAACCCAACATGCCTCGACATTTTTAGAAATACATATAAGGCAGAAGTATGTGAGCTGCTGTACTAACATGGTGAAAGGTCATGAAAATGTTGTTTGCAAAGGTTATGTAGGGAGGCGTACTTGTGCGGTTCAATATTTTGTTGTTATGCATGAAAGCTGTGGATGGAATGTAATGAGTACATGGGCGGAAATTGCTTTTTAACCCGGGGTTGACAGGGAGGAAGCAGTATAATAGATGTGCCATATTGTAGAATGACAGGAAATACTTTGCAGTGGTCTCTGATGTCCTACCTATGGCTGCATTGTAGTAGAGCAAAATCTCATCAGGTGAAAGGGCCCTTTCCCAGATGACAAATTCATCAAAGGCCCCTGTTACGTAGTGACTGTATGATCTGCCATTGCCTGTTCCAATGACGAGGTCAGGGTGAGGGTCACCGTAGTTTTCTGAGACGCTGCCAGTTGAGTCACCAGCAGTGAAAGTCCCATTGATGTAGACCTTCAGACCACTAATCTTAGTCCAGGTAAAGAGAATGTGAGTCCAAAAAGGCCCTAAACAGAGAGAAAAACTGGAGTTAAAAATGTATTATATTGTTTGTTGTAGCAGTTTAAACAAATGCTGGATATGAGCGGAGGGAAAAGGAAAATATTTAAAACATAAGTCTGATACGCAGGCATTATGGGTTCTCATCTATAACATTTAGAATTTGGCAGGTAACTTTTGCTTTTTCCAATTAATATTAAAGAGACTAAAATAACTTTAGAAAAGCAAGAACCAAGAAATCCTAAGTATTTTGGTAGAATGGGCTGTCTATGTGATAACATCAGTGTTGTTTAACATTCACAAAGCTATTTCTTAAATGAAGTTACTGGTGCGAGGAGAATAAATTAGATATGGTTAATGCCAAATATATAGAGGACTGTGGAGCAGGGCTGTACACACAGCATGTGTAACACTTAAATGTACTAACAAATACGACACATGTAATGAAACTAAGACGTGTAAACGTGTACATAGCAAGAAGTAGAGAAATGACAATGCTAATATGCAAACCCTAAGCAGTGATAGCATGCTAAATGTTGTTCTTAAGTTTTAAATTAGCCTGAACAAAACCATAGTATGTCTGTGACTGAGTTAAGTTATGGACAATTAACCAAAGTACTGGACTAATACAAACCTGATTCAGATTTTTCCAGGTCTAAACCTTTCAGCTTTTCACTTTCATCATGAATCTTCTGAAGCCATCACCACTTGAGTCTCTTCTTCACCCTATCATCCTCTAATTTCAAATATTGTAATGTGTCTTTATTTTCTTTTAGTAAATGGAGACCCCTGTGTATGCACTACCGCTACCTGCAATGTGTACCATGTGGTAATATAACAAACTGCATTATGCCCCCACATACATAAAACACATAAACCTCTTACTTTATTCAAATCTGCAGGCATGTTTGTGTGCATTGTGTAACATCCTTATCCTAATCCTTCACTGACCCTCAAAGCTTTTCCTGATAGTATCAGGAAGACAGATCTGGCATATTTACAGATTGTGTCCCAAAACTTTGACATGCTACACCATATGAAAACCAGATGATGAGTAATTCTCTGTAACTGAGCACACATTTAAATTGAGTTAATACACTCAAACCTGAGTAACTGAACACAAAAACAGAGATGACAAACGTAATTTGAGAAGACAACACTGACCTCTAAGTGTTTGACTTCACTCCCCGTATGGTTTATCCCATTTTGTCAAACATGTTAACAAAACATTTCATTTCATTGGAAAACAAAGTTTATGTTTGTAACTTTATCTGTCACATTCTAACCTTTGTAAAGTTTAGCTTTTCATACAGGTTGACCTGTAATAATTACCAAGACTGCTCAAAAATCTTATTCAAGACTACACTGAAAAAAAAAAAAAATCCCGTTGTTTTTATGGAAAAAAAAATGGCAGTTATGGTTGCCACAACAATGCTGTAAAAAACACATCAAACCATAAACATATTTACAGAGTAACATGTAGATTTAACATTATAAACATGTATATTTAACACTGAATGTAAACTGTAAATGGACTGCACCTTACATAGACCTGCTTGTTGCCCACAGCATTTTATAAAGCCACCAGGCCCTACTGGGAGCCATTTAGGGTTCAGTGTCTTCAGACTTTTGCAAGGACACTTCGATATGTGAACAGTTGGAACTAGGATTCAAACTGCCGTTGTGGTCTTGCAATTTAAACGGCATCACACTGTTTTTCAATTTACAGTTTTATTTTTTCAAAACAATAGAAATATATAATTTCTACATGAAAATCTGGTTTTGTTAACATAATCTTCCTGTAAAAACTACAGCTACATTTGATTTAATCGTTAGCACAAAAATCTTCTCAAATAAACAATTTTGCATTGTAATTTCACTTACAGTTTTTTATGTTGCAATTTTACAACTTTTTTCTGTTAATTGTACAGTCATTTTTTACAGTGTAGAAATGAGAAAAAGAGAAAAATGTTTTAACCCATAAAGACCCAGTGCTACCTTTGTGGCAGCTCCCAAGTGAATTTTTCCTCTATATATAAATCTTTTTTATGTGATTTATTACTATTTACTGTAATATTTTCCTCTTTATTTTGAGTTTTTTCAGTATAAATCATATACTTTCCTATATTTAATTCACTGATCATATCGATGTTCATAAAAGCTCAGAGTAAATTCAAAGGTTATTATATCTAAACAGAGAACACTGAAGAAAAAGTGACTTTTTTATGTAAAATCTATTAACTGAGCATACCACTGTCATTGATCCAACTCCATAGGTTTTACTGGTGAATCAATGTTATATAAGATGACGGTGTTTCCACGGTAACTACGGAGCCTCTGAACTTCCAAATGGGTCATATCTGATGACCATGAAAAGATGACAAACTGCATTTTACAACAATTATTTACATGTATTGATAGGATTAATGGATCAACAGGTATTTAACATTTTCGATCAGTAGATGTTTTGGTTGCCAGTGGCTTTTTGGGTCTTTATTGGTTAAATGAATCATAACAGATCTGGGGTTATAAATGGCATTAGTTAACTAGACCATGAATGTATAGTTAAAGAATAATTTTTTTGAGACATAGGGGATAATTTTGTGATGCAAAAATACATTTCTCATCAAAGCAACACTGTGTACAGATGTGAGCGTGAATTCATGGTACCTGGAACTCTGATGTTGGCCTTCCATCTGTGGTTGTTGCCTCGCGTGTAAAACTCCACATAACCTCCGTAGGGATTGGTGAAAACAGAAAATCCATTGGAGATAACTTTCCCTCCAGAGGCCACAGCAAAGCGTGACTCTGCTTCATGGTTTTTCCAAAAGAAGGAGAAAGTAATCCCTACAGAACGGTGGTTGGGTCATTAGTAGCCATCAAGAGTGCAAGAGTTTAGAATCATCATGTGCTTTAACTATACTGACTGCGTGCTCAGTAACATGGTTTAGTGCCAGCTGTTAATGTAGCGGGACTCACCCTCAGGACCGCACAGAGTAGGATCACTGATGCAAGTGTTCTGGTAGTTCCCAAAGTGGAGAAATGTCCCACCGTTATCCCCATTCAGAAAGATGCCCTTGTTGACCATTCCCTCAACAATATCTGCAGCAAAGCAAAAACCAAGGGAATCATTTGGCTTGAAATTTACAGGCAGTGTCTTCCAGCCAGGAGGGCTGCACAGTGCCAAAAAGAAATCTAGATATTCAGTTCTCCACTCATTCATTAAATCTAATTATCCAATCTACCTTAATAGTGAGGTAATTGTGAATTCATTTGAGCATGAGGATTTTACAGCTTTCTTTGTATCTCATAAAACTGCGCAAAAGACTAAACAGATGAATTAACCTTGTGTTTGACTGGCGCTAACAGAATATGGATAAACATTAGGGCGACACATACTAGCACAATAAATAAATGAAATAAAGTCATTGCAAATGAACCAAGAGAGACAGATGGTGAGTTCAAGGTGTATGAATGTGAAGAGAAGACAACAAAGAGGTGGTGGATAATGCAAAAGTGAATTTCAGTGAGCAGAACAGATTGATTCTCACCTACTGTTGCAGAAATGTTAGTGTAGGCAGAGTCATTGGTATACACATAGGAAGAGTTATGGGAGGAAGGGAGCACAGTGTGGTTGTGGATTCTGAGTGCTGGACAAAGACAATGGAGAAAAACAGTGATTCATACCAACAGACATATAACACAAGATACAAGTGAACAGTGAAAGAAGACAATGGAGGGACATGGTGCGCAGGTATGAGACAGAGTGATGCCGAAGTGCAAAGTGGCATCGAAAGACATTCAGCTTTTCCCCTCTGCAACGGAGGAATTCCCAAAACTCAGAATGACTCCACACATCAGACTCAAGTCATACCCGATCCCTCTAAAACTTTGATCTATTTTATATAAACTTGATTTAACTGTAATGATTTGTGTGGCTGGAAGGTGGATGGTGAAAATAGTTGGAGACAATGCAACAGGCATTAAGTGTTGTGTTCTCATGAGTATGTGCAGTGGTTTTATGTATGAACATACTTATGTTACTGCCGTTAACATAACCTGGTCTCTTTCCAATCCGGTCCCACAATTCATGGATTCCATTCACATCATCGAGAGGCCAGTAATGTGAGGCCGTGGCCAACACCTGCAGGCCTGGATGAAGAGTTCACGGGTAAACAAGGATCCAGAAAGGGCTTTGCCCCAATCAAGCTCTGTCTCATTACTCAAAATCTATTTTCCTGGCACTCCACTTTGGATTTTAGGGGATTAAAAGATTGATATTAATGAACCAAATAGCTGTATTCAGACAAATCTGATTAATTACAGGAATAAAAGACAAATCAACATCCTCTGGTCTGTCAGTGATAAAAAAAAGAAGAAAAATTACCTCACAGTTCACATTCTGATATGTTATATATAAGCACCACAGTGACATGTAATTAACTACACAACTCAGAGCAGTATGGAAACATAAAACAATGTCACCAGCCTTCCAAAAATTAATGAGTACCTGGATGTTTCACAGGTTGCACCACTTGGGCATATACCTGCAAAAAAAAAAAAAAAAAGAAAAGAAAAAAAGAAATATCAAAAAGCGTGATATATCCCAGATGTACAGCGTTCAGTATTTATATTAAAGTTCCTATGGCTGTGAAAAGTTCTCTTTAAAATCCTTACCTTAATACAGGAGACAAAAGCTGAGAAAAGATGAATTCGTAAAGGAAGCTCCATAGCGTTTGAAACTGTACCAGATACAGTCTGTCATAGAGCTGTTAAATCCCCAAATAAAATGTAATCCAAGTGGTATGAATCATTATTCCAAGATGAGATGAGGAAAACCGTTGATCAGTCCATGTGCCCAAAAATAAAAATGTATAAAGTATTAAATAAAAAAATAATAATAAAAATAAAAATAAAAAAACACCAGCAGAAAAAACAGAATTAATTTAGTGTTGTAGCATCAAGAACAAAATATCTGAAGTTTTGCTTTCATGGTAAAGTTAAAAGTCCATCTTCCACAGAAAAAAACGAATCCGTGATTTTTACTTCTGCGTTAAACTAGTACTCCTTTCTTAGACAACGCTTTCTCAAGCAGGAGAGAAAATCTTTGAAGGCGAACTGAATTGTTGGTCCAAACGTGGGAATTGCAAAATGTGATGTCATATTTGGATCTTCTGAGGAGGGGCGTTAGAGCTGTGCGTAAATGGCATTATTTGTGCGTAATTGGAGATTGCGCGGGGTCCGAATGAGATCAGGATGTGCATTGTGTTTTCCAAACACTGTTTTGATTAAAAATGCACGTTAACAGTTCGTCTCGTGACTAGTTCGAGTTTGATTAAACGACAACACCCCGTTTTACCGGAGCTACATAACATTATTGGGGTAGTGGGTTCAAATTTTTTTAATCCTGTGTTTATTTCAGACAAAGAAAAGTGCAGTGATTATTGTTTTTTTTTATTCAAGTCTGATGAATTTTGTGAATTACATTACTAAAAATAAAATACCCAAATACACATAAATGAAGACGGAATCACGCAATAAAGTAACAATAATGAAGGGACTCTAGAAATATGGAATCCAACACGTGCCTTTGCAGTTGATATTTTCACGCGTAATGTTTTGTTTGTGAAGTAAAAGTTGTGGATGATGCGTACAGGTGTTGGATACTTTTAGTCATGTCCCGTTCTCGCATGCTCAGTTTACATTTTAAAGCAAATAGCGCCACCGTGAGGCCAAGTGATCAATAGTTTCATAACCTCTACGAGTTCTTCCTTATGTATTATTTAGAACACCTTCTCCAATGACTGCCCTGCGTTGTTTCCCGTAAAAAATATAGACAATTCAATACAGAATCAGTATTTTGCGTAAAGTAAAACCACAAAAATGTCTGGATTATAAAGTACTGGGGTTGGTGTTTTATTGAATTGGAAGTTGCATATTTTTTTTTACAGCACTTTTCATTGGATGAAATAGATGTTAATATTAATTCAGTTGTTTTTCTTGATTTCCATGTTGAATTAAACTGGTTTTTAGTCTCAAGAGACGCGCGTAAAGAAGGAAAGAGGGAGAGAGAAAAGAGAGAAAGAGGCGTTTCCCGGTGAAAGCGACAATGAGCTCTATTACGGACGATCTCTTCTCGTTTGTCAGATGAGAAATGTGTGCACAGAAGAGCTGAAACCCGCGTCTGTTTGACTTTCATTTCATTTCTTGCAGTCTTCCATTTGTGTTTCGTTCCAGTTTTGGCACAAAGTTTTATAACATCTTTTTCTTTTTTTTTTTTGTAAAGGCTCGTCTCCTAACCTTTTTTTTTTTTTTTTTTTAATGCAGGCCTTCCCTGCATATAAACTCATTTTAATCCTCATCCTGGCCTGACCTCAGTCCGCAACCAAGTGTCTCAATGATCCGCCACGTACGGAGCCTTTCAAGGATGATCCAATGATTGTTTTATTAGAATTATCTGGACAGGAGACGCGCAGATCGGTGTGATGAAGGATCGACTTGCTGAGCTTTCTGCTGTAAGTGTGCATTCTTATTTTAACTGAATAGTCTTGGACTGGAATAACAAAGATGACACAGCTGCTAAAAAGGTGGCTCAAATACAGTTTTCACCTGTACAGAGCAGGACGCAAGGAGAGGAGGATGTTGTGGTCGCAGTGGACAGAGATGGCTTCATGGAGGGGTTTTTCAGAAGGGTAGGTACCACTGTGATGTCTAGTAATGGTTTGGATGAAGTAAACTATAATGTTCATGGATTGTTTGATTGCTATAGGTTGAGGAAGTTCGAGGGCTTATTGATAAGATCTCCTACCAAGTGGAGGAGGTGAGGAAGATACACAGCATGATCCTTTCTGCACCAAACCCAGATGACAGTAAGTACGGGTTATGTGTTTATCAGACACTAGGAATTAAGTCTGGTTCCCAAAGTGTTTTGAGAGAAAAAGCAACACTGCAACAGATGTGTCACTTCCTGCTTATTGTAAATGAATGGCTGGCTGGTTAGGAACTTGGGAAAGAAATGAAAATGTTGTTTGCGGAACAGTATCAACCCCTGTCATTTTTAATAGATATAACAGGTAAACTAAAGCATATGGAGCCAAATCACATCCTTCAAGATAATGGCTTCATTGTGTGTGTGTGTGTGTGTGTGTGTGTGTGTGTGTGCGTGCGTGTGTGTGTGTGTGTGTGTGTGTGTGTGTGTGTGTGTGTAAAACACTCACAGAAACTAGTTTTGTTTCATGTAACAGGCAGTGTTTTACGATCGATGACGTGGAAATGGTCACCAGGGAAAGAAACAATAGTTCTGTGCTTTGTGCAGTGTGACCCTGCAGTTTTGATCAAGTGGTTGTTGCTAAGTTACATCGTGAAGCCAACAATAAATCCAATATTTGCAGGGGGAGAGCCACAGCGATTAGATGCATGACATTATTTTTCCTCAAACAAAAGCTGATGTGCTTCCTGTTTGTGTGTGTGAAGGAACAAAGGATCAGTTGGATGCACTGACCAATGACATCAAAGGGAACGCCAATGTTGTACGAACAAAACTAAAATGTGAGTTGAACCATAAAGTTGCTGAAGATTTTCCGTTTGAGTCACAGCACACTAAGCAGATGCTGTTCTCACGCTGCTTTTGTGTCATGCTGTATCTTATATCTTTCCTTCTATGAAGCTATGGAGCAAAGTATGCCCAAAGATGACATAGCGAACAGGTCATCTGTGGACTTCAGGATCCAGAAAACACAGGTAAGGAGACAAGTCAACAGTTCCTCAAACCCACACATGTTGTTCACGTATAATCATCAACACACAAGGGTCATTTGTGCACATGCGTCAGTGTGAGATGTGTTCCTCAATTATATAACATTTTTTAAACTTTTCATGGAAATACTCATAGAAGTCATTTCCCAGTACCTTGTTCAGATAGGGGACCTTTCTTGTCATTTCCGTTTTTTTCTTTGTATGAGAGAGGGAGGTCCTGAAATAACTGTGTAACATTGTGTTGTGGCTTATCCTCAGCACACTGTGCTGTCCAGGAAGTTTGTGGAGGTCATGACCCAGTACAACGAGACACAAGTGTCGTTTCGGGAAAGAAGCAAAGGACGGATCCAGAGACAGCTGGAGATAAGTGAGTGATAAATAATGGGCAGCCCGGACCTTTATGAGGTCAGAATTAAAGGAGATGCATTTGTAAAATCACTGTTTCAATCAGTTAAAAAAATTCATCATGGCAAAACAATAGTCTTTTATAGCAACAAGTGTATATTGCTCGAATGTGTAAGAAGTGTAAGATTGAAAGTCTGGACATAAAAGGCTGGCAAATAAAACCCAGAAGTTGTGTTAGGACGGGATCCAGGAAACAGACTTTACCGGTTTCCTCTCTGTGTGGATAAACAGACAAAAGCAGGGACAATTCATTCAAAAATATAATTCAGGTTCACACACTTACTGAGTACACTTTACCAAACTTTTATTTGCATCCAAACAGGAAATTATAGCACTTAGTAAATCATATCTTGCTGCATCAGTTGAATTAATACATATGAAAACATGGTTGAATTTAAGATGCAGCTATGTAAATTTACTGAGTATAGTTATTATGATGAAATCTACATGTAGAGGTCTAAACCTTGCAAATAAATCTAAAATCAGCATGTATCAGGTGTGTTGTAATATGTACATAATAAGTAACAGGAGACAATAGTGAAAGGTACAAAAAAAAAACACTGTCTCCCAGTCCCTGCGGCCGACATTAATGAGAGGCTGTAGTTCTCCACACTGCAGACGGAAGAGCCTGATACTAGAGACGCCTCAGTTTGTTTGTGTTGCCGGGGAAACGGGCAGAGGGCTCAGCTGCCTGTGTAACAGTAGTTCACCTGTCTTTGACACTGCCATGTGATCCTCGGCCACTGCTGCATTAATTTACATCCTGAAGTGATTCGTTTTTTTGTTTGAAGTGTATTATCTGTCACTGGCATTGATCTGTTATGTCAGAGTGTTTTGCTCTATTTGCTTGCTTCTCTCTGAGGAATAGCCGACGTGAAAGGTGTGTGACATACAGTTAGCACCTGCACAGATCTATCTCCTCAGGGAAAGTTGTGTACAGCAGGGGGGGTTTGGCTTCAGGCAGAGAAAGCTTTCTGTTTATAGAGTTTAACAAGCTATTTCTCTACGAGGACTGTTTTCCTTTGTTCCTCAGACAGTTCTAATCTTAGTCACAAAAACAGTCCTTGTCCATGAATAAACCAAACACCACAGGAACAGCTGATGGTAAAGAGAAAACAAAACAAACTTCTATAAAATGTATTGTTATCAACAGTTGCTCTAGTCTGTAATTAAACTGAATTATAAGACACTAAATGCTGTTATATTTTTAAAAAAATGTAACTATAGCATTTTTTGGTGTCAGTATTGAGAATATTCGGCATTTTTACTCAGTTGTATAAATCATTTGGTCAAATCCTTTCTATGCTGTATTAACAAATATTACACAAAGAGAGAAAAGGGGAATTGCAGGATTTTTCCCATATTTGAATCCCAAAGTAAATTTTCTGCATCATCAGGATAAAATCCACCAGTTAAGTGTCTAAATTACATCTTATTTGTTTAAATATCTGGATGCTGGGAGTCAAAAATGTCCACTGTCCTGCCTAAATAAATAAATAGATAAATACTACTTGCTAATAAATAGCATTTTTTAATCTGAAATTCAATTCTGTCTTTAATATCATGAATGTGATTGTTCTGAATCACGCAGGGCTTTCATGTTTCTGCCTTTCTGCCCTCACAATGTAAATGCATTTAATTTTTTAACAGTTCAGTGGTAAATTAACCTGAGAAAGGTATATAGTATATGGGTAATCCAGATATAGATACAAATTAATTTTATTGATTCTGCATAAATACATTTCATGATTAATTTAATGAGTGTTTATATATTGATATAATTATTTTTAGCTGGAAGAATGACCACCAATGAGGAGCTGGAAGACATGTTAGAAAGTGGTAATCCATCGATCTTCACATCTGATGTGAGTTTTCTAGACCTCCACTGTACCATATAATTTTATTGCAGATATTACTGCCATCTAGTGGTGAAAAGGAGTAACTGATATGGGGTAGATAGTTGGATAACTGTCTTACTCTTTCTTCTCGCCTCCTTTGCCAGATCATATCAGATTCACAGATCACACGTCAGGCCTTAAATGAGATTGAATCCCGACATCAGGACATCATGCGTCTGGAGACAAGCATTCGAGAGCTTCATGCAATGTTCATGGACATGGCAATGCTGGTGGAGACTCAGGTAAGTCTCACCTGGAGATAACACAGGCACAAGAGTCAGGGAACTGTTTTTTTCTCACCACCAAGACAAAACCACTCACTTTTAACCCATAAAGACCCAAACATCCTCTGGTGACCAAAAGCATCTACTGATCTAAACTGTTTAATACCTGTTAATCCACTAATCCTATCAACACATGTAAATAATTGGTGTAAAATACAGTTTATCATGTTTTTCATGGTCATCAGATATGACCCATTTGGACGTTCAGAGGCTCCGTAGTGAACGTGGAAATACCGTCATCTTCTACAACATTGATTCACCAGTAAACCCTTGGAGTTGGATCAATGACAGTGGATGGAGATACATGATTTTATGCTCAGTTATAGATATGCTGGTATATTTGCTTAAAAAGTCACTTTTTCTTCAGTTTTCTCTGTTTTTGCTACCTCAACTTTAATTTGAGCTTTTATGAACATCCATATAATCAGTACATTAAATAAAGGAAAATACTGATTTTCACTGGAAAATACAGTTTAAGGAGGATTATTTAATAGTAAATGGTGATAAATCACTTAGGAAATGTTAAATATAGAGAGAAAAAAATCATTTGGGAACTGCCAAAAAAGTAGCACTGGGTCTTTATGGGTTAATGTTAGCGTTTCATGATAACAATGATAGATATTTGCGGTTATTGGCCTCATGTATATGGACAAGTAGGTGATTGCTGCACATACATTTGTGCTCATAAGTTTACAAACTCTTTTGTTCACATTTCTCTATTGTTATGTTTAAGTTAATGCTTGTAATTGTGTAGAGGTATGGTACTTTAGTTTGAATCCCATTTAAAATAAAAGAAATTTGATATGTCCAAAAGGTTCTGGGTTTGATTCCAGCCAGGGACCTTTGTGTGTGGAGTTTGCATGTTCTCCCCATGTTTGTGTAGGTTCTCTCTGGGTACTCCAGTTTCATCCCACCATCCAAAGACATGCACTGATAGGTTAATTGGTCATAGGTGTGAATGTGACAGTGGTTGGTTGTTGGTCTGTATATGTCAGCTCTGCGATGAATTGGTTATTTCACCCATAGGTAGCTGGGATAGGCTCCAGCACCCCCCACAACCCTAGTGAGGATAAAACGGGTTCAGAAGATGAATGAATGAATGAATGAATGAATGGATGTTTTTCCTGATCTCTCATATTTTCATTAATGAATGGTACACATACACAGTTTTTGCCATGGTATGTTGTCTTATAAGCATGACTGTACTAGTAGTTTAAGATAAGATAAGATAATAATTATTATTATTTATCCCACTAATAATGGTACTAATAATGGTGGTAATAAGGGTAATAACACAATTAACAGCAGTAATATACAACAAACAAGTGCAGAGAAAAAGAAAGGTAGAAAAAAACCACAAACAAGTACAAATTAAATATAAAGATAAATATAATAAATTTGGTGTTTATATAAATATTTATATAAATATAGAATTAGAATTAAAATAAAATATTTCAGAGGAGAGTTTCATATGGTCCACATGTCACAATATAGCCTAGCATTTAAATGGTTATTATTTAATCAGTGAGTTAAACAATGCAAAAAAGTTATCCTCTGTTTCATTCATATCCATATGAATAGATGAAATACACCATCTGGCTCTACTGGTAGATCGAGTGGACGAAACCCTGTATACTAGTTAAAGTTGGTGAATAAAGGCTTTGTGAATATCTTTTTCATAGGGCGATATGGTCAACAACATTGAGAAGAATGTCTCCAATGCGGCTGAATACATTTGTCGTGCAAAAGAAGAGACCAAAAAAGCAGTGAGATACCAGAAAAAGTCCAGGAGGGTATGTACTCTTGCTTAACACGAACATGTGCTTTTACTTGAACACCTAAAAACGTTAAAATTCAATGGACTGTTACAAATTTAAATAGGACATAAATTAGGATGTTTCTGTTAATGGATTTTCAGCTAAAGTTCAAATAACAACCTTTTCTTTACTTGGCAGAAATATATTATCCTTGCCTTTGCTCTGTTGATCCTGCTTGCTGTCATTGCATTAATTGTTGGCCTGTCTGTTGGACTTACTAAACCTCCTGAATGAGACCCACTGCGATGACTGTCAAGGTAACAACACTTTATCTACACTAAACGTAACATTCAGTCATGCATCTGTTCATTATCCCTTAAAGACCCAAATATCCACAAGTGACCAAAATCATTTACTGATATAAAAAGGTCACTGTTGATCCACTACTCTGATCAATACATGTATAGAATTGGTGTAAAATACAGTTTGTCATCTTTTCATGGTCTTCAGGTATGACCCATTTGGACGTTCACATACATTCACCAGTAAAACCCATGGAGTTGGATCAATGACAATGGAAGAAGACACTGGCTTTATGTTCAGTTAATGATATACTTGACTGAAAAAGTCACTTTTTCTTAAGTTTTCTCTGTTTTTGGTATAATAACCCTCAAATGTCATCTCAGCAAGGTTATTATCATTAACAAAAACTAACAAAATGACAAAAACTAGAATTGAAAAAAGATTTTTGTTAACTGAAATAAATAAAAAATATAATTAAAAGAAAATTTAGAAAAAATTTAGAAGAAAAAACTAATAAAAACTTGCAAACCTGCTCTAAAAACTAATTAAAACTAACTGAATTAGAGGAAACAAAGTCAAAACTAAATAAAACTAAACTCTAATGAAAAATCCAAAACTATTGTAACCTTGCATCTCAGCATGATGATTAAAGTACATGATCAGTAAATTTAATATAGGAAAATAAATGATTTTTACTGAAAAAATGCAAAGTGGAGAGGTTAATATTATGATAAATGGAGATAAATCACTATTTAGTTTATACATTTTAAAACATTTCCCTGTGGTCTACATAAACTGTAAATGCTATGCTTGGGTCTGAATTGTTCTTTAATTCAACTCCACATCTTCAACCCTATTTCTGAATAATGACACCAGAAAGGTCATTTTGAGCGCTGGCCCTTTAAATGCTAATGAGCCACGTCATGCCCCACCCCCTCCTGGTTGTTGGCTGTGCTGCTCTGTCCCGTTCAACCAACAACTGAACATTTTAGGTAATCGACTCGAAGTTTGGACATA
>JAPQRP010000030.1:21460895-21520891 GCA_037367295.1 Apogon hyalosoma
TGCGCACGTGTGTGTGTCTCCTTGGGACTGAAATACACAAAAATGCATCATGAATTACCATGAGTACATTTTTATTTAGTCCACCTTTAAAACAGTATGTCTCAGTCTTGTTTTGACTTTAGTTTTGACTTCTTATGTTTTTTTTAAATATATAATTCTGTCTCCTTTTGAAGTATTTTACATAATTTTTCATGCTGTCATTCTCCTGTTTTGCATGTTACCTCATGTTATGTCTTTTACATGATTTTAATTTTTCCCAGTCTTTTATGTTGTTTTTATCATTACATGTCTTACCTCTTCTCCATTATTTGCATACACTGTTGCCCACATAGTTGGAACAATTTTGTTTTCACATTCCTCTTTTTATTCTTATTTACATATATTGTTAATCACCTTTGACCAGGTATAATGAGTCCCAATTACACTTTATCTATCAAGAATAAATCATTTTGTCACAGTTGGTGACAATTTAAATATATAGAAAAAAATTATTTTATCTCAACTTTATTGTCTTTGGTGAGGTCAACATTTGTAAATTCTTCCAGAGAACCCCCTTCTACCATATAAATTAGGAAATTTAATTCACATATCAATTATTCTTATGTATTTTACTCTAACAGCTAACAATTGCTTTTTGGGTCCCAACATGAAGTTTGTTAAAAGAATATACAGAGTATATTCATAGCCAAAATGGTGAACAATATGCACCTGTCACAATTTTTTCAGTAATATGAAAGCTGTTTGATTAAAAAGGAGAAAAGTTTTCTGCAAAAACCACACTATCTCTTAAAAAACAACAAAGGTAGATGAAAACGAGAGGAAAATAAAAGAAAAAGAGAAAAATGTGGATAGGAAGAGGGTTGCAAGCTGAGTAGTGTGAGGATGAGAAAGGTGCACCCTGCCAGGGACGTTGATGAATACGCTTCAGGCTTCAAGCTTGCCCTGCAGCCCCCAGCGGAGTGGATTCCACGCTTACGCTAATCATGCACTGTGAGATACTAAGGCCCAAAGCTGATGAAAGGAAACATGCAACCCAGTTAGTATTTCAATTTGATAGTAATGTTACAAAATTCACAACCTTTATTCTCATATTACCACTGGCACTGCTGTCGTCATTGAGACCATCAACTGTCTGAGTTTCAGCATCAACACCAACAACAAAAACAAAACAGGATCAAAGTCTTCATTCTCCATGGGCCACAGTGGCCCCATTAAGCTTGAACCTCTGATTGCAAAACAGGACAAGAGGAGATTCTGAATAGCAAAGATCTACCACGCCATGATATGAGTAAACGGTAAGCCCGGTTCCAGACTGCTTTGATTGGGGAGGCAGTACAACTTGTTGATTGGATGGACAGCCTTCCCCCTCTTTACAGCACACTTGCTCTTCATGGCTCAGGAGGTAGAGCGGGTTGTCCAGTAACCGAAAGGTCTGTGGTTCAAATCCTGCTCTGTCCTAGTCAGTCTGTTGTGTCCTTGGGCAAGACACTTTACCCTCCTTGAATGAATGTTGGGTGGTGGCCGGGGGGCCATTTGGCGAGAATTGGCAGCCAAGCTTCCGTCAGCCTACCCCACGGCAGCTGGGGCTACAGATGTAGTTTACCACCACCAGAGGGAGAATGTGAGAGTGAATGGATCGATAATGTAAAGCGCTTTGGATGCCTTGGAAAACGCTATAGAAATCTAATCCATTATTATTATATAATGAATAGGCCTATGACACTATGCTATTGTTAAACTAATGCTAGACAGCCCTGTTAATACAGGGCAAAAAGTTGAATGACAGCAGTGGATCATAACTCAGCCTTGATCTTAGATGCTCCTCCATCAGTTGCTGACATGGGGCTAGGCTACCATCTTAGAAATACATGAAGTTTGCGGATATGGTAACTAAATCTGTCCATGGAAAACTAATTTTTTTCAACATACATCTTAGCAGGGGCTATCTTGTTGATCTGTCAAAGTGGAGGGGGGTTTGCGGTCCACACATAACGTCACTTGCACTAGCGTGAAAACAAAACTGAAACTTAACATGCTTTCAGTGTCCGATTCCCAACATCTGTGCCTCTCTTATACAGTGGACCTTAAAGGACATTTTCACAACTTCTAGCCTGCATCCACTGGACCCCCTCCTCTGCTCTTTGGGCCCCCCACAAATGCTGGGCGCCATGAATTTGTCATATTCTTCACCCCCCACCCCACCCCTTCAGCACCCTAGTGTCTTAGTTATTAGCAGACTGAGCTAGCAAAGCAGTTTTGTGTTTATGTGAGCAGTGTTAAAGTTAGAAATTGTTTCTGCTGCTACGTCATTAGTAAGGGTTGGTCAACTTGCAGGAGCCAAGTGCTGCTACTGTGCCATATGTAACAGAAGCTAGCCTACAGCATGCTGATGGCAACTGACATGCAGCCAATTTAGTTAAACGTTAGGTCTCGAAAGTGATTCTATATGACAGAAAATAAAATAATCACAATTACCAAAAAACATCAGCCAGATAAATGTGGAAGCATCACAACAAATCTGAACATTAACCAAAATCCAGCTATCCCCAGAGTGAAATAATTGCATGAAGTAGCCTAGTTCTGATCTCTGCGATCTATCACTTTTTATACGGTTACACCAACAATCAGATATAAATACACCTTTATTATTTCGATGTGGCATGTTTGAAATTGGCCAGATTGACAAGGACAAAATAAAATATTTTTCAGTAATTTTAATTTTGGGATGAAGCAGGTCAGTTTGGTGGGGCAATCGGAACATTTGGGGGGGCATTGACCCCACTGTGCCCATGCCTAGAACCGGCCCTGGTAAGCACGTTAGGAAAATTAGATTATTCTCTTGCCTGGCTTGGAACTTAATCTGCTCTGCATCAGTGTGCCTCCCCACCCCCTTAAAACCCAAGCACTGCATCATACACATTTGCAGCAGGGGTTTCTGAGCTCCTGCAGAATAGGTAAAACAAGTATACTCTGAGCTTTATACAACCTTATGTGCTCTAATTGCAATGGAGAAAAGCAGCAGAATAGTAATTTTGTGAGGTTTTTTAGTTGGTATTGTCAATGACTGATCAGCTTTTAACAGCTTCTACCACTATAACATGTCTAAATTATGAATGAAAATACTCAGTATGATGTTACAATGAGAAAATGGTATGTCTGAACTTTTATTCCTTCCATTGCTTTAAATCAGGGGGCATCATTCATTTTAGTTCAGGGCCACAAACAGTTCAATTTCATCTCAAGTGGGCCAGACCTGTAAAATTAATAGCATAATAGCCTATGAATAATGAGATCTTCACATTTTTCTCATTGTTTTTGTACAAGAAAAGAAAAATTAAATTGTGAAAATGTTTACAATTATAGCAACATAACATTTAGACCTATCCTTTCACAAAAATGTGAATAACCTGAAAAAACTTACAATTTCTTAATAAGTATAGTGTAATTTTAACAATATGATGCCCTAACTTCATATATACATATGTATTACAGATTACAGTAGATCTACAGAGGCACAAAAGATTTAGTAACAAGCAAAATATTGTTATAATTGCAGAGTTTAGAATTTGGAGTTTGTAACTGAAATAAGTTTCAAATCTTTGACTCTTCATATCTTCAATGTCATTTTTGCACTTTGCAAATTCCTCCCGCAGGCCAGATTAGAACTTGCAGCAGCCCGGTTTTAGGCCGTGGGCTGTATGTTTGACACCTCTGCTTTAAGTGATTGATAAGAATAATGTTCGATCTAATTTAAACACAGCACAGTAAAACATCTCAAAACAAATGTAATAAAAATTGTATCTGTTTGACTGTGCCTATACTTCGCTGCAAAATGTAAAACTATATTTATCTTCTGTATGCATCTTAAGAGGACCTTCAGGAAAGCAGAAAACCACTGTTTTTATGGGGTTTTTTTTAAGAAATTACTACAAGATTTTTGTTAATGTCATTAATTGCCTCACTATGTGGTTTTTGTTTTTGTTTTTTTTTTTGTTTAGTTTTTCTTTTTTTTCTTATAATGGCCTTCTTGCTTTGGTTGCTTTGCTTTGTGTGTGAACTCTGAGCAGCAAGTTTCTCATGAAATGGAGTATAAAGTTTGAACCTGATATAAATAATCACTTACACATATAATCCCTATTTTCAACCCATACATTCAAGAGAGACATGAAAAAGACGCACAGCATTATTGTAGAGAAGAATCAGAATGATTCAACCTCTTATCTGCACTTCCTCTAAACCTCACCACCAAGGACATTTTTATTGAAGTTCTCGTTTGTTCTAATAGAATTTGGCTTCCTGCTCATTCGATAACAAAAACGTGTTTGGCTGGTGGCCTTGACTTGTTGAAGATTAGTTGTGTATACAGATACAGGAAATATGAGAACAAAAAAGGCTTGAATCAACAGATGTGGATTTGTCCACTCAAGACTGTAAAGGTAAGTAAACAACATTCAATGGCAAGATTTCTGAGGAAAGATTTGAGTCATTTTTAATGTTGTGTGTCTGTGTATAAACATTAGCCAGCCTGACCTTTATTTGAGTGAGAAGGCAGAGGCAGCAGGAGAAGGAGAAGGAGGCCTGTGCTGACCATAGCAGTGTCCTGCAGAGGCAGAGCCCCCTCGGAGCAGCCTCAGTGAGGATGCCATGTGATCTCCGAAAAGTCAACAAGGGTTGGTCCACAGCTGGGCTGCTGAAGAACAGAGAGTAGACACATAGCAACACCCTCCTGCTGGGAGCAGCCGAGGAGACGGAGGACTCACAGCCTGCCTGTGAATCTACTGTAGATCTCCTTTCCCTTGAAATAGGAGAGGACAGTACGGAGGAATATTCCCCGACTCAAACTAAACGTCTCAGAAGCAATCCCTATTTTTAGCACTCATTTTTGTTTACAGACATGGTTGATTCCCAACCCCTGAACTCAGAAATTTCTATTCTTTCAGAAGACATATCACAGTCTCCTCTTAGTCAAAGAGAGCCAGAGAGCCACCACACAATGGGAGTACTGCAGATTTAATTTCCACAAAAGATTAAGTTGCCTCCTGCATCACTGAAACTTTGTAGGGATTTGAAGTTGGACTCTCTGTAGTTATGCCTTTCTTTGTCTGATGTGTTGGTTTGAACAAAGGTGTAGTGAAGCATCAGCAGCAAAGAATCTAATAAGCACAATGTGGGAATAAAGCAGAGGGGAGTGAGCATCAAAGGCAGCCAGGCACAGCATGACTGGCATCCATCTGAACTCCCAACCTAGGACACTCAGCATGCTCTTCAGCAATCACCCCCTTTAGACCAGTCCTGGGCAGTAATTAAAACCATCATTCTCATTGCCTCGGTATCTCATTAGCCACAGGACCCTAGGCTTTCATCCCTGCTTGTCCAAAAATATCACAACTCCAGACTGCAAAGATGAGTCCTGCACAACAAAAACACACGTCTGTGACATCTTTGAGCTGAATAGAGCATTATCTAACTATCATCCAACTCCAAACAACAGTGGGAGATCACACAAGCCTGTCTCTTCATGTCCTCTGTAATTATTATTGCACCTATCAGAGATGATTTGGAGAGAAACTGTCGCCCTGTTGGTGCAGGATTAAATCTACCTTTGCAGGAAACAAAGAAAACTACAGACATGAAACGGTAACCGGGGCATGACTAAGACATGTCTGTTCTGCAGAGAAACATGGCAGAAAAGACTCACCACAGTGTTTATGTGTAATTTTTGTTTTCAGCTGCAAACATCAGTGTGCGTTTGCGACTGAAACCCATTAAAAAATGAGGACAAACTGATACATTTGAAGCTCCTACGCATTCACTATCAAAGGCAGGATTTGAAGTGGGCGAGTATCGGTTGCAGTGGTCAGATTTAGCACTTTGGCTGTAGATAAAAAGAAACTCTTCTTGCCATGTTTAATTCAGTATGAGCCATGACTAACTCATGTAATATACTGGGCCTCTGAAGTCAATCGGAAGCTTCTTTGCTCGCTTTGTGTACTGTAGACAGAAATGAATGTCACTGTCTGTTGAAGATATTGCTCCAATACAAGGCTGTGTTGGAGTAGGTTTATTTTTCTGCAGTAAATCACTCCTCTGTAGTATAGTTGTCCGTATGCAGAGCTATACCAAAACCTTAATCCACTGCATGTTATTAACCTACTTGGCATCACTGCCAGGCTGTTTTAATGTTATCAAGTGACAGCAATAGAGCTGTAACAGACCGACAGGATGTCAGACAGGAAAACATTGTCGCACTCAGCAGTGTCCTGGTTTTCTTTCATTGAACGATTTTAGTTGATGGCTGAAAGCTAGTGCTGAAATTGTGAAAGCATCTTTAAAATGATTTTACTTAAGTAATACCATTATGTGTATGAAATTAGATACAAACAAGTAAATACAATTCAGTGAACTTACATCAAAGAGCTTCAAAATAGTTGCAAGTCCAAGATGCCCCACCCAAAACATATAAAGCAGGATCTGACACACAGCCCCACAAACATGCCAACCACTCCTCCCATGTTGTACAACTGTGTGTGTGTGTGTGTGTGTGTGTGTGTGTGTGTGTGTGCGTGTGTGTGTGTGTGTGTGTGCGCGCGCATGAGAAATAGAGGCTCCCCATTATTTAGCCTTGAAAAGACTCTGATCTTTCAATGACACAAAGACTTGGGCAAGATGAGGATGAGCGCTCAACCTTTGTCAACATCCAGTCTGAATCTGCTGCTTTTTACAAAACAGCAGTGCATTGTTTATGTGAGTGTTTGCTCAAAAGGCCTTGATGCCACAAAAACCATTATAGACCCGGGTCCCCGTTTCCTCCTCAGTGCCATTATGAGTCAGTCGAAATTAAAACCCAACCACAAGCTGGTTCTCAGCCAAATTCAGCTAACTGACTCTCTCCCGCTCTGTTTCTTTGAGAAGCCTTTGATGTTAGCAGGGGGCTTTTGCACTCGCAGTGATGGTAACGAATGATACTTTAAGCGATTCTTTTTTATCCGGCGAGCTTAATGAAAGATTAATGGGTTTGATATTTTCCCTTGTTTATATTTTATTTAAAAAGTAAGCCACGGTCCTTGGAACCTGTTAAAAGCTTCTTGATAATGGTTTTAGCGATCAGTGGAAGTCATATTATGGTCTTTGACACTGAATGAAATGAGAAGTGTTGATTGTCTTCTTAGCAACATTATCTTTACATGAGAGGCGCCAACCTTGAGTGTCTACCTACATCTCTGTCTGATACAGGACCATATTGCTGCACCAGAGATATGCTCATTTCTATATGTCCTAATTCAGCTGGCTGCAGACCCCCTATTCATTCTAGTTCATTCCATTTCACAGCTCAAAAGATGAAATGATTCAGACTGCATGGATTTTGTAATGACAGTCTATAGATTTTCCCACTGGTATAAATTATTGTTTGTTGAACAGAGGGTTAATGTGTAATGTGATAATGAAGCAGAAAAGCTGCCAGTCAATGAAAAATTACGTCCCCTTCTATAAAGTCCTCAGTGGAGTTGACTCTGCCTATGAATAACCACTGGTTGTACGTTGTACATAGCTGTTATTAATTCCATTAATCACTCAGAAACACATACAATTCTTACTCTTTAAGGTTTAATTTGCAGCAACTAGTCATTTCAGGGCAAACTTTATTGATATTAGGGTCATCATCATCACACATAAATTATAGAGAAATCACTTGTGAACTATATGCTTGTGCATCCTGACAATTTTTTTTTTGCATCAAACTCTTTTAAAATGACTATTTTTGATTCACTGAAATTGACTGATCAAGTGTCATTGCTGTGTTGAATGATTTTATCTTCTATTTTGCAAATGATCAAAACAAATTCTACTTCTCACACATACAAAAATGTGCAATGCAGGATATAACCGCATATTAAAACTATTCTTCATTAGCATAGTAATTTTTAGTATTTTTCACCTCAAACCTTGACAAACCTTTAAGCATTAGAATACATTAAGATACAGATTACATTATACTCTGACAATCCACACATCTGAGCTCTTCTTGATGTTTGATACCAAATTTTAGCTCCCAAACATATAAAATGGCTATCTAGTTTCCAAAAAAGGTTGATAAATTGGTTTATAGTCAACTGTGCTTAAATAAGAATAACCTAACCCTAACTTGACAAAGGTGTCCCACAATGATCCTGAGCCCATATGGTTCAGCTGTAGATGAATGACAGTTGTCGTCCAGTGTCATCTGAGGGATCACAGCTGCTCAGTTTAGCCTTGCATCCCTGCCCTGATAGATCTTTCTGTTCTGCAGCACAGAGGCCTAATAATCAAAATACCTTTTAATATGTATTAATATCAATCATTTTCTAACACTTTTGTTGGCAAACTGGTGATCCTTGGTCCATCTTTGTGCCTAAAAGTCTACATCTTTCCTGATTACTGCTTTTGGACCAAATCATGATTACGGTCAAATGGTCACATCACCTGTTTCAGTTCACATTGCTATTTAAGCATTGTAACTCATTATTAGCCATATGTTCACTCTGTTCCAACTTTTTTGTGAATATGTTGCAGCCTGAACCTTAATAATGGATGTACACGTGTGTGTGTGTGTGTGTGTGTGTGTGTGTGTGTGTGTGTGTGTATACATATATATGCCAGACAAACATGAAATGTTTGTTCATATGTTGTTCATATGTTCAAATGTTATGTTCATACTGTCTACAATGAGATGCAAGTGTACATTTTAATAGCACTACATTTTCATTTTAAATGTTTTTTTCCTATCATCCATACTATTTCTAGTTGTAGTACTGTGTAGCTGTTTTGACTTGCATTAAACTGCAGCACCCAGCTACAGCAATACAGGACCAGGTAGTACAGGCAAGGTAATGAACAGTTTTTGGAAAGCATGGAGCCCTATAGCTCAGAGAATAAGAGTACACAGGTAAAACTTGCAAGGATCTTTAAGAAGACTTTTTTTTATAGTTGATGGTAATGGTTACTTTCTGATGACTATTGTCAATTGACTATTGAAGCACACAGGGCTGAATGATTCACACTCATTTTCGCCCTATAGAGGATCATTGAGTTTTTCATTTTCGGTTGTGCATAGACACAAACAAAAAGCCGGAGAAAGGCATGCTTCTCTAATGTATAATGTGTTTGTGGAGTGAACAAGAGTTGTGTCATGAATCAGGAAAGCATGCAGTAGAGTTGGACTGTGCCAGTCAAGGAAAAGAAAGTATATACGTGTTCTTAGTGGGGGAAAAAAGAACAAAAAGGATATAGGAGCATTTAGTTTGGAACAGTATGTTTCTCAGCTCTATCAGGGCCTCCTGTGGCCTTTAGGCTATACTAGTCTCTCACTAGCCCCCCTTTCTTTTTTACTTTCCCTGTCTTTTTCCCCCCTCACTCTACCTCTCTCCCTCTCCCACCTTTTACTCTGTGATTTATGTCTAACCTCTGTAATTACAGTGCCAACCGCAGCAGCCGTCAGGTTCAGATGGGGTGAGGCACAGACATGCCCCATCACCTGAGAGCAGTGACTCGCCAGCTCCACTGCTAAATACAGCAGCAATTTTCCCTTCAGTCTAATCTCCTTGACATTGGCTCTAAGAACATATTTGTGTGACAACAAGACTCTGCAGAGGCCTACTGCCAAACATCAGTCAATTGTTTTCCATTAGAAGACACAGTAAGGTTATGAAGAATGTATGTTCTGCGAGTGAATCAAATGAATTTCTGTTGATTGATTTTTGCTCTTATCAGTAAGCTATACTGTGGTCATTTCAATGGTGGTCCATTACTTTTAAAGAGACAACAGGACCCCAAACTAATAATGGATGTGATGTTAGTTTAATTCACCGTGGGCTTAACGGGTGCACTCCAGCGGTGAGATGAAATATGATTGGCAGCTGTTGGACTTGGTGACCTGCAGTGTGGATTCACCACCTGACTTGACTTGTCCTTGGATACAAAGCACAATCCACCCACTCAGATCTCACAACAGGCAGGAAATGTAACTGTTGCCATGTGTTTTCAGAAGGGAACCCTTGGATATTCAGAGGCTGCTCCTCTTTGCAACTGTGTACGCACATACTGTATGGGGATGTCCATGACACACCAGGCATTGTCAGTGGACAGAAAGCTCTGCTTGGAAACCCCCCCCCCCCTTGCCCCGGTGAAACAGCATGACAGACAGTGAGAGAAAGCAAAGAAAGAGAGGAAGAAAGAGAGAATGTGACCACATGAGTGTGACATAGTGCAGTCGGACTGATTTGCTCACCATGACAACCGTGCAGAGGGCGGTGGGGGCTGGGGGACCCTATGGCTTTTTGGCTTGGCACAATGAGGAAAGGCATGGCTGTCTTAACCTCAGTGACATCCCTGTTGTCAACAGGTCAAATCCTTGAATATCAATGAACTGACTCAGTGCCCCTTGCATCGCTCCTCAAAAGTGTCCGACTCATATAAGAACCTCTTGCTGTCCTCTCTGACCCTTCCTGACCCTCTGCCACCCTCTTGTTTTATTCAGGCCAAAGACTGAAACCACAGGGTTAAACAACACTTAATCAGAGCACACGCATTCCTGATTCTCGTTCAATGTCCTTGTGGTAGAGGAAGTACTTCAGTGAGTTAAAGTAGCAATAGCAGAGAGTAAAAACATTGTCCTACATTCACAACCTAACTCTATTACATGTAGTAGTGCAACCATACTGCATCAACAAGAGTAAAATTGTGTATTGGTACTGTATTGTGTAATGTGTTGGATTGTAATTACTGATGCATTAATATGTTCATCTTTAATGTTGCAGCTAATAATGGTTAGTGGCATCTAGTAGTGAAGCTGCAGTTTGCAGCCAATTGAACTTCCTCTGTCTGCACAGTGGCTGCAAAAAGCTGCTGAAGGCCCTCATTAGAACAGTCATTTATTTTATCTCCTCTCAGCTTTTTAGTTGTTTAACTGTGCTCTGTACTTGTACATAGAAAGTGACTGTAATGCAGCTTAATTCCAGATGCCATGTCCTAAAAAAAGAGAAAAAAAGAAAGAAAGAGAAAGAGAATCTATTCTGAGCTGCTTTAAAAATATGTTGAACCCACTTCCTCATTAGACGTAAACAACTCATTCTAAGGAAATGAAAACCAATTTTTTCTCCCTTTTTTTTTTTTGCATGTTTATGCACAATTGAAGACATAATTACTGTATATAATAATACAATTCCATTTTGCAATTAGATTTTCTTAAATGTCCCTTAAATCTTAACCCTACCGCTGCCTGCCACATCCACATCTCATAGACAAAGGCAGCAGAATGGGGTCAAATTGACCCCAAGGAATAAACAACAAATCTATAAACAAACTAGTACTACTTGCAATACCTGTCATACAATAAAAAAGTTTAAATATTTTCCATCTAATGCAACTCACCAACTGAATGACCTGTACCTTCAAACTCTCCTTCAATACAGTATTGTAGTGTAG
This sequence comes from Apogon hyalosoma, assembly GCA_037367295.1. NCBI lineage: Eukaryota > Metazoa > Chordata > Actinopteri > Kurtiformes > Apogonidae > Apogon > Apogon hyalosoma. The sequence goes on from JAPQRP010000030.1 coordinate 21,472,356, forward strand.
TAGTACAGTGTAAGTGAAACCAGAACAACAATCCTGCAGCAGAACCACCCATCATTTTAATTCCCATCTACATTATGTCATGTATTTCCTGCTTAATAGCACATCTCGTTGTGTGCTGCATTGCTAATTTCTGTCCTTTGAAGAACAGAAGAACAGAAGCTTGTCTTCATAGTGTTTTGTGGATGTAGCCATGTTGGTTCAAAGTGCTGTCCGTGACCTGAGGCGATGATCAAACAGAGAGCTATATTTAGCCCTTCACTTCATGTCAGCCACAGTTGCATACGGTATTGTGTTGTGAACATGCATAATCATACTATGCAGGTGTTGTGCAATAAATATGAAGACACATAGTTTGGATGCTTAAGTGGAACACCCGTTGCCGGTGATGGCAAGCCTTTGGCTCAGGCCTCCTTTACTTATGCAGGCTGTTTTATATACTACAGTCATTTTTTATTATGAAATCCAGACTGTGCTCACATCTGTTCTTGAAAAGTCTGACGTCCACAATGAAGTTAAACTTTTGAATACTTTCCTAACCAACGGAACATAAAATTAAAGTGCCTTTTATGCAAGTGATGACCTGTTACGAATAAAAGCAACCCTCAGCCAGCCTGCAGTCTCACATCAAAAGCTCAGCAAATACATTTCAGTGCGAAAAAATGTCTCAAAGCCAGTGAGTGACTAGAGTAAACCAAGACAGCAGAGGGGCACCAGTGTTTCAGCTGGCTTGTCATTCTGCAATCATAGATTGGCCTTTAAAGTGGGCTGTTATTTTCCACTCAGGGTAGATAAGTGGGTCCTGACCCCTCCTCTGTGTAGATTAGCCGCTGTTGCCATCACTCCCATTACCATTATCAGGACCAGACAATCTGGCCCGCCACCAGTGTCCAGGAAACTGAGATTCTTTTGCCATGTTATAGCTTGATTACTCAAAGGAACACATGCACTGCTATCAGATATAGTCACAAACTCAACAATAAAGCCATTTATCATCTCCTCAACTGTTCCTTGGTACTTACTGTAAATTGCTTCATCCTGTCACTGCATAAAACAAGCTTGGAGCAAAATGGGACATTGTGTTGGACCTCTGTGCACTAACACATGTTATGTGTTGTGTGTGCCCACTCATATTAACTTGATGCCCTAAGAAAAAACAAAACTGTGCAAGGTTTTTTGCCAGATCAGAGAAAAGGTGGCCAAAACACGAGCAGTGCGTGCGGACAAATGATAGTGTTACCTTAAATGATTTATAGCTATTGAATGAAACAGGACTCTGAATTGCAAATACTGTAGATACAAAATAACTGCCTGCCTGTGTACAAACCAAATGCAAAACAGACAGTGTCTTGCTTTGGTTTACTTCTGATCATGCATTTATACACTGCAGTTAAAATAACTAATAAAGCTTCTATTGTTTCAACCATGAGTTGTTTAAATTAGTGGAATTGCATACAATACAACATTGACACGTCTTTCCCTTTATGCCTCCCTCCCAAGTCTCCCTGTTACTTTTGTTTTATTACATTTTATAGACAAACATAATACTTGTACTACATTTATTTGACAGCCTCAGCTTTTAATTTGCAGATAAAAAAAATCCATACAAGACAAATAGTGAGCCTATTAAATACAGTGCACTTAAAACACAATGTATTCAACCACACTAAAGCAACCAGACAAGAAGCTACTTATGCTATATCATTTCAGTGACAATTATACTGATTACTAGCACATTGACCCATGGGGAATAGGTCATATTAATACTGATATCTAGGGACTGAACTTAGTAAATGTATCGTTCCTGATGTTACCTTCATTTCCCGTCATGCACTTCTGGTCAACCGAACAACATGATTGCAAAGGCTATTGTTTTCCAAAATGACTAATATCTCCCAAAATATTGGTCCTATCAACTTGCCAAGATATTTAATGTGAAGATGGGAATATTCTTCAACTGTAGGTACCAAACTGGCCAGGTAAAAACATCTCAGTTTCTCAGAACTGTGCAGATACACACACACACACACACACACGCACACGCACACACACACACACACACACACACATGCTCTGAGACCGTCCAGTATTATAATGTAGACATTGTATGTTTATTTTAAAAGAAAATAACTTGAAATACAAACGTATGTTTCATTTGTATTATGCGGAAAAGTCTCAATACTTCTTTTTTAACCGCTTCTTTAGTAAATAAAGGATGCATCAATCTACATTTTTATTCCAGAATTATCTATAAGAATGAGCATACCACATAGTTTAATATATAATTATTAATTGGTAATAGGCACAGTCTTTTGGTACATGTCATGTATTTTCAGAGACTCTAAGTGAGAGGTAGCACTATAATATTTGAGGTAGTTCACAGTAGCATTAGATGTTCTGTTGATAAGTTGTTTTAAATATAATCTGTCATAATATCTATGGTGGTTACAGCAGTAGTGCTACCATTGCTTTGCTTGTGTCCATTGCAAAGAATTTATGTAAAAATAATAATGTGTGTTGCAGTACAGTATTTTCTTCCAGCAGGGCCAGGATGTTTTCTCCAAGTTTGTGTGACAGTTGATTGTGTAGTTTCCTTTCATGTGCTCCCCCTCTGTGCCATCTTTCTTTGTTAAGTTTGCTGAGAGTGTCTTTGAACCACAGGCATTTTCTCTCAGCAGTGTTCATGAGTCCTGCCAGATCCATCATCATCCCTCTCCCTCTGTCTCTCTATAGCTCCTATACTGCCTGTAAACTCACTCACAGGAAAATATATACACATGCAGACAGTCTCCTGTTGGGTTTGCTCTCTCCTCTCCACCCGTCGATCCTGTCACTTCTTCCATAACGTCTCCTAAAATGCCACTTACATGTGACAAACATATGTACTGTTACATATTCTTGCACATTTGGAGGCACTCACATGTATATGTATTTACATCCTCAGATGTCAGAATGAGCCTTATTTGTTTTATCTTATAGAGCTACCGATTCCGTGGGAAAATAAAGGAATGTAAATGTCTATACACCAAAACATGAGCATCAAACAACAAAAGATGTTTTCATGTTTGTATACGTGTGGGGCTGACAAAGGCAATCCACCACCTCTTCTGTAAATCTGCTGTGTTTTTAAATTATCACAGTACTTTGCCGTGTGGATTAGGAAGAGGCAGATTAAAGTCTACTGCTAAGTAACCATAGCGAAAACCTTGCTTCCAGCTGACACCAGACTATTCATATCCCTCTTACCTCTCTATTTCTTTTCCTTCTCCATCACGTTGCAGCTGATGGATGCCACCACTGCTGATACTTTATATTTGATGGCATTGTGTTAAATGTTGTATATGTTTCATTGTCATGAGAGAAAATGTGCCATTTGTGTTCTATTTGATGAGTGAGATAGTTAAGATTCCCTTTCTAGGATCTAAGATGGTCTTCATCCTGTGATAGGTTGTCTCACTAGTTGTTAGCTATTATTTAATGTAAAAGACACTATTCACTACAGAAAACAAACCTATCATATATTAATTATATCTGTCTGCCAGATATCAGTGGGCATGTTTTTACAAGCAGCAAAATAAACAAGCCAAAAGCTATGAATAAAAGTGACAGCCTTTGGGGAGGAGACTGGCATACAAAGAACAATGTCTGAAAAGTGACACAAGTTACCATCTTCTGTTTTGACTGATGATTCGGTCTAACTAGTCCTCTGAGGAAGTGTGTCGCTGCCCTGCTTGTATTCAGGGGGAGTGTCTGTTTGCACAGGTCTCTGTCAGTTAACACTAATCTGCCTGATCTCCACCTCAAAGTCACTCACTTCTCCATGTGCAAATAAACATATTCACTCCTTTTTCAAACCAAAGCCACTATCAAACACTTGTTTGATCAGCAGAGGGCCTGCGAGGCAGTTCATTATGCATTTGAAAAAAGTGCCCTGCCCCTGCCTTGCAGGAAGAGAACTCATTGTTGCCAGGCTTTTATGTAATTACTCTCACCTTCAGCAGCGGCTCAGAACAACTGCATTTAAAGAGGTGAGTGTGTGTCTGACTCTGGGAGCTATTAACATGGCTTGTTACTTGCAGATTGGGCATATATACTGTACTCTTACATTGCCCTAGATTTTTTTGCCATATAGATAAATTCAGAACATGAATCACACCCACACTTCCTTCAACCAGAATCCTCAGAACTCCGGATTTATGTACCAAAAGGACTTGAGGGATAAGAGAGTGCTTTCATTGCACTTTATGATAACTCTTTGGTCTATGAAACTTGCAGCTCTCTCTGTAAAGTTTTTTTCAATGGCTCTTTTATTCTACAAGTTAGAAATAGTTCTTCAGCAGGAAAACAAAGCTGTTTCATTTGTCATGATGCACCAACCATTCCCCTCCTCTAGTACTGCCAAAGGAGGCAGAACTACTCAAAAGGCAACAGATTTACATGTAAAGCAGCTGTCTAATAAGAGGAAGAAGTGCCAGGAATCCGTATGGGTCCACAGCATTAGGAGTATACATGTTGGAAGAACCCACCCACCCCCAAGCAACAGCCAAATTCCTTTGTTTGTATGTTGTGTGTGTGTCATGTATGAGTCTATGACATTGAGAGGCTAAGCACAGACAGGCCTGAACTAGTAAACAGGTGCTGCTGGAGCAGCTGAGGATGAGGACATGGGGCGTCTCCACAAAGCCTGATCAAAGAGAAACTGCCTCAGCCGCCAGTCATCCAGGCAACTTGATTTATGTCACTGTGTCAGAGAACTTTATGACTGCTCACAGCAGCAGAGAAGTAAAGGCACAGGTTAGTCCACAGTCTTGTACACACAGATACAGCAAACAAAAGAAGGCGTTGTCACTCATTGAATGATACAAGCATTCAGTAGTTTCAATGTTTTAGATGGTGATGATGTTTTCTTTCAGCTTTCTTTCTAAACCTGAGTTGACATTTGCACAAGAGTTTTAATTGGGCTGTCATTAGGGTTACCTTACCCTAACCCTAATACAACCCTTTATCAGGCAAGTGACTATTTTTGGTAATTTCCACATGCATAACAAGACAGTGACAGCAATAGTTACAGTGAGGACAGTGAGTCAACAATCTCAGGTCCAATGTGGTCTAGAGGGTCTGTAAGGTCCACATCTGCATGAACAGTGAGTGGACCTGCTTTGTTCGGTACCATGAAGAAATGGTACTAATGTAAGGAATGATGTTCAAAGGGATCATGTGGACGTTGTAATGTTCTAAAAGTGATGTTGTAATGTTCTAAAATACATGTTCCTTTCACCTCACATGTTGTTAATTTGGTTAAGTTTTAACTTCTGTTTTCATTTTTGTTTTTTTTTTGTTTTTCTTGTATTTTTTTATATTTACTCCTTGTATTTTTTTTTTTTTGCCACTTATGGGTAAAGAACCAAATATGGCAACTTCATTAACCTTGATTTTCTACATTTTGAAGAATTTCACAAAAGTAAAAAAGTCTTGTTATGTCCTCCAGTAACACACTAAGGCTAAAATTTATCATTTCAGAGTATTTATGAGTGCCCTATAAAGGGTCAATGTTTGCGAAACCACTCGGTACCACATTCAGTTACCATTAACTCAATTGTAGTGTGAGAACCCCAAAATCCTTCAGTTACCACTGAATCAGTCAGATTACATTAAATTAAGTAATTATCAAAGGTCTGATGCTGTTTCAACAGAGATGATCACAAGCAGAAGCCCCTTTTTTTGTCAACACATCATAGGCCAGCTCTCACTGCTATCTCCTGCACTGCACGGCTGAATGAATGAGATGCAGGAAGTGGAGGAGTGTGGGGTGATGACAGTAGTCTCTGGTGGAGTTTAGTGATATCTGTGTCTGAGATACCTCAGCCTGAGTCAAATGGTTGTGTTGGGATTTCCCACTTGGACAAATAAAACAAGTCATCACAAGGTACATCATTCACTGATCTGCTTGGCTGATTCAACCTTGATGACAGACACTGCTGTGAAAATGTACAGGCTTGATATTCTGTGATCTGATGAAATAAGATCTATATACAGCATATACTTTTTAAACCTATAAAACCAGCCGATACATACAGTTGAGTGTGATTTCCAAAAGAACCTTTCTTACTACCAATACTTTGCCCTTGCTCTGAGCAGGATTTTTCCCTTTGAAGAAAGGAGAAGAAGAGAAGTGAAGTCTGCTTGGCTGAAGAAGCCCTAGGGGGGGTGGTAACTGTCATTTATATTTACAGCCTTCCCAGACACCTCGGGGGCTGTTATCCAGGTGGCCTCTGTTGAAGCTCTCAGAAGCACTCACACCTTTTTCGCAACTCAGAGTATCAATAGACACTGCCTGACTTTGATTCAGCCACATAGAGGTTGTGAGTCATGTGCTTTTGACTGTTAAAACGGGTTGGGTTGACGCTGGAACTTGAATGCCCTCGGGGATAAAGCATTACTACACTTCTGAAACTTTATTAGACCAGAGAGGACTGTCTACCACAGGTTTAAACTCTAAGAAACTGAGGCAGACAAAGGTGAAAATACCTTTTACTCCAAAACTGCAGCCCCTTTCCTGCATTTATAAGGAATTTTATTGTAAATTTATGACCAATGTACTTGTGACTGTTGTTTAATGGTGTCCTCTACTGTACTAAACAGTGGACATACTTGCATGTAATAGTCTGTAATAACTGTATCCATGTTTTCATTTTACTCCGACAGCAGTGTGAGGACAAAAGTCAATTACTGTTGCTGAGATTCAAGACTAGACATGTGGTTCTCAGAGCCTGTACCTTAAAACTGTTGACAGCTTAAGGATCATTTAACACCAAACATTTCAGGATACCACACAATGAATTCAGTTTGCTCATGCTTAAGAAAAAAACGCTTCTGTCAATAAGTAACTACTTCAAATCCAGGCCAGATGTGTCTTTAGAAATGTCACTATGCCCTGCTGATAAGAAGAGAAGAGATGACAGATATTCTGTATTTTGGTTTGCAGCGATCCTTTTTTCAAAGTCAAACCCTTCAAACAGTCTAATCCTGTCCTGAATGAGTGCTGGATTATTGTATAACCCCCTTCATTGATACGCAGCGACACATGCAACTCAGTTGGAGGGAGGAGAGAGAGACAAGACTTCACTTCAGCAGAAGTGAATAAAATATACAAAGACTTATTTAGCCTAGTATATAAGCAGTTACAGACGAAAAAACAATTAATTCTCAAAAGTGATCTAAAACGCAGTTAACACTTTGTTCATTTGATTAAAGCTAAACCCTTTCAGATGCGCTTTTTTTTTTTTTTTTTACTATTTTAATATTTCATCTTAATTAATATTTACTAAAGCACCTTCTTATATAATTGTAGACATTTCAAATGGAATTTTCTTCTCAAGCCACATATAAATTTCAGTTAATACATAAAAGCAGAGATTAAAATATTGATAGTTTCTAAGGGATAAATTGCTTTGCTTTGTGACATAAAAGTATAGAATTATTGAATGAAAAGCAAGTTGATTTTACACAATAAACCGAATAATTCTGAAACGACACACATACATGACTTTGTAGTCTTCATAATTAGCTGATAGAAGGTCACAGACAAGCCTTTTGTGTCATTTTTTTTTTTTTTGCTGTTTGTTGCTTTTGATGCAGCCACGGAGGACAGACATAAATATCCCATTGTTTCATTATGAACCTTTCAAACAGAAATAGACAAACCATTATTCCTGCGTCCTGTGGTTAACAGAAATGTAACACTGTAAAAGGTTTTAGAGCAACCAATACAGTGAGTACTGCAGTTGTTTATATGAGTTGATTTGATCTTTTCATCATATAAACAATGTTCTCCCCATTAATTTTTTAAAAGATATTTTGCATAAACACATTGTCAAACCTTGTCTCCAACGTACTGTGCCACACAATCCTACAAAAAGGCAATGAATTTTACGATGATTAAAACATCTGATACTTCCTATCAGTGTATATCATCATATATGAGTGTTATGATTGCAAAACAACAACATTCAGAATGGAAAACAACATAGTCAGAATACACAACTCCGGCTTAAAAAAACATTTAAAACTAGAACGTTTTATTAATTTTCTATAAAATCTCAAGTTTTAGAAATATATACAAACGTTCCCTTGTGCTATAAAACAGCAAAGAAAAATGAAAAACTCAACTGCACGTACAAATAACTTTTCAATAATGAGTGCTTGATTAATTTATGGCATGGATTTGCCTCACAATGGGCAGTTCATAAGGTCTTGAGCGCTTTCAACAGCTGCTCTCACTCCAGTTCAAACATATATGACACTGCCTCAATTTCCATTAAAAAGCCTCCAAACACAGCACTCATCTCTCTGACCATTTGCTTCCATTGTCTGTGGGGTCCTTTCATTGTCTGTAATCTGTCACTAACAGTACAAGTGTCTTTTTTGCCTGTAAGGAAAACATCTATTGCACATTATTCAAGTAACCCCATAGCACATCCAAATGGTTTAGTCCACTCTTTTTGTCTTCAGAACAATAAGAGTTTTTTTCTCTACCAAGTCCCTCAATAGGATAAGTGAATCCAGGAGTAGCAGATTTTTTCTCAAACAAAGGCAACTCTTGTTGCATGAGATGGCTCAAGATACAAAAAAAATAACCCATGCTGCATTATGTTGAATGCAGTTTGCATAAATAAAACGTGAACCTTATTTTTTTCATTGTACTCTGATTAAAAAGTCTTGTTTAGGTTAAGAGCTTTACAAGTATATTTGGGTTCATACAGATAGAGCCAGCTTATACACATGTGGGAGGTGGCCGTGTAGGCTCATACTTAGTACTGTGCCCTTTGAGAGATGGGTGAGGTTTGATGTAAGGCCTGCTGCTGGTGAACACACTGGCAGCCTTCCTCCGTGTCCTCTTCTTTAGCTTCCTGCTGAACACATTCTGCCATGACTGCAGCGTCTTTGACGTCCAGATCCACATGCCACTAGTGATGCCCACCACCAGCAGCATGAAAATCTTCACCATGAAGATCTCAACAGCAGGGATGGATGTCTTCATAATGCACTCATCTGACTCTGGCCCGCTGCTGTCCACACATTTTTCCTCCTTTGCCAGGATGCGCCAGTAGTCCATGTTGAGCCGTTCATAGAAGTAGCAGGCAATGACGCAGGTGGCGGGGACAGTGTAGAGCACGGAGAAGACCCCGATGCGTACCATTAACTTTTCAAGCTTGTCTGTATTCTCTCCCTCTGTCTTCATAATCTTACGAATATGGAATAGGGCTACAAAACCAGACAGCAGGAATGAGGTGCCAATAATCAGGTAGCAGGAGAGGGGAATGAGCACAAAACCGGTGAGAGCTTTGACATCCATGCTGCCTACATAGCAGACGCCTGTGAGCTCATCCCCGGCCACCTTCCTCATCACCAATATCATGATAGTCTTCACGGCTGGGATGGCCCACGCCGCCAGGTGAAAGTAGCTGCTGTTGGCCTCAATTGCCTCATGACCCCACTTCTTCCCAGCTGCTAGGAACCATGTGAGGGTCAGGATAACCCACCAGAGGGAGCTGGCCATGCCAAAATAATACAGGATGAGGAACACAATAGTGCAGCCGGTGCTCTCTAGACCCTCCTGGATGATATACTGGACACCATTGTCTCTATCACAGGCAATTCTATCAGCTCCGACAAAAAGTCGGATGAGGTAGCCCACAGAGTAAACACAGTAGGACATAGACAGGAAGATGATCGGTCTCTCTGGGTATTTGAAACGCTGTGGGTCTATGAGGAAAGTGAGCACAGTGAAGGCGCTGGAGACAAAGCACAGGATGGACCAGATGGCTATCCACACCAGAGAGAACTGTTTGTCTCCCTGACTCCAATATACATCCACTTTGGAGTAGCATTTGGGGGCACATGATTCACTCTTCTCGACATAGTGGAATTTGCCTGGATTGCTGCATGCCTGTTTGCTGCTGCTGTCCTTTAAGTGCATATCCTGCCCACTCAGAGGCCGCTGTGGCCTGAAATCTGGAGGCTGGGTGTGAGAGACTTTGGGAGGCTCATCAGAGCCGTTGTTGGGCGCCTCCATGCAGAGGTTGTTGGGGTCATTTTTGGTCGGCAGCCGGGAGCAGTCCAGAGAGTCAGGCCATGGGAAGTTAAACTGTTCCAATATGGGGGAGCATTTTAGCTTGACCTGCTCACACATAACTCTACATGCAGGGATGGGGTTTGACACTTGCTCTGTGCACATGGGAGCATACAGTGAGCACAGAAAAAATTTAAGGTGACTGTGACATCCAAACTGTATCAGAGTTGCAAACTCCTGCAGCTTTATTGCTGCTTCTTTTTGGTCATCATGGCCCATAAGATTTGGCATGCGAGTCATGTTGTAGCCGATGTCTTTACACTGGGGGATGCTGATGTGTTGACATTTCCCTTCTCCTGACCAGTCTGGATCTATTGAGCTGATAGTTGAACCCCGTCCGCTCCACACCGCCAGCAGCACAGAGATGAGGCTCAGTTTAAAAGCAGCTGGACACATTCTCCCCTCTTGAGTTAAATAAAGGGTAGACTAAATGATCACAACCACAATGAACAAGTTTGTGTAGACTAATTAAAAAGTAGTCTGCAGTGGGACCAGGCTGGGTCTGTGCATATGGTCAATGTGGGGAAACTTACACAACTATCTCTTACAGAACCATCGTTTCTCCGTTTGCGTTTGGATAGTTTAAAAACATAAATCCCGCGATGGTCCGGAAGGGTTTTCTCGGTGGAAGTGGAGCTCATTCAGGTCCATGCTTTCTAGCGCTCAGTTGGAGGCAGAAGAGTCGGATCTACTTCAGTGTCCTGCACCGTGCATCTCAGTCCATGTGAGTAAACTGCTTTTGGGATTTATGCGCTCCGATTTGTTCCCCACTCGTGTCCAAACCGCAGATTTGTCCGTCCTCACGTTTCATGACACTTTTCCGAAAGTGTATAAAGCAATGCGCTCGCAGTCCTTGCGCGTTCAAGTTGCGCGTAGAACAGCCTTAAAGGTTTTTTTTTCCTCCTGTGCTGTTTTTCCGCTGTAGGGATGGTTGCTTACAAGCAGTAATTCAGCCACTGGTATAAAATCCAACTCATATCCGCAGTGGCAGCAGTAGAAGTGTCCCAGTGTTGTAGGATCATGCTCCTCCCGTGGGCAGCAGTGGATGCGTTTGGTGGCTGCGCTCCTTAGTCTGAGCTGGTCGGAGCCTCAGTCCCGGTCTAACCTGCCAAAAGATCCGCCTTCAAAGACAGCTACTTTGCATAAGAAAGATGACACTGACACGCGGATTATTTTCAAATCGTGCGGAACAGCTTGTTCATTACAGCGTTTTCAAAGGCTCACAGCAAACTTCCTTCTCTGTTTGTTTGCGCTAAATCACAAACTTCGACTATACAAGAGGAGATGCATTTTATAAGAACCACAAATGTTGCGCAATATGGCACACAGACGCACCAAGATCAGATAATAAGGTCTTTACATAGACAGTGAATGACTGCAGGGCGTGCTAACCACCATTATTTCTTTCCTTTAGGAATTAAGGTTAATTAATTTTATCTTTGCAATAACCAAAGCAATTAAAAAAAAAAAAAAATAAAAAAAAAAATAAAAAAAAAACCCCGGAAAACTCTATTTTTCTTGTCAGAATTCACGTGTTTTCATGCTTTTTGGACACTCACAAGCTTTGATTTTGCACGTTTTTCACATAAACTAAAAAGGTCATAAAAAACTTCACACAAGCTCACACCAGAAATTAGCATCTGAAAACTAATTTCACATTATCCCTAATGCTCACTGAGTCCTGTCCCAACATGTTGGGACTTAAAAACAGAGCTGAGGCTGTTCTGCAGACATTCAGCAGCTCCAGTGACATTTCTCAGTCAGACTCAGTGGAATCACCCACAGTGATTTAGTAGAGAACCTGAAATATGGCCAGACCCTTCATTATCATGCCAATGGTGATAAGTTCAAGATAAGAAGGATTACATGCATGAATGGTGTTTTAGTGAAGATTTCCACCTTTTGGAACACTAAATTTATGTCTACACATGTATGTAATTGAGACAGACATGCTTGTTTGAATAAAAGATGAGAGTAACTGCATTTTTAGTTCAGCTGAAATACACTTTATTTAGTTCTCAAATTCAGTTAAATCACAAAGAATACAGTTGCAGAAAAAATTACTAGACCCTCAAAATCATTAAAAACAATGGCTATGCAATCAAGTACTAACTCCTGTGCGTATCATGTGACTAAAACAGACAGAAAATAAAACATGGAATGCCTACAAGCACTGTTTTTGTCAGTACAATGTCATAGCTATTGATGTAAGAACTCAAGTGGTTTTGGTTATTATCAAGAAAACCATGGAAAATGGATAGATATCAGTTCTTACGTTAAACTCTTATGAGCTATTTTTGTTGTTATCATTATATTTGTCCAAACAAATATACCTTTAGCTGTACCAGGCATTAAAATGAACAAGAAAGTGAAGAAAACAAGGTTGGTGTAATATTTTTTTTCCTGCATCTGTATGTTAATACACACAATAATATGAGATGCAACGATTATAAGATACTGGCCTGTATCTGTGGAACAAACAGTGGTAAAAACTTCAGTTACATTTTATAGGCTGTTTTGAATGCACCAGAACAAACACCTTATTAAGAAAGAAAGTGTAAGGATGCTGATAAAATAATTTTCTTTATAAAGCTTCTTAAAAAAAAAAAAAAAAAGGAGAAAAAGCACTGGATCTTTATGTTCTGCCAAGTTGTATTGAAAGTCACCAAGACCTTGGAATCATCTCCTGTATTATTCAATGACAGAAATAATCCATAAAATAACTAAAACCTTTTCCTTTATGTTGATATCAGAGATCAGATGAGTAATCTGTATATCAGTTACTCAGATATTGCTAAATATAGGACTGGGGAATGTATTTTAGTGATTACTTTCTGAAAAAAGTATTCATAACAAAAGGAAGATTGTTCCTCTGGGGTCCTTTCAAGCTCAATAAAAATTCCAAATATATACTATTTGCTTCATTTAATATGTTAATAGCTAATATATTTCTCCAGACATATATTTTTAGCAAAGGAGGGTATTTATGAATCATCTTTTGTGTGTTTTTTAAGTTCCTTTAGATGGATAAAACTGATTGAAAATTCAAAATGCCACTCTGAACAAAACTGAACAAAGTAAAGGTTGACTTTTTTGGCCTTATCGCCCAACTCTATGGCTTTATCTGCCTTCTATGTTGCCTCTTGGCCAGGCTGTCATTATAAATAATAACTGGTTCTCAGTTTACCTACCTGGAAAAATAAAGGTTGAATAAAAATAAATAAATGGCTTATTCTATCTAACGATGATATTCACATACTCACCAGTCTTTTATCATATGGACAGTATCACTGCTTTTATAATTTTGCACACATTATTTTCTGGCATAAAAAAATCACAGCAGTTTACAAAGTTCTCTTTTTGGATTGGGAATGATATTAGAAAAGAATGTGATGTGTGTTGTAAGTTTAAAGTAAAATATTTCTAATCATGGACATTTCATTCATCAAAAATGAACCCTTTATTTTAAAATGTATACTCTGTTATTCCTAAGTTTGATCTGAAGTGAATGTGAATCTGGCTCTTCTTACTTAAATGCTTTTCTCTTTAAATCTTATTAAAATTAAGATTCATTGTAGGTCTTTCTACATGTGCGTAGACTTTTAACATAAATATTTCCATACAATATATCTGATAATGTTCTCATGTAAAAGCTCTATGCAGTGTGTAGTGTTTCTTTGGTGACAAACGATGTAGATTTGATTGGTTTTGTCAGTGCAGACTTGAACATTTTCACAGTTTTCGTGCAGTTTGCATGTTCACTTTTGGCCTGTGTATTTTGCATTTTGTTTTTAATGTGTTTTACCTGTGGGATACAATGCACAAACTGTCCAGTGTGCTTCCTGTTTCATCAAAGGTTAGGCTCCAGGCCCCTGTGACCCTTAACAGGATAAGTGGTTTAGAAAATGAATGGATGGATGAGCTTTTATTGCCTCGTTAAAGTGAAGCAAGTTAGAGAGCAGGTCAGACCCATGCAGAGACAAAGTGTAATTACAGAAAAAAGGAACACAGCATATCAATACATAGGTCTAAACAATCTATAGTGACACGGGTTGGTTGTAGATGGTAAGAACTATTGTGTGGGGAAGCAGGATGGCATAAGAGGCCAAGAAAAGAACAAGTTACGAGGTCTTTTTTTGTGTGTGAAATCTCCCAGACCTCACTCACGTTACCTTGTAAAAAGTTTGTGGCTCAAGATTTATACTTCAGTCAAGCAATGGTCTCCATCAAGGGTAAAATACTGATCACAAGTAAACAGGAGTGCTTTTAGTCCAATTTTACAAGAGTGACTAAAGTGCTTAAAGAAATATTTCAGAAATGTGTCCAGGCAAGATGAGAAACCTGGTACTGGCGTGCCTAAATGGTTTAGCACAGCATATCTTACTGGTGGCATTTCAGCTGTTAGCGCTCAGTGTGTGGAGCATGAGCATAAATATAGGGTATGAATGCACGTATAAACACAACACCCTCCTCCTATGCAGCACATGTGCTGCTCAGATTTCACTCATCCAGCTGTTAATGCTTAAAGAGGTTCGGTCTGAGCTTAAACCACCCTGGTCTTCATCACTTCTCTAAAAAATGCATTTAATTGCTGTTTAACTGTTTCTCGTAAGATGTTCCCCAATGCCATTTTGTCCGAACATCAATGCAGGGACTAACTCGAAATGATGTCTAAACCATCCTAAAAGCCCAGATGCAGTAGCAGCAGGCATTATATATATATATATATATATATATATATTTATTCTGACCCCTCACAAAGACAAGGACAACAGCTGACATGCCTACTCTGCCCCCCCTCTTCACTACACTTTTATTATAGAACTGATGTGTAGAAGCAGAACAAAAAGAGATGACAGCTTTAATGTGAAGAGGAATAAAAATCAATGCATTCCCAGGGTCGGGGTAGTTCTGCTCTCCATTTACTAATCATCCAGCGCTTTGAGGAAACCTTGTCTGGCATATTTTAAAGCAAATATCTGCCCTTTTTATCGTTGTCTTTGGTGTAATGAAACTGACACGATAATATTGTCACACTTTCTAATAAGAAGACACAGTCTGCTGGTTTGTTGTAATTCATCGTCTTTGTTCTGTTCCTGCTCCTGTCTCCCTTCCTTTCATGATTGTTTTGCTGGTCATGAAGATATCGCTTTGAAATAGACAAGAAAAGGGGAGGAATCAGGCCTGTTCAGTCTTTAGCATCTGTAGCCTTAGCAGTTACTACTGTCTCTTTTATGATTTTTTTTTTTGTACATCAGCGTTTTTTATATATATATATATATATACAAACCCTTCCTATAGCTCATTCTCTTCTTCTCTTCTCTTCTCTTCTCTTCTCTTCTCTTCTCTTCTCTTCTCTTCTCTTCTCTTCTCTCTCTCACGTGCGCACACACACACACACACACACACGCACACACACACACACACACACACATACACAGCAAGTTTATCTCATCTTTGCAACCACAACAGGGAGATGAAGAAAGCAGCGCAGCTCCATCTCTGAGAAATCAGAAACTGTGAGATAATTCTGTAACTAATAAAGTGAAAGGGGGGGCCCTTTGATGGCTGAAGCTGAAAAGATATTTTATTTTTTTGTGTGTGGGATTTGAGATGTGTGATTCTATGGAGCGAGCTCGCTCCCCTGCTGCTAGGCTCTGGCTGGAAGCTGGCCCCCCTCTGGCTAATGTTATGGAGAATCGGAGGAATTTTATGGCTGTCTTTTCCCTCAGCCCCCTTTTTTCTTTTGTTCCCCTTTGAAGAATGACTTTAGACATTTTATTTACATATTTAACCATGGATGAAAGAAATGAAGGGCGAGGAAGCAAAGCTCCTTGGGTTCTTTAGGGAATTTTGATCAGTAAAATTGAGTTGAAGCTAATACATTTTTTGTTTGCGTAGTCTGAAATTAGATAGGTATCAAATATTCCATCATGACAATGATATTTCTAAAACTCACGCCATCAGATCAGACATTTCAGGGTGAAACAAGATCTAGTTATACCAACTTTGTATCACAAGGAGAAATCATATTTCTTTTAATTACTGCATTTATATGACTTGTATGCTGTTCCAACATGTGAGGTATGCTATGGGAGAGATGGGTGACGTTTTAGACATGTTTGGCATTGTTGCCGGCGTTGAAAGGGCATGTTGATTAAACGTACGGGTGGGGTAGGACTATAATCTTCTTAACCAAGGCCCTCCTCTTCTCTTTCAGAGGGCACAATGAGAAGAAACAACACACTCAGTTGGAGGTGAGACTATTTGTCCGCATGCCCTGCACATTGTCCGAGGATCCTGTTCTCCCTCCTGATCGCACACATTCAGCGTTTAGCTCAGGATGATCCTATTTATCAACATAATCTGTTATTTTCTCTGTTATTGCCACTTGTGAAGAGGCTTCTGCCGAGAATTTAGAAAGGTGAAGGGAAGATAACACCAGTAGTAAACATCATCTAATTGGACAATAAAACTCAACATGTTTATTGGAATGTTAAACCATCCTATCTTAATTTTGGGGGACCTTTACAACATTTCTGGCAATTCTGTTTAAAGCACAGCATTTTTCTGTCCTGTTTGAAATGCCAGAGCTTTAATAAGAGCACCAGTTTTTGTAAAGGGTCAGACATTTTGAGGAAATGCATATGAATCATGACATTAATAATTGAAGAGGCCTGTCAACATCAAAGCCTGCGGTATTCTTTGCTGGTATGGTTTAAATAGTTCAATAAAGTAACTTATTAATGAGGACTAATTTGTTTCATGCTCCTTTTCACTTTGCTTCATTAAAATCTGTTTTGTTTCAGCCCTCTCATGCTGCTGTTTGTATGAATATAGTCCCGGCTGTTGAAGGTTAACCCTCCGACCCCATTCATTGTGTATTGTGGTTGATAAGAGGACATCACTGAGTTATTGTAAGCTTCTAAGTGTTTATAGAGTAGATTAGTATAATTATAAGGATGGTGGACCTTTATATGGCTGAGAAGCATTCAGCCAATCTGCCATAAACACTGCTATAACATCTGGGTTGAAGCGGCTTTGAAACAGCAATATTAGTTTAGTGGGGTGTTCTTACATCATACTCTTTCATGTGGTGGTCGTTTAACAGCAACGAGCAGAGGAAGGGAGGAAGGAGTGGAGGAGTAGAAAGGCGGTTTTTGGAGTTCAGCAGCTTGAGATGAAAGCAATGAGCCAAAACAGTTATAGTCAACTGCTTGCAAAATGCATTTTTGTCGTAGAAAGTCACGTCATGCCCAGTGGAGATATTTGTTGCTTGACTTCTCCAAAGTTCCTAAAAGTACAAGAGTGATTAGCAGGCTTTATAGATGAAGGGGGAGGAAAAAAGTCAAAAAGGGGGGTAAACATTTTATTGCCTGTGTTGGTGAAGGACGCTGATGGTGATATTATTACCCGAGGTCCTTGTGGGGGCACTTGAGTGTGAATTGCTAATCAGGAAGGCCTTCTCTGGTCTAATCCTCCTTTGAGTGGCCGGCCTGGAATCAACGCGTCTGGGGAGGCTCCCCACTGCTTCTGGCTCTGGAGACTCCATTCAATAGTGCAGCCCTCCTGTCCCATTCCCACAGTCCCCTCACACTGTGCAGAGCAGCAGTGCATGTGCACACACACATGCATTTGTGTGCACTCATACACGTGTGCATGCACCCACACAACACACACATACACATCATCCTCTAACCAAATTAGATTAGACCCTTCCCTTTCTCCCCAGCAAGGCGCTGGTCTTTTCTCTGCCTGGTCATTTATCCTCCCCTTTTGTCTCTGCTTTATAAAAGAGAAACAAATTCCCAAAATACACCCTTCCTAAGACTGCACTGGTTTGGAAAAGGATGAGGGAAGGGCAGACATCTTTAGCAGACCTTAGGTGATAGTATAGTATCACCATCCCTTTGGTGTGTCAGCTCTAATGATGTGGGGTGAGGGTGGTGTGGTTGGCAGAGCAGTGAGAACAACGCCAGCTGTGCATCATGTCAACCTGTTACCCCACAACAACGCCGAGACGCTTCTGACAGCAACACTAAGGATCTCTTTATTCTGGCCCCTCGCTAACATTGTCCAACATTTGCTCTGCTTGGCCGTAAATCCTCCCTGACTAGAATAGATAAAGTGCAGTTGGAGCACTGTCTGCATGATATGTGCACCACTGTGTCTATGTCCGGCAGTATTATTTGTTTTGATTCCATCCATCTTTATTCCTTGTAAACCAGTAATGGACATAGAGGCATATAGGCAAAATAAAGGCCTCAGTTGAAATGGTCTTTTGTAAGAAAGCCCTGGTGGAAGCTTATTCCTCCTGGTTCAATGTGCAGCCAAGCTATCCCAAAAGCAGCAAATTGAGATCAAAGCAAAATTAAAGCTGACTCGTTCAAAGCAAGATAAAAATGTGTGAGCCTGCAGCGATATTTTCTCTATTGATTTCCTCCTTTGCTTGCACTCCGTGGGACTGTGCTGGCTGTGCTGTGCTCAGCGCCAGCATTGGAGACTCTAAGGCTGCTGCAGGGAGAAAGGAAATGACTATCGATACAGACAGAAAAACGCTGTCATAATGATCAGGAATAAACGGATTTCACAGAGTGGTTGAGATCTAAGTGAATGGGGAACTTTTCATTGCAGTCCAAATCTGTTTTCACTTTGCATTGAGACGGAGAAGAATAATGATAGCATGAGAGTGGCATGAAGAACGAGCATGGGAACAGCATTGTCCTGTGCTTTTATTAGCAGTGATTCTCTGGATAGAAGTAATGTCTACGGCCAAGTTTTTTCATTGTCCTCTCATCCGGTGCATGAGTCTCTTTTTTAAGGAATCACACGTGGAGTCTGTCTCTCTGAAGTTACATACATTAGCAAGAACAGTGAAGAGCGACTTTCACAGACATTTCTCTGGCTGTGTTTATTTGCTTTTATGTGCTGTGGTGGTACAAAGAAGAAGCTACAGATGAAGTTTTCTCTGTGCTGCACAGCAGATAACTGCACATTGGAAATATGTCAGCTTTAATTAGAGAGAACTTTCTTGAATGTGATGCTCCAATAATAACACAACAGCAAACAAAATGTCTTTGTTATGTTGTGCTCAAATCTAAGTAATTACAGGTAATTTGCTGTCACTAGACTTGCGCTGCAGGTTGTAGGCAAGGTGTGAGGGGATGAGTGAAGGTGCAGGTGCAGGTGAGGGATTCACCGCTGTGTTTGAAGTCCTGGGAGGGATTGACAAGCCTTGCAGTGAAACCTGAACAGGTATGAAGACAAGCTGGAACAATCAGTGTCTGCAGACATTGTAGACCAAAAGTGTTTCTCTTTCTGATGTAATTCGTCTCATGGTAGATCTTTACACAGTCTTGCACATCAGTGTATATCTACAGAAAAGAACAATGTAGCAAAGATGTTGGAAAGCTGCTAAAAAATCCAAAATGTCTGTCAGTTGACACAGGAGGTGTTAGAAACTGACAAAAATGAGATCGCTTTGTTTCCTGCATCAACCAAATACATGCAAGTGCATTTGCACATCTTTCCCCCTTCACCTTTCTGTTGTGAGTTGTAACACCTGGTCGAGCTGAAAGGAACATGAATCAAGCTGAGGAAAATGTCTTTTAATCTGTTTCAGATATTGTTTCATAGCTGTAAGCAGTCTTACCTCATCTGTGAAGCTTCCTCCTCAGACAGAGGGATCAGTGTATCTGTAGGCATTCCTCAGGCTCGAATATCAAAACAGCACTAAATAACCTGTCATTCTTCCTCCACAGAACACAGACGTACTGCGTGATACAGATTGTGGCCCATTTTTAAAGGAGGAATCACCCTACGATGGCAGGATAAAAACTTTTACTCTTGCTGGAGTATGTCTAGTCTGAGTAAAGAAAAAAATATATAATTTTGGAAGACTGAATAGTAACTGATAAATGAAAAAGAAAAATGTGGTACGTATACACTACTGTCTGGAATGCACTATAATTGTTCAAAGAAAATAATAAATGATAGAAGCAGGGAAACTATCTTCTAAAATTTATCTTTAAATTTAAACCCTTGTCACAGACATCTGTTGGTAACCCAGTTATGGAATGTGCCCATGGGCTTTAGTTTTTTGGGGGTTTTTTTTTTTGTTTTTTTCCCCCCTCTGTCTCTTTACTCTCAAGCAAGTGCAGCGGCTGTGTGACTTTACACATGTGGTGTTCAAGAGGTGTCCCAGACGCTAAAATCAAACTTAATACCAAGCGATTTTCCTTCTCACATCAGAGCGTCAGTGCCTCCTGAGTGATCCAATGTGGAACCTGTGACATCCAACACTGTCTAAAAAAAAAAAAAACATCATCATGACAGTCAGGAGTTATGCTGAGCTTCTTGACATGCAAGTTTCATACATCCTTGTTGTTATTTATCTCCAAAACATGTGTGGGTATTTATGGGATCAGCTGTTATTCCCCTGATTATACACATGGGAAAAAATGTGCATTTCCACCTATAACACCCTCCATTTTGCTTCATCATTCTTAATTTCAACACCACTGTAGTCTCACTGTTAAGAAAAAGATGTTGATATAGAGCAGAGATTCAGTGTAATATTTTTAAAACATTTTTAGAACAGTAACTCTGATAACGAGGTAATGATTTAAAGGTATGGTATGTAAAGTATGTGAAGAATGTTACATGTATTAATTGCTTTATTTTCAATGTGTGAATGAGTTGCGATGTACCTGAAAAATGCCATGCCATGATGTTTTTGGTTGGTTACATTCACAAAAAAAAAAAAAAAAATGTATATTATAATAATAATAATACTAGTAGAGTGGACTCAAATTTTTCAAAACTCCAACTTTGGGTGTCATTAATGCCTAGAACTGAGTGTTTTCTCTTTCTCTACAGTATGAAAAAAAGTCCACCACCATCCACAAACAACCAGCTCAAAGCACAGAAGAGACACAAACTCCATGTACAAACATAAGTACAAGCAACACATGATACCTTTTCAAAAACCAAACAAAATAAATGACTAAGGATAACTGTTGACTGGTGTGACAGGTTCAAACCCTTAGGATTGTATATGTTTTCATAGCTTACAATGGAATGCATTTTTACTGTAGTAGTTTCACACCTATTTTTGTTTAACATATCCTTACTTATCACAAATATACATATATACTGCATATTTTGTATATTTGTGCTACTGCATTTGATAAATATATATATGTATGCTTCAGACAGTTCGGTTGACTTCACATTTACTTACAAATCATTTAAAATACATATACCACTTGTATTCATAATTTCAATTCCATAAATACAGACAGTATAGAATTTAGACAGTATCAACACATGAACACCTTTTGAACTGATAGAAACTCATGTTATCAAGTCATTTTTGCAATTTTCCTGAAATTAAGTAATAAAGCCAGAGAATAAAAGCGAGTTTTCCACTTCTGTAATTTGTGTGAAGCATAAGTAGAACTTAACATGCGTATTAGGTTGTTGCCTTTTAATTGCTCTTCATGTTTTTACCTAATGGAATACATTCTCCAATTATCATTTTCAGACTCACAATGGGGACAGGATTCTTTTTCATGCTGAATCCAGTAATTATTCTGTTTCATCTCTGCTACAGATGTTGGGATGTTTCAGAAGATCTATGCCTTCATTCACCTGAGAGTAAGACCAACAGGAGGGTAAACAAAACTTCTAAGTCTTAAGTGTCATCTTGAGTGTCAAGTGCTGTTGACAGTCTGGGTTCAGAGTGAACAGACTGTTAGCTGTCTAAACAGGGTGACAGAGGACGGCCCACTGTGGTTCAAACAGGTCAGCAGGAGTGAAAGACAACACCAGCTTGGCTAGCACCCTGTCCTTCAGGAGATGACACAAAGTTGTTGTCCTCAGCCCCCACCCCACCCCCCTTTCCCACCTGATGTTCAGCTCATCTCCCTTGTGATGACTGACACCCTTGTTCCCTATCCTCTACCTATCACCATCAAGAATAGGATGCTGTCGTCACCATGACCCTCTCTTTCTGGACAAACAACTGTAGCTTCTCTAGGTTTCAGTGTGTGTGTTTCTTCTCTGCTGTCTCACATCCTTTCCCTCAGTGGTTTTGACAGAGAGCCTGGTGTTTCAGGTTCAGGATGTTTCCATTAGCACCTTTTGGTGAAGCCTTTTCATCCAGCCATCACAGTCCTTGTGATCTGGCCACGGCTGGGCTGTTAACTCGCCGATCTGACGATGTCAATACAGACAGGCTCCGCGACACTCAGAGGAAGTCCTCAGTTCAGCAAAGACTCCCTCTGTTTGCTCTGTCTGTAATAATTGTTTGCTCTGCTGTCTGGAGGTGTTTGTTTACCTCTGTTGACATTTGGCACAGTGTCAGCGTCTGATATGCGTTAGCGATATCTGTTTTCTACAAATATCATTCCTGAGAGCAGTACAGTCCTTTGTGAGATATAATGACTGACATAGTATGAAGATAAGATTACAGTTTGCAACCCACATGCATTTTATGTTATAATTTTACACAGCAGACGTGTTCCTACATTGAAGGGAAACACTGTACACGGATAAGCCGCTCACAGTTGTGAATAAGCCTGGCCTCTGCAGAGTAATGTGGGCTGCAACCAGTGATTTGTTCTTTGCCAAATAACTCATCTCCCTTTATTGGCACTCAATAAGTCAGACCATTAAAATGATTAATCAAGTTCTCATTGAATACCAAGGGACATACTTCAATTGATGGGGCAAACAATTAATGGCATCCTGTTTATTTGAAGCGATTACACTGGGTTTGTTCCCATCTGCCTCATGGGAGGAAGTGGCGTCCCTGGTGCAGATGCTGTTTGTCAGAAGTCAGAACGGTGAAGCAACGAGCCAGCATGCAACAGAGGAGATTCAAGCAAACTGAAATAGAACAATGACTCTTCCAAGCCCGAGCCTATATCCCATTCCGTAGAAAACAATGCTTAGTATGTGGCACTTTTCCACACACATGAAAGACAAGCCATGCTTCTATGGCACTGCACACTGTACACATTTTTGTGATATTTTGGTTCAGTTTGCTTTGAAGTGTCTTAGGGGAAATACAAGCCCCTGCATAGCATCAAATGTTTTGCTCACTTTAAAGGATTTGTGATGTGGATATAATCATTTAGTTCCAGATTATGTTTTAATGGGTTATATGTATAGCATACTTATGATTAGCTGCTGTATCTCAAGCCTCTATGCCAACATAGTTAGAGCAGCATCTGCAGCAAATGTCACAGTATGTGACTTTGCACATTGTCCTGCAGTTTGCACCTTTCAGCATGGTTGTGTTCCAATATAAATGAAATTCAATTTGAGACAAAGAAAAAAAAAAAACAGAGCTAAAACAGCCAGTTAGCTGAATGATTGCTGTCTTTGAAAATGCACGAACCCCCCCACCCCCACCCCGGCCAAACTGTGGTTGGAGGGGGCTCCGCCTCCTCTTATTGTTCAATGGCATGATTGTTTGTTGTCATTGCGGTATTGTTTTCACTGTCACTTTTTGATCTTAGTTTATGGTCCCAGATGTTGGCAGAGGGGTGCAATCCCACAGAAAGACTTTTGAGGGCTGTGTCTGATCTCTCTGCTGTAATTCTGCTAAAACAGCAAACAGACTTGTCCCTCCTGCAGCAGCCATAGGCCTGTATTGGAAAGAATTGTAACCTGTTTTTTTTTTTTTTTTGTCAGCTTGGACATTTTTTGCATTTATATCGTCAGGGTTGAGTCTGTGAGTGCAGCAAACTGTAGATTTGCATACATAAAGCTTTTTTAATATAGTTATATAAACAAGCATAACAGCAAGCTATAACTGTGACAAGGTTATGTCCACAAATAATACCTGTTTTTCCACATGTTGAGTGTTTTGCAACTGCTGTTGTTTGGTCATATGAATGCTATGAATCTGGCACCCATTTCCTCCCTATAGGTGACTCCCATCTCCACACTTCTGGTTTGTCTCCGATGGTGTGAGGAGGCCACGGTAGTCTTCTTCTACTTCTGTAAAGGTTAGAAGATGTGAATGAATCAGTTCTGTGTTTGCCCAGGGAAGAGGCAGCACAAAGGCCTGTTGTGGGGGGCATAGCTTCTTACCACCAATCAGCAGTGATAAAAAAAAAGAGACGAGGGAGCCAGAGGCGGCAAGGGGAGTAGAGTTCCTCTGTAATTACAACATGGTCTTAAAAAGCAAATACCAAGCCCTAGCAACCTCAGCCGGGAGACAGAGAAAAAAGGGGGGACACAGTAGAGAGGAGGGGTAGAAAAAAATAGGCAAGGAGAGTTAAGAAGCACCACAGAGAGCGACCCTGCAATGACCTCGGCTCTCCAACAATCGTCCCCTGCCAGCTGGAGCCAGAGTTAGGGGCGAGAGCGAGGGGCCGGGCAGGATCCCCTCCGATTTATGACTGACTATAAGGCCCCTGAAAGAAACCCAATCACCCAGGATTCCTGCGCAGCATGACTCTGGCTGGAGAGAATAGATAGCCCAGGAGAGTGTGGGACTGGGGCTTCAGTGACAGAGCCAACGGCTCATACACAGCCACTGACACAGAGGGCCACTTTACCAAGGGGAGGGCTAGTGGGCACTGGCTCTATTATCTGCAGCTCTCCGCATTGAGCATGATATCATTACACTGCGCAGACTCTAACCTCAGCTGCATTCAACGACTGCCCAAACTCATCCTCTGAACTCTCTTTGTCCGACATATTTCACAACCTGGAATTACATGCACCCGGCTAATTGCTCTATCTGTCTAATTAGTAGAAATTTAATGGTTATTAAATTTCAACCTGCTATCAATGTAGAGTGGGAAAGAGAGAGGCAGGCTGAGAGTAGGGCATGAAAAGAAAGGGAGAAGGCAGCTGTCTTTTAAAGCGGGGTAAGCCGCGCTTGGAGCTACCCCGCTGATCCATTAGCATATCTGAATGATCCTGTTCCTGCACAGCCACCACCACGCTGCAAGGTGGCACATCTGAAGAACGCGCCCTTTGAATGCGCTTGCAAGCTGGGGAAACTCTTATTTTTCAACCCGTTTGAAAATCCAGAGACAACTTGATGTTTGAGAAGCCAACAAAAATAAAAGAAGGAGAGAAAAGGGGAGAAGGGAAGAAGAAGGGAAGAAAAAAGTTTCAGATTTTGAGGAGGACAGAGTTTTACAAGCTTTTTGAAGCTGGATACTTAATAATTCACTTGATTCTACAAGCCGCAGTAAGGCAGTATGGAAACACACTCATGCATGACAACAGTTTTCATCGCCTATGTGTTGTCAAAAGAAAGTGTCACAACCTCAGGTTCAGGCAACAGAAATTTAATGTTTTGTAGAAATATGTTC
The DNA here is from genome assembly GCA_037367295.1 of Apogon hyalosoma. Lineage (NCBI taxonomy): Eukaryota > Metazoa > Chordata > Actinopteri > Kurtiformes > Apogonidae > Apogon > Apogon hyalosoma. The sequence continues at coordinate 21,497,826 of JAPQRP010000030.1, forward strand.
TAGAAATTCTCAAAAGCAGGGTCATGTCCATATAAAAACAGACGTCATTGACAGAATATCAGGAAGCCTTTAAATCTTAGACTTACATTTTTGGAAAATATATAGCAATCCATCTTTATTGACTCACTGTGGTATTTTTGCACTTGTACTGTGAATCGCATGCCTCACAATGAAACATAATTTGCAACATGTAAATAATTACTAACAAAATGTTCATAAACAGGTTGGGCCAGATGCATCCCTGTAGATGAGACACACCCAGTATTTGTTGCACAAACCAGTGAATTTGAATTAAAAAAAAAAAATGTATAACATGTCTACAAAGTCTGATCCTGATCTTATTTGGTAAATGTGTCAGAGCTTAGGGTTTTTTTTTGTTTTGTTTTTTTTGATCAGCCTTGAAGTTGGTCTCCCCTCAGCCACAAAGCGGGCTTCTATTGACTGGTTCCAGGGAGCGTATTGATGGTTCCATAATTTGGGCACAGGAACACAAAAAGGCTGACCCCCGCTGGGCTCAGCACGACAGCCCAGTCAGCAGGGAGGCTTGCATTTATTAGCCTGGGAGAGGAGCTCCTGCAGAATTAAAGCACATTCACCCACCCATTGATCTCTGTCATGAAAACAATACTCGCCTCTCTCTCTGGCAGTGAGCTAGGCACCGCGCGCTCTGAGGTAATTCGGCGGCCATAGAAAACAGGATGGCTCACACCCTTGGGCTCCAAGTAAACTATTTGAAAACTAAGAGGAATAGGATAAAAAAAAAAACTAAGCCATATTAGATTATCAATCCACCTGTCCAATTGTATTATGCCTCAAATTGAGAGGAATGGTGGATGAAAATGAATGCTGCTTTTTTTTTTTTTTTTTGGCTGTCTTGTGACATGTTGAATGCTACTTTATGTGCTTCTAGAGGATTCAAAGCCCAGGTTTCTTCTCTTTTAGTAAAAAGCCATTCGTGGCCTGGATCACAGCGAGGCCTCCTGCAGTCCACTGAACTTTCTTTTTACTTTTGGCTCTGGCATTATGGTCACATGAGAGGTGCAGCGCGTGGTTGCATAGCTTCCGACTCTCAGAGGGATTTTATCTGCTGGCGAGTGGACAAGGGTAATACATGGGATACAGGCGAGGTAGATATGTTCCAACACTGTGAGGCCCCACCATCTTAGTTTGTGTTAATCCACTGATAATGGCCTTCATCACCTCCAAAAATACCAGAGTCAGTCACAAGGCAGGAGCATGCCTCCTAATTTCTCTTCTCAGATGGGGTACACATGTGCATGAAACTTCACCCAAAATGTGCTTTACTGTTTCCCTGCCTGGTGAAGATTGAGTTATGTCACAGTGTTTTTATTTTTAGGTCTTCCTCTGGATACAAAAGAAACAATAAAACATCTTGAGGAAGGGACTATGATAATCTGCAAAAACTGCCTTCGTCTTCCTTTGTGGCATTTGTGTGTGTACATAGCGCTGACCGTTGACCTAAGGAACTTGCAGGGCTTTGATGCTGCCCTTGGAGGCTAGCGTCCAAAGAACGGGGGGATGTCTGGACTGTCCGGTCAACTCCTCACGCACCGCAGGCTGCAGTGTCAACACAAAGCACGAAAAGACAGAGTGTCACACTTCACATATACTTGAAAGAGGCGATGCGTCTCATTATGCCACCTAGAGCTTCTTTTGTCAGCTGGGGTTTGATGTGCGAAGGGGAAGAGCTCAGGGAGATGCCATGGCCTGGTATGGGGCCTGATGCTGCCATGTTTGAAGTCACTGTCGGGACAAGGTCTTTCATATTTACAGAAAAGAGATGAAAACTCAAGGGATAGCCATGATTGGCACACTGTTTTGTTAGTGCAATAAATGGCTTGAGCTAATCACCATTTGCACCCGCCCTGTTCATCAACCCTCTTGAAGCCCCAGGAGTTTTAAAACACTGCTTTGCAGGCACTTTTTTGGCTCCTCAGACGTGAAACTTCCTTTAATCTATTCTTACTCAAAAAGCCATTCAAACATCTTACATAAATTATGCTCTTAGCATTAGAATCAAAGGAGAGCACCATCTCCTCTCTTGCTGTCAGTGAACTTTTTGATGGACAGATATATTGAGGCTTGCTTTATGGGTAGCATATGCGTATTGTAATTCCAAAAGCGACTTTGAAACTGAGCCACATCCCTTGGTTATGAGCTCCTTAAACACCACCACAGTTTTCCTTCATTTATTGCATGTCAGAAGGGTGCTGTTAAAAAATGTAATGCAACAAAATTTAGGAGCTGTGTCTGCTGCACAATATATTAAACTAGTGCACGAGGAAAAAATAATTTTACTACAAGATTGTGGGATTATGACCTGAATTCACTGCATTACATCTGATGTTTTAACAATGATGTGATTACCTACATTACTGAAAGTGTTGTGTTCCCTTCAAGGTGTACAGCACTTAGCTAATTATTTGTCCCACTGATCCTGGTCTTCCTGCCTTTCTTTATAGACTTACTCAAGTTCATTGTATGTATAATGTTTAACAGGAAGAACATTCTTGTACCACATTAAATATGCTTTGTACTTAAGTTAAAAAGGTTTGATTGTGCGTCTTTATCGCAACTTAGAAAAAGAAAACTTCAGTGCATCTTGCTAGTGTTGACTAGTACACCTCAAACAACGATAGAAGGTCATGGTCAGGTCCATTCTTTGTAATAAACACAAGGCTTCTTTCATAAACAAAGGAGAGAGAAAGAGAGAAGAGAGGGTGTGGGTGTGTGTGTGTGTGTGTGTGTGTGTGTGTGTGTGTGTGTGTGTGTGTGAGTGTGATTGGGGGAGGGATCTGGGTGTAAACAGACTCTGTTCTTATCTTTGTTCAAATAGTGTGGAAAGGGAAAGTCAGGAAACACACAAAAGGGAGAAAGGAGAGTGAAAACAAAGCCAGGTACAAGATAATGACAAGGTCAAGTGTGTGCTCAATGGCTCATTTCAGTCAGGGAGAGATAAGGCCCAACCTGCTGACAAGGTGTGTGTGCAACAGAGGGGAATGGGAGGTCAGGTAAAGCTCTAGGGGCAGATCTCCCTTCCACATACACACTCATGGTCGCCACATCATTTGAGTTTCTATCTATGAGATCACCAATTCACCAGCACCACCTGGTGGAAAGATTAGTGCACATACATGCAACACGAATAACAACTTTAATGATAGAAAAGACAGATGAAAAAAGAGGGAAGTTAGTTCATGAAATGGTTATGGATGCCAAAAAGACAGTTGCAAGGGCAAGTTTAGTGCAACATAGCCTTTAGCCTAATATATTGAGTCCAGTGTTGTGCAGGATAAAGCTTTTAAAAACCCTCCAACCAAAAACAATGAGTGTGAAAGGCGGACTGCCAATGCATTCATCAAGTATTTCCTGGAGCAATTCCAACAATACCCAACAGTTCAAGTGGGAGAATTCCTGTCTTACTTTGATGTTCAACTTTCTTCTGTTTCTTAGAGGCACATCACTAACTGAGTGAAATGTAAAAAGGCACAGAGCTCCCATCTGACGTCGAGCATGACATTAAGTATGATTTCAAACGACAACAAATAATGTGTGAAAGGGCTACAGGCTCGCAACTTAGTTTCACAGAGCATAAAGGATTGGATTAGTTGAAAGCTATCTCTGATGTGTCACTCATCTCCAGGAGAGGGTAGAAGGAGAACACAAGATAAAAACATCTTTTGGTGGACCAGCAAAGCATGAGAGGAGAAGTCAAGATGCAGAGATATGCTTCAGTAGATATCTAGTACCAGTGATCCTGATACTAACCCTAATCCTGATCTGGAATTCTGATCTCATGCCTGGATAAAGGGATGAAAACCTGTTGGGAAGTATGAGGGAAGGCCTGGTACAGATGCTCAGAGGTAGGCCAGGTCAGTGGGACACTGGGTTGCGCTTTGACCACACCGTGCCTTGAAGATGTGAGGGTCTGAGCGTCTGTTAAGGTTCATCCGACGTATCCAGGTGCAGGGTGTTCACTGAAAAGAAGCACCAGGACGAATGCACTGAAGTGAACGACAGGGAGTAGGCTGGCTATGCTGTTGAGAGTGATAAAGGCACACATCAGCAGCTCTTTGCTCTCCTTCATTTGCCTGCTTTTGAGATTATGGTGAAGTCTTGTGGAAGAAGAGGCAGAGAAAAGAATACTAAGTCATAGCTTATGCTTTAACCACAGAGAGGCTGACATTTAAATGAAGGCAATGAGACTGTCTAAACAACTAAGACAGGGGTGTCAAACATGCAGCCCAGGGGCCAAAACCGGCCCGCCAAAGGGTCTAATCCAGCCCGTGGTATGAATTTGCAAAGTGCAAAAATTACACTGCAAATATTAACAATCAAGGGTTGCAAACTCATTTTAGTTCTGGAGCCACATTCAGACCAATATGACCTAAAATAAAATAATAGCATAATAACCTATAAATAATAACAACTCTTCTTAGTTCTTTTAGGTTCAACTGGACTAGTTTTGTGTCAAAGAAGCAAAACTAGTCCAGCTGAACCTAGAAGAACAACCTTGGCAGATGAGAAACTAAATGAGAAATTGTACTTATTTTAGTTCTCCAATTTTTTCAACAATATTATACCTGTTACCAAATGTTTGTGTAACATTGTTTGTAATGCACATGTACAAATAATAATTTGAGGCATAATATTGTTACAATTTTACTTATTTTTCTTACAAAATTGTTTTTCAGGTTATTTGTATGTATTTTGAGAGAGAATAGTTTGTAAATATAAGTATTTTCATAATTTTATGTTTTTTATTGCACTAAAATAAAGAGAAAAAGTGGTCATTATTTATAGGTTATGAGAGCACTTTACTTACTTTACTGGTCTGGCCCACTTGAGATCAAATTGGGCTGAATGTGGCCCCTGGAAGAAATAGGTTTGATGTTCCTGAACTAAGAAATGTATTTATCAGCTGACATTGCCATCTAGTGGTAATACCTGTGTATTTTAATGCATGCAGGTGCAGTGGGATCTAAATTATGTGTTGGCTTTATTTTAGGGAAATAATTACAGAATTTGAGACTGAAAAAGTATGTATGTCTATGCTAGAATGAGACAGATGACAGCTTGCTTCCAGGAGGAGGCAGTCTTAGGTCAGAGATGGTCGCTTAAACAAACACACAAAACCTCTGCCAGAGGTTTGTGTACGCAGGATTAATCGGCCTTAGCAGGGTCCTTGATGGAGGGGGAGCTGAGCGTAGAGAACATGCCTGGCCCCCACTCTATCAATCAGGCAACTCTTCTTCTTCCCCAAACCAAATTGACCTGCCGATGCACTGGCCACGTCCAAGATCTGTGTGGAAATAAATCACATTGAATCAGAGGTAGGTACCTGTCAGCTCCAGTGAATGCATCGTGCCTCCTTCTGCTTTCCCTCCAGATGGGAAGATGCGTCTGCCCTGGGTGGCTCGCCGTCTCACATAGCAGATTGAGTGGTTGACTGAAATGCACATGCACACAATTACACAAAATGGCTTGTTTTCTCTGGGTCAGTTATCAGGTTAACATATCTTTAATCAAATACAAGAATTGGCCATTTTAATTGCTCGTGCAGTCTTTAATGTGAGCAGGATTTAGGTAAGTATTCACTGGCTCAAATACACAATAAATGTCTTTCTAGAACAGGACAGTAAAGGTTAAAGTGTAAGTTTTGTAGTACAACCTTAACTTACACTGCCTGAATGGAAATGGATGTACAGAGATCTGTCTTTGCTGGCACTGGTGCAGAATTGTCGATACATCCTTGCATCACTGCTGACAAGACAAATTCCCTGACACTCATTGTACTTGATGAATACTGTGATTCAGAGTCTTATTCTCATTAGAAATACAACCATAACAGTGTCCTCCCGATGGTGCAGCATGCCCTCCCTCATCCTTCAGCCATCCCTTTATCATTCCCTGCTTGCAAAGTCTGTTCTGGCTTCTCTTAGCTCCAGGAAGTTTCACAACATGAGAAATGGTGCAGGGGGAAATAATGTGAGGAGGGCCGACCTTAAATCTCGGTTCTGCTCATCTCCTCTCATCCTCCGGTTCACCTACGCGGCCAGCTGACAGATGACACAGTGTGAGGCCCGGGCTGCATCTCTGTTCTCGGGTCATCCATTGCTCCTGGAGTGATAAGTGGCTCTGTCCTGGTGTGGCTCATCTCGCTGCATACACAGTCAATCACAGGGTAGAGCTACAGTACAACAGCAGCCTGTGGAGGACAGCAGAGAAATAACAAAACTCCAGGTGACATCTGTATCACTTGAAGTGACAAAAGAATTTTTCCCTGTAGGTTTGACAAAGAACTAGTTAAGCTTCTTTAATTCCAGCGTGTAAATTAAAATAAAGAAGATTGTGATTATTCATGTAGTTTGTTTGGATGCTTTATCATATAATTGTTTACTTAAAGAAACACATCCCTATTTACCTGGAGATAATGGTATAAAAAAAAGACTTGGATCCTCTGTTATCTTGCCAGTGTCTCCTCATTATGGTTGTACTGGCACCAGATTTTTAATAAATTGCCTACAAATGCAATGGAGGTGATGCATGAGGCTTGTAGCATTGGAATACCAGCCCAAATAGATTTATGAACTGTCTCTGTTAGTGTAAATAATCCTTAGAAATTATTGTAAACAGTTGTAATGGGTACTATTTCTCCTGTAGACAGTAGTGGAGGCAGACACGCAGTCAAGTAAGTGAGACGGTATGTTTTCTCAGTGATTTGGGTGGAAAAAGTCGTAACATCAGGCAAAGCAGTCAGAAAACCATGGACACAGTGACACAGTGTGAAGTTAAATGGTTGGAGCAAGGCAATAACACTGCCAGGACTATGGCTTTGATTCCCTCTGGGATTACCCTTACTTGAGATGTGCAGTCCTGGCACTCTAAGACGCTCGGAATAAAATATGTGTCGTAAACGCAATCCCTGGGGATGCACATACACACACGCTTCACAGGAGATAAATGAAAAGAAAATGAATGCAGCCCAAAACTGAATTCATTTTACATTTCACTGCAAGCTTAACAAGCAGCGAGGTGGAGCATTGAAGCACTAGATGGCAGCACAACTGCACCGCTGTGCCATTTCCTGATTGAATGTTTAGACATTTGCACATTTGACCTGATTATTTGTATGACATAACATGATTACATACAATGTCATACATGTCCATCTCCAGTTAGATTGACAGGCTGCCAGCCCTAAAACTCCTCATGTGTGCACCACCATCACCCTCAGTGAGAAAAAAAAATCTAATAACATGGCTGACTAACTGCTCAGCCTGCATGTCATGCTGTTGTGCGCTTGCATGAAAGAAATATACATAAATTAAAGTTGAGCTCTGACATCTACTCATTGGCCTTTTCCTAAACCTCCCTCTGGAGATGGAAAAAAAAATTGACTTTTGGAGGTGAATATTCCTCTTAATCTTCTGGACCCGGGTGCAGTTCACCAGGTAATTCCTGGGACTTGGCACTCTATCAGTGAAAAAGAAACTGGGCTTAAGATGTGCCGCCCCTCTGGTCTCGCAAGTGTCTTTAAGAATGCTGAAGGGGAAGACTTGAAAGTTGTTGTTTACAGGCTGCACTACTTAACTTTGCTTTTATGGTTCACAAACTGAAATTTACCTTGAAATTGTACAGACACACTTGTAGATTTGTAAGCTTTAATCAAGGAATAACACCCAGTAAATTATATGAGACAACAAATTGCATCAGTTGCATGCACAGAATACATAACAAGGCTAAAATGTACTTTTTAGGAATCCCCTGCATTCAGAACTCGATGAATGCAGTGACCATGTCCAAAGTGAGATCAGAGGTTGTCCATATTGTGGTTGTGAATGCATCCTGTGGTGTTGGTGTATACATACTAATCTGTCTCTGGAATGCCAACTCGTCATGATTCATTCCATCATGGCTGACTGTGTTCCCCAGAGCGTGAGGGAGAAGCTTATCATCTGTCTCCTCATTTCATGCCCTGAAGCAGGCAGTCTTCAGCAATGGCACAAACTCAGGATGTAGCCATCATTGACACACCTTCAGTGCCGCACAGGAGACTTACAGGGGAGCACATATTTAATCATGATATTCAAAAAAGAGTTTGAGGTGTGATATTCTCACATAAATGTAACCTTTCCACAGAATTTTTAGGATAAGGTGAGCTGGCTACAACCTTAAAAATGTGCTGTAAGCTGAGATAACCTATCCAATATCAGTAACTAATGAGGCAGAAAGAGAAGCTGCAGCAGACAGACACTATCATTTCAGCTCCATACGCTTTCTTGTGCAAGATAAGCTTTGTCAGAGGTCAGATACTGTGTGATAGTTTGACCAATTTCCAGCACTATTTCTGGCGACGGCTGTCGATTTGATGGCAGTTTGGATTGCCAGCCGTGGTGAATGAGCAGCTGCAGTGCTTTTGGCTCACAGGGGAAATCTGTTTGGGCTGCCTGGAGTTGAACTGCTAAGCACTTTTACTCCTGGTGCGAAGATTGCTCTCATGTTTTATTGAACGTTGCCCCTGGCACCTCTCATCCTTGACAATCTGATTCTACCAAGGTCCAGCTCATGACCTTAATGTTCAACCAATGGGGTGTTGCAATTCACTTACACTGACCCTTCCATCAACCTCATCAGCCTCATAGGTCCTTTAGGTAACATTTATGGGCCGCTCTGAAAGTGGATTAATATCTCTGCTGCCTGCCTGCATTGTACTTAACTGTCCTTGCACTTAACCTGTCATCCTTGCCCTTTAGTTTGCTTGAAGACATGAGTAGACATCACTTTGTCATATATTTCAGTTCTCGCTCAGGTGTGCAGCCACCAGTCTGTTCATACTGAGTATGTACATGTCCTTTTGGCAAGCAGATTAAATTCAGGTCAAGGCCTCTCAGCTTGCCAGCAACTGAAATAATAGTCTGTCTAGTCTCCTTGTCTGACCTCTAGAGCTGTCACCAAAACTGTATTGTAGCAGAGATTTAATCCACTATAGCTGTCATAGAGCCAGTGATGCCTCCATGTAAAACACAAACTCAGTTCTCTGTTTTCCTCTTCAACATTAAACCTCTGCACAGTTTCAGCAAGAGGAGTCACTGATGGAAGGGGGTTATTTTAAGACATGTTCCCAAAGTGAGGAAATAAAAGATATATGAATTAGATAATTGAGAGAATGATAATAAGCCTTCTATGAGGCAACAATGCTTAATTTAAGCTCAATACTACATGACTGATCTCGCTCCCTGTCCAAATAAACTTGGAATTTATGAGAATATTAATAAAATATGAACATCCAACACATTTTCTTTGTAGGAGACAAAGTAACTGTTTGATAATTGCCTGAGCTCTTTTATTTTAGCTTTAAAAGGAAACAAATCTTTAGATCAAGATTTTATAATTGCTTTATGTCATGACTGTTAAACTATTTTTTGGATAATTGTCAGACAGCAGCCTCCAGTAAGAATTATTTGTCTCGCAGAAATATCAAAGCTTCCTCATTAAGCAAAATGAAAATACAAGGAGGAAGAATTGTTTGTATTGTGGAGGAAACATCTTTTTTTTTTTTACACAGTAACATAACATCTGGTTCATGTCACATTCCATATTTTCCATTTGTGGACAGATGTGAGGAGGCATATAAAGGTGGCTTGGAAGACTTTTTTCTGCTTTGGCTGAATGACTCTCAAAATCTTCTACATTGGCATTATTCATACAATAATATTAAAAGCATTGTTAACTTCTTTGATCAAAAGGCTTTTAGCGGTTTAAAGATTTTTTTTTTTTTTTTGTGATAGTTATATGAGGTCTTGTTTTGTGTAAAAAATTCAAGGCAAAATAGGCAACATATGCCACGAATCTCAAACACGCACATGTCCCAGATTGGATACTTACATCACTTTAACACAAGAACTAGCATTCTATTCAACATGCAAACAATTCCCAGTTGCTTCATTCAATTTTGTTATTTGCTGAGACATGTAAACATCAATTCAATTGTCAGCCGAGCGTGAGAGCCAGCTTTCATGTAAAGTGGCTGTCACTGTGTCAACAGTGTGTGGATGTGTGTGCTACAGGAAGTATTGGCTGTGCAGGGGGCTGCAGACTCCTGTCCTGCCTGCCTGGGTGTGTCTGATTTCTCTGTTGTGGTGGTGGGATTACTCTGGGGATTAGCAGGATACTGGCAGCACCCATCGATGGGACAGAGATGACAGTTCCCATCATGTAGTCTCCTGCTTCAACCTCTCACTATTCCCGGACTTAAAGCGGCACAAACAGCAGATTACACGAGTACGACAGCAGGGGAAGAAGTCACACATCACACAGCGGAGATTAGGCTGAACAAACTCTTCGTGTGCTGCCTCGGGGTATTCAAACCCAAACATGGAGAGCTGTCTCTCATGGCCCACTTTGGGCTGGATTAAGAAGCTGCAGACAGACATTTCTCAGCATAAGAATTTGGGGGGAAAACAGCTATTGGTATACTATTCAAAGTAACTTGCAATTGTAAGCAACACCATTTCAGCTCTTGCTTGTGAAGATGCTTGGCAAGACTTTCATGTTTATTTGTGCCTCTGTCACTGCCTGAGTTCATTCTGTTCTTCTGAATCACCTGTGTAGTCAGACTTACAAAATGTTTGCTATCTGTGGGCACAGAGCTAACCTCTATACCTCTAGGACCGTGGGGAATAAAGAGAGATCAGGCTCCTGGGTGTATTTGAGCCCTCTGAGCTTGTGTTTGCTCAGGTCTCTGCTATGCACCTTTCAAGTTTTACAGACTTGCTATTAATGTTTGCTGAGCAGGTTGTGTGGGAGTGCAGTGGCTGTTGTACAGCATGTAATATGAAAAAGCCTCCAGTCACCTCCCTCCTATTAAGGACAGAGACGCCGTTGTCTCTGTCATTAGGAAAAAGCTTCCAGCATATCAAAGATGTTTCCATTGCTGTTTTATCTGCAGTCGGATGTAAGAGAAACACATGCCTTAGATCTGTATGTCGAAATTTTATTATATATTGTAGGTTTGAACAATGTACACTGTTTGAGGTTTATTGGGTGAGAAAGTAGGGCGTTCTGTAAGCGGGAGTTTCTCTAATTTTATATGGAGACTGATATGGATGTAGGAAGACCCTGTTTGATGTGCAGCTTCAGTAGGGAAATTACAATTTTTTTTGTTGCAATGTTTTTATTTTTCTGTGTGGTTTGTTCCTGTTTGCTAGAAAACAAAGCAAATGCATACAGTCTCTCATAAACAACAGCTCATCACACAATTCTCCCATAGACTCATGGAGCTCTTACCCAATCAGCAGGTCAATACTCATCCTTGTGCAGATTCAGGCCTGAAGCTTTGATTAGAGTTCATGTCAGATATTTTAAGGAGGAAACTTGATCTCTGACAGCAGCATGATTGAACCAAGGTTTAGTTTGAGATCTCTCAGTGTTTTTACGCACAGCAGTCTGTAGTATCTGCTGAGAAAAATGTGAAAAACAACCCAAAAATACATCTAGAGTAGGCAACAGTGCAGCAAACAAAAGTACCTTTTTGTGTGTGAGTTCAGAAGAAAATGAGCAGAGTGGTCTGAACCGACAGAGCTCACGTAATTCATATAACCACTCTTTACAACTGTGGTGAGCAACATCTTGTGGAATTGATGCCATGAAAAACCCAAGGCTGTTTTAAGACAAAACAAAGATCTTCCTTGGATTTAGTATGATGTAAAGTGTTATGTGTGCAGAAAATATAGACTCTGTGCTGCTAACAGCACGCTGGCTGTTTCATACTTCTCTAAAATGGACTAGAATAGGGACAACAGCAAAACAAAAAAAACCCAAAAAAAACCCAAAAATAATGAGCATCCAAAGCGAGTTAATTAAACACCTTCAGCAGCTTTAAATATGGAGCTGTATTTGCAGAGGTGTTGATTCATCCCCTGAGAAATGTTAACACTTGTTAACTCAGAATAAGTGTCAGCTTTGTCAAATATCATCAGCTTGTTGCAAACACAACTTTCAAAGTGAGTTAAAGCCTAAAGTGTTACAATCAGTTTTTGAGGTCGGACCAGATCAGAATCTGACACTATCACACTTAAAATACCAGATAATGATAAAGTTCTCCAATCAGATCTTATGAAACTTGATGTAACTGCACATATGACAGGATATTAGAACGGGAGGAAACAGTTGCTATTTACTGAAAAGCACAGTTGTGAAATTACAAAATTACATAAAAAGCATAACACATTTTCTTAAAAATTATACTGTTTCTTACGGAGTTTGAAGGCGTGCAGTTTAGTTCACGCACATGCATACTTAAATATGATTCACATTCATCCTTCAGTGTTCAGTAACAAGTTATTATTAAGATATGTAAATTTTAGTGCACTCACTTTCTTCGTTTGCAATGAAAATGAGAACATTAGAGCCTCCTGTGTGGTTAAATGCACCTCAGCAGAAGCTACCTCTATCTGTCAAACAGAAGGATGATGTACATTGAAAACACATTCCCTTCCTTGTGGCACTCACATCTATCACTACTTTATGGCCACTCTCCGGCTGTAGCACATCTCTGCTGTGACATTCATCTATGTCAGCGTCCTAACTTGCATATCCGGAGGCCTGTGTTGTTTCTCTGTCCTTTAAGTGTTTCTAACATATTCTTGACAGCTTTTACCATATGTTTCTATGCTATTCTGGATGTTTCTCATGGGGAGTCATGAAGGACTGTCATAAATGTGCATTTTTTTCCCTGATGTCATGTTAAATGATGGGTAAATGTCTGACACTTCTGAAAAGTGATTCTGCTCATGTGCTCCGTCAGGTGACTAAAAAGGCCATTTCTTTTCAAGAGCATGTCTCCCCTGTTTTAATGAAGAATCCGTAGAGAGATTACTCATGCTTTCAGCTATCAATTCTTCAATTCAAAACTGTCTAATTTACATAGCAGCAGATAAAAAATGAAGTAATGTTTATTTTTAGCTGTGTGTCTGGCGGAGGTTGCTCGTATGCATGTATGACAAGTATTTGTGCGCTCCAATCCCACTTCATTCTCACAGTTCATGAATTGTGCATTGAAGTGTAGAAACACAGACTACAACAACAACTTCAGCAAAAGTTTTTTGAGGGAAATTTTTCCTCATCCTTTTTTCATACACAGTATAGTGGGTGTTTCTCTGGAAGCAGGTAAGTAGAAGAGGATCTAAATTATCCCACGGCAGCACTACAGTGTACTGGAGCAACCCCAATACTGAGATGCTGTTGCTGCTGTTGCTGCTTATCACAATGCTGCAGTGGTAGGGAGGAGCTCAAATAAGCTCACAGCAGTAGCTTGTGGCAACTTCTTTCTCTCTCCAGATACTGTGAGGTTTTGGTCACGAGTTGATATGTTGCTTAATCCTCTTTATTAGTCAATAAACTCCATTACATTTACCCCTACAAGTGTTAACAAGAGTAACTTTTGTCAGTGAAAGAATTCAGTAGGCTATATATACAGTGTTCTACCATTTGATGGCACTTTTTTTGTTTTGTTTTAAGGAATGGGATAAGGTTATTGCATCCTCCTGAAATATGTCCACGTCCACAGTGCATGCACAAGCAGGGAGCATTGCAAAAGTGTTGGGATCACTTCCCCTCAGCACCTATACATAGAAATATGGTGCACTACCTGGGTACATGCATGAATTTAAATGGCACCCTTATGAGGGTCCTGCTAAAAAATGAGCTAAGACGAAATTAAAACTTGATCATTTCTGACGCAACTGGGAAGTAATAGTGCCTCACCTTTGCATTACTGACATATGAACTTCCCCTAACCATCAGAGGGCACTAACTATCCACCTAATGCGCTTAAACAGTTACATGTCCCAAGGATATGAATACACTGTCGTTAAGCTTGATGCATTGGTTTGATTGGCGAATGGAAAAGAAAGTGCAGGCTTCAGGTTTTGATATATTCAAGAGGAAAATTTCTCTTTATTCAAGTTCTAAATTTTGAATGAATAGTAATAATGAGGTATGTGTGATGCAATCAAACCCCAATTAGCCTAATTTGCCCGGTCGAATGTGATTACCACCGCTCATGCACACTCACGGTGAAAGTCTCGCAAGATGGCAATATCGTGACTCCCTCTGCAGAGAATCACCCATAATTTTAGAGGAAGACGAATGGTCTCTTTTTTTTTTTTTTTTTTTTTTAAGCAAGGCTGGGAATGTAGTGAATTATGTGGTGTGGAATTATGGTAATTTGGAGAAATAACTTTTTTTCTGAAGGATTTGGAGGCACAGCCGTTTACCCACAACAAATATTCCAGGATATTTTTCTTTGATAAAAATGAGGCGAATGATGCTCTGATGATTAGAACTGACAGACAACGACCTAATTTGGCAAAGAATAATCATTCAAACAACCACATTTGGGCTAGAAAACAAATAAACAAATGAGTTAATTATTGCACTGGTCCTATTTAAAATCCATTGTTCTGTAATTTTAAGGAAATAAGACAACTCTCACTCCAGCCATGCTCCCAGCTTTCGCTCTACTTTGACTATTCCTCCTTTACCATTACTGGTAAACCATTACTCCTCCATGTCTGGAGACTGTTGATATTACTGTATGAACATTCTGGGTCAATATACAATGAATTCCCACATTAACAGATTATGTGATGAGACATCAGTAAAAACTACCGTATATTTTTATTCTGTCATTACAATCACACCAACGCAGGGTTAATCCTACCAGCTGCGTCCTGGACGTAGCTTCCTGAGCGGATGAACAGTGACAGATGATGAGTTTAGTGCCCTAAGGATTGCTCACAAGACAGTCAGTGATCTGCTAACAACCGTTTAACACTGCAGAGCCCCGGACGCGGCGACAGACTGGGAAGCACGACTCAATCTGGATGAGATAATTGTTGAGATACTTCATTTGAAAGGTTATATCGATCGAAACGGAACACTCATCACAGCTGCAGTTTAAGATTTCCACATCTTCTCACTGGTCATCAAGTCTCCAGGAGAGGCATCCCGTTACGCACAACTTTTACGCACAACCAAGGACCTGCCGATGAGCGCATGTCGATGCACTGTTTTTGTTACCTGCAGCGCGGACTACAGTACAACTTACACTCTGACAGGTGTGATTATGTTAAGTGTGCGAACCGCAGAAATGGATGAAACCATCCGCTCCATAGCCTGCTGAAACGAGACCAAACCACAGACACTGGGAACTTGCCTGGAACAGCGAGCAGCGAGTCGAGTGCCAAAATGAACCTTTATTTTCAGAGCAGCAGGATCTTACAGATAGTGTTGGCAACAATCACAGCGGTTCTCACACAAGGTAAGTGGCTTAGGTGTAATTGGTTGCGTCTTCATAAGTATTTAATGGAATTTCCCAGTCAGTGGTGAGAACCAGCTTAAGCAAAAGTGCAATGGGTGAACCTCAAGCCTCGTGAAATTCATCGATGGAATCAAAAATATTGTCACCATCGCAGGCTATTTGATAACAGTTGCTCATGGATTAGTTTTGGAACTGATGTTTGTGTTGTGCATATATTAAAGTAAGGTGGGCCTCTTCGCGATGCTATGACAACAGCACAAAAACATCATTCTGGAGAAGTCTAAATAATAGATAAATGTCCTCATTTGACCACAAACCTACGTCTTACATTATAGTAATAGAGCGTTTGAGTGAGCCTAACATGCGCATATGTGTTTCACTTGCGGCAAGAGGTGTCAGCAGTGAGTAGGATATTAAACATTTAGAATGAAATCAGTGAGGAGTAAAATACTTGATGGGTTTACATTAGAACTTGAGCCATGCCTTAATGCTTAGTACTTTGCTTCCCTCTGGGAAATATTGCTTTCCTTTATAGATGTCTCATATAAAAGCTAGGGTACCCCATTATTGCACACACTACTATGAAGTAATACAAACAAGAAGCAGACAATCTAACTTCACAACTTTCATTATGAGAGAACACATCACAAAGGCATTTGCTGTAAAGCCAATAACTTCCTCAAAGATGGCTATTTCTAGGGAATGCACAGACTGGTTGGCTGATTTATATGGATAAAAAGATGACAAAAATGAAGAAATTTTGATAAAACAGATTTTTTAAAGCAGCTTTAAGAGTCGCATTGGACATAACAATCCCTACCAATCACTGCACAAGCTTAAGCCTCTCTCAATCTCTCCCCATCCTCTCCGTCTCCCTCTCTCTCCTTTACTCCCCCACCCTCTCACCATTCTGCCTCTGTCCCCAACTCCTTGGAGCATTACATGCTATATGATCAGTGCATCGTCTTTGTATGTTTCTATAAAGCAATTCCTAAAGCTTTTAAGATGAGGTTATGAGGTTGTCAAGTAAAATGTGACTGGAAGATTTGACTGGTGAGAGGTGATAGGGTCAGAGTTTGAGCATAAGAAAGCACTTTTGTCATCACATAATTAATTGTCACAACAACAAATCAGTGAAATTACCTTGAGCTTAGATCGTGAGTCAGTGTTTTTGGTTATGTCCGAAACTAATGGCCATGTAAATTGAGTAAAATGTATTGTCAGCTAAGCAATCTGTGACTTTTAACTCAGTTGGGAGTATTATAACTGTATAATACTCCAATTAAGAACTTGTAGAAGACATGGTATTGTGGCACTGCATATGCCTCTAACATGCAATACATCCTCAAGACCTTTTTCAATCCCTGCTTGC
This sequence comes from Apogon hyalosoma, assembly GCA_037367295.1. Classification (NCBI taxonomy): domain Eukaryota; kingdom Metazoa; phylum Chordata; class Actinopteri; order Kurtiformes; family Apogonidae; genus Apogon; species Apogon hyalosoma. Next base: position 21,514,544 of record JAPQRP010000030.1, read on the forward strand.
TGGATGCCCTTTGATAATTTCATACAGTGCACAAAGACACTCCAAGTCTTGGCAAATATTGTCGTTTATTTAATGAACAATTTGCCTTTCCTCTCCTGCTGTTTATATCCACAGATGATTGCCAAGTGTTTCTGTGTTCCTGCCAAAATATTCTTCTTTTAAACTATATAAAATTATTTTGTTGTTTGATGTGTGACCCAAATTGATCACACTTACAGTAGATTTGGTTCAGAGCCACTGACTAAAAACAAAATCTTATTGTTTTCTTTTTACAGTCTTGAAGTCTCTCAAAAACTGATTAAAATGCACACACTTATTGTTGTCGGCTGTGATGCTGTTGGGAGTCACTTCAGTTCTGCAAGCTGTTTTGCACATATGGTAAAAGTCATTAATGCGCATTAGAATTCCACGATGGTTGCTGAGGCTTTGTGCCTTTTAATAGAATAATACAAAGATTGATTACTTTTTGGGAAGAAATGCTAAAAGACAGGCACACAGAAAAAAAAGAAGAGTCATTTATGAAAAAACTTTGATGTAGGCCCTCAAGACAAACTTAAGGGTAAATGTAGCTCATTAGACATATCCATATTTTTATATATTTAAACTAGTGATAGGAAATATAATAGTAATGAAGTGAAAATGTAAATCTTTAAGCCCTGAGTAAACTTTATAGTGACAAATCTGATATTATTATACTTTTCACGGTACCCTAATTTTTTCCTTTTCATCTTTAAAGGATGAAAGTTAACTTCATATTGGATTGTACTTACTTCACATAAGGGGAATAACTAAAATATAGTGGGATATAGGACACACAAAAAGCTGCAGTTAGTAAAAAAGGAACAAATCCTTAGCTTTTTTTTGTGCTTTTGTGCCAAAAAAAAAAATCCTGCTAAATCTAATTTCATACAATGAGCATTTTGTTTTGAAGCAGAGATTAATGGACACATTTTTTTTGTTAGATCATATGTTTTTAAACCTGAGTACAAATTGGAGTTGTTTTCAGTCACAGAAAACAAAACTACCTATATATACCAAAAAAAAAAAAAATAAAAAATAAAAAAGAAATAAAGAAAAAACTGTATTGTATCTGCATGAAAGCAGTTTTGGAGACAAGGCTTTTAGAGGCTGCAGTGGCATCTGCATGGAAACACTGATGCTTTCTGACTGAGCCAAGGAGGAAGAGAAGCTCAGGGTCTTGAAAATGAGTTATTTTAGAGGCTACAACAGCTGGTGCGGCGGATTTGCTCTCAGGTTTATCAGTTGAGGGCAAGATTTTCATCATGATGAGAAGATGAAAGAAGTTTTTTTTTTTTCTTTTTTTTTTTTTACTTTGCTTGGTAGATATCTGAATTTGTTGACAATAGAAAACCCTCCTTATAGTGCTGGATGACCTGGAAATCATGCTGCCATATCCTCAACTATTCTGTTTATACGCTTCATGTAAACTGTCTCTTTTCGAGTTTTAATAAAAAAAAAAAAAAAAGAAAGGTATAATTGAAATAATTAAACAGAAAACCCATCAGATGAACTTGTATGTGATGAAATTCGTTACAATGGTGGTGCATTCTCCCCTATTGAGACAGTGTGCCAGTTTAGAATCACCCCAGCCGGAGCCGTTGCCAGCTCTGGTATTAAATAGCACATCTGTCACTGTGGCCCGTGGTAGGCTAAGCCAGGGCTGCCCCATTCCCAAATACAGTCTCTGCCTCGATAATGTCTGTCGCCCACTCAGTGAACATGACTGACACTCATGTCTACGTCTGCAAGAGAGAGAGAGTGGAAAAAAGAGATCTTGTTTTCTTCCTCAGTGGGGCTGGTGGGTTGACATAATTGTGACACATACAGTATAGTCATTGCTGTGTGAACTGTCAGACCATCATGACAGGCTTTTTGCTGGGGTGGATGAGACATGATGAAAAGCAGGAGACACCGTGATCGACGGGCCCGCCAAATGCCAGGCACCATGGGGGACATGACGACTGATTTTCCACATAGAAGCAACCCAAGAAGTTCTCATGGGCTAAATAATAATTAAGAATTCAGTGACAGGCCGTACACTTCCTCTCGTATCTTTTGTTATAACTTGGCAAATACAATTTACATATGTTTGATCTCATTCATGTGACAATCTAGATCTAATCTCTTCAGAAAGACGCTCCTGTCAGTTGTCAACGTGATGATGACTTGTTTATCTGACTTCCTGCTAAAGCTGTTTTTCACTACTGTACTAAATGCAGTGTCATCCATTTTGTCATAATCTGCAGAGTAAACCAGTGTTTCTTGTTCTTAATTCACCAAGTAGGGCAATTAGTCCCCAGATAAACAGTGCACAGGCAGGTCAGCTGCTATAATTCTATCAAAATGGATGTTTAATCGGGACACGTGATGGCCATTTGACCTCTGCTTCAGCTCATTTCCACTGAGGCAAACACAGAAGCTTTTAAACCAGATCAGAACTATTTATACTAATGGTTTGTCTTATTTACTTTGGTATTATACAGAAAGGTCATTTTATGCACTGTATGCTAAGTATTTAACAGTCAGCCTGTTATTCTTGTAATAAATGTTCTATATAGAGGTGACAATACTCACCTTTGTTAATAACATACAGTTTATCAAAAGTTATTTAGCTTAGTCACATTGCATGACACTGGTCCAGTACTCTTGTTTTTTTGCTGTAGGATTTACCAGATATACACACCCTGCTGACAATCTGAAAAGCCATTGTAATCCCACTTTTTGATGGTTGATTTCAACCTTGTGCCAGATGTATCAGATCCCACCTTTCCATCATATAGAGAAAAGCAGATCATCCATGTGACAGCTAACCCTGAGGCTGTGGAGTGAAATGCAGGAATAAAAATGAAAAATTATAGTTTTTTGTTTTTTTTTTAGCCAAAAATGCAGCAATGTAACATCTATTTGTAATACTATAACTTCTCTTATACTATATTATACATTAAGGTTTGGCTCAGTGGCCATAATGTGTAATTCTTTTGATGCTCCATGCAGTTGATCAGTTTATTAGTGCTGAAGTGTACATTATTTTACTTTCAGGACTTCATAGTTCAGTTTTCATATCAGAATGGGGTCTTTTAATAACCCAGCTGTAATTCTCTATTTCTATCTTACAGACATAAGCAGTAAAGAGTTGGCAGACAGTAAGAACCTAGTGCCTTTTCCAGTCTCCTTGCCAATCAGCTATGAGGTGCGTGATGCCGACTATCTTTTCCTAAAAGAGGCTGGGCAGGACTTCATGAGGAACTCCAGCACGCAGAGTCACACGCAGCCCTTTGTTATCTTAAGAGCCAGCCGCCAGCCAGCTGTCAGCGCCAGCTATGGCACTATGTACACAGAGCAGCTTGTGCCTCCAGATCTGGTCCAATCTGTGCAACTCTTCAACGCTCCGGAGGTCTTTACCTTTAACTGGAAAATCCAGGCCTTTGTGCTGACCCCCAGAGTGTTCTCCTCCAAGCCTAAAGTGCGGGTACTCTTCTATGTGGCTGGGAGGGACTGGGGCAGAGGGGAGGGCACGCTGGATGAGTTACCATGTGTGACGGTGTTTGCTTTCTGGCAAACCCAGGAGGTTAGGGGCTCCTGTGCCATGGGAGGTGAGAGGGGGACCTGCATGGCTGAGCTAGCACCTGCACTGGGTTGGTTTGCTCCGGGGTCAGAGGGCACGAGCAGGGAGAGGCAGGACCCATCTGCTGGGAACCCCGTGGAGCTGTACTACCAGGCTCAGCCTAAAGTCAATGGGAAGTGTAATTCTGTGGATGGCACTCGATGGGGCAGCTCACAGCAGCAGGCTGAGTATGTTCCCGTCACCCCCATGCAGAGGATTGGCAGCGTTCGTCTCCTGCAGGTGCCCAAAGGAATGGCTACACTCTCTCGGCTGAAGCTTGGCAACGCCATTGTAATACGGACATCCTCCAAACCACTGAAGAAGACTGACATCGCCACCTTCTACATACTCATGGCCAGCTCTGCTCAACTCACCAACTTCACTCTCAAGTAAGTGTATGAGTTTTGTCAGTGATTTTATGATGATAAAATAAATTGGTTAGTAAGAATTCAGCACATGGGAAGTTCACCAACAGCATTAATTCTCTCTCCAACAAATGCTGCAGAAAAATTGGAGGAAAACAGATTTAATATGGATTATAGCACTTCTCTGAAAATAGTTTTAGTCTCCGTTCTGGGAAGTCCAGTAGATTACACAAGTTAAATTAGAAAAATACATGTCCGAGTGAGCACAGCTTGATGACATTAAGGGCTATTTCAAGAGCTGCAGTCATCAAGGTTGACATAGATCAAACAACATCACGTGTAACGTGTGACTCACTATTGCTCTGTTTTAAGGGTACGCTCAGTGTGGTGGTATTGAATGTATGAAGATCATAGGGATTACCAGTGTAGCTCAATTTAATTTCAGGCTCTGCTCTCATTTTGCAAAGCATAATGTTCCCCGTTTGATTGGAGATGAGAGCTTTTACCATCTTTAAGCAGTACAGTTATCCCTCTGGAGGTCTCTGTGACATCCCTGATAATGATGCTAATTTAGAGGCTACGTGTGTGAATTACTGCCACAGCCACATCTGAAGCAAATCTGCCTTTAAACTTAATCTCACTATACTTAAGAGGAAAAGAAAAAATACAACTGAACAAAAGAACAAGGTGGTTCTCATGGCTTTTTCCACCAGTTGTCGGTTTGTTGCTCCAACAGGGCCCCTTTTCAAGTTGAAATGATGCAACATGGGAAGCTGACATCTCAAAACTGGATGTGAATTAAATGATTACACCTTGCTCTGATCATTCCATTGATGGTTTTCACGGTCATTCACAGCATCATATCTTTTATTAACATCATTCAGACAGAGATCAAATGGATCACATCGCAACATAGCTCCGTATGTCTTGGTTAGCTGTCAGAAAAGACCAGCAGATTTATGCTAACTTGACAAGACTTTTTTTTTTTATTGTTATTCTAGACACTATCTGGTTTACTCCATGTCAGTGAATAATAGTCTGTCAGAAGGTGTGAAAAGCCTTTCCCTTAAATGTAGCTATTTATTTGTGATGAATCTGGTTTTCACGTACGGTTTGGTTTCGTATCATATATTAAGGATTTATGTTGCAGTTTCTGGTTGGGAACTAGTATTCAAAAGTCTAAAAAAAAAAAAAAAACCCAAAAAACAAGAAAGTTCTTGAAGGCAGCTTTTCAGTGTTTTCCTGAGGAGGTTTTACAGCCCGCCTAAGTGCACTGAGCATTACTATGGTATATAATCAATACTTCCTGAAAAAATAAACACTTTCTGACTTATTTCCACTTTGACATCCTCACACATGCTTCAGTGGAGCCAAGATAGTCAAGAGGAAAGTCATGGATTATTAATTCGTTTTTTGTTTTTTTTTTCTTCACATAGTCCTGCACTCTTTCATTTAGACAGTCACTTGCTTAGATCAACTGTAGATGAGGGAATAGGTAAATATTGATTGAAAAGACAGCTGTGCATGGATGCATTTGTCCTCTTCCTCAGGTGTCAGAGTTAGCTTTGTTGTCAGCTGTCAAAGGTTTCCCTCAAGTGAGCTGTTCTTGTCTCAGGTATCAAAATGTAAGTACAACATGAGGCTGTCTGGAGTGTCTCAGAAACATTACATTGTATTGTACATTTGTACTTACATGGCTTATAATGTTGGACTTTGGACCGGAATTAATTTGCTGGTTTTCTCTTTTTGCAGTCAGATATACATCATGTCCTTTTATAGGAAATGGTGATACAGTCACAGTTGGTGGAAAAGGCTCTGCTGTTTATTGGAGCTCTCATGAATCCAAGGAGTGATGAGGATTCTGCTGAGAGCTAATCCTGATAATAAACACATTTTATATGTGATCATAAAATTGTTGGTACATTGACAGCATAAAATGTCATATAAGGTGGATGTTGGGGCCGTGGAAGATGCAGCAGGGATGCAAGAGAGTGGGATAAAGAGTGTAAACTTCAAATGTTGTGCTGAAAACCTTCATGAATATGACTGGATATAATCAGTCACGTAGCAGTGAAGTCAGCTGAGCATATTGCAAGTAGTTGATGCTGATTATCTGAGTGTGACGTGGGTGCACTGTCTGAACTAATGCTATATCCTGATATTTGGTTCACTGATCTCTGCAGCTGTGAAACCAGAACAAGGGGATTCTGATAGGGGGATCCCTGGAATACTGCTCCTTTTAATTATTGCTGCTTTAATGAATTTGCTTAGTTACACATGTTAGTTACAAAGATAACAGAAGTCTCCTCTCCTCTCCTCTCCTCTCCTCTCCTCTCCTCTCCTCTCCTCTCCTCTCCT
>JAPQRP010000030.1:21521093-21535429 GCA_037367295.1 Apogon hyalosoma
CCTCCCCTCTCTAAACCCTTACCCATCCCCAATGTATAACCTCTTAAACACACATTTCCATTTTGCATCTCATAAACATGAGATGATACACTTACTGTTCCTTACATAGTAACACAATGCTTCACTCCCTCAGCTTATCAACACATTAACAAGCCCAGTGCATCCGGTTCTCAACAGCTGTCTGTGTGCTTTATCACTGTCTGAATGTCCCATTAAGCTTTGCTTAATGCTGTCTCATCAGCATGATAAACCTGTTATTGATGTCTATAGTGGGAGTCAAGGGACATACAAATTTGAGGTCGACTGAAAAAACGACAAGCCACACCTGTCCATTCCAGCAAAATGAACCTGTCATTCTCTGTGAGAGTTTGATAAAGGTCATAGATGAAGTATTGCACTGCCATTATTGCACTTCCCATGTGAAGGGCAATTAGATTATCCTTTATATGAACAGTTGAGATCAGCTCAGTTGAATAAAATGAAGTATAATGTTTCTTCTTGTTTTCTTAGTGAGACATGGCTAATAGTTTTGTTCTATGGTTTTTATTTAAAGCAGCATTATGGTAATATACAAACACAGGATTGTGTATCAACGGGATATTGTGTCTATGAACACTTCAAACAGTTTGGGGATCCTATTCTTTCATCTGTGTGACAAATAGGTCTTTTACATCAATTTTTAGTGCTGTGGTGTCTGCCATCTGGCAGGAGTGTTGGCATGAACGTCTCCCCAACTCCCTAAACTGCTCCATAAGTACGTTAAGCACGTTGCTGATGGCTGGCCATCAGACTGGCTAAACGGTGGACATTTGCCTGCATAATTAATGAATGCATCTGTTTCCGTTTGCACTGGGGTTCACTGGTGGTACGGTGGCCCTGTAGTGATGCATTCACAAAGCCAGAGATGGGAACACAAATTATATGAGTGAAGTAATTAAAAACCCTATGTAGTGACTTGATAGCAGCCTTGGTGATGAAATGCATCTGGGCCAGACTGTCTAGCTTGCACAGAGGATACAGTCTAGGTTGTGGGTCTTTGATCAGTCCTAGTTTCTGATTTATTGTTACGTATTTGCATTTTTGTTCTGTCTTATTGTTTTCTTTCTTTTACTGAGCTTCACGCCAAGGCTCTGTGATCTTTAAAATAAGTTTAAAGAAAACTACATTCCACAAATAACAAAAGGGAAGGGATCTGAGTGATGAAGGCCACGGACCAAGGTCGGCTTTGAGTGAGTTTGACAGTTTGTGTGTGTGTTCATTGCATTGTGTGCCACTTTATGTGTGTACAAATGTGTAAAAGTGTTTTATGTGTATGTGTGGGTGAGTGAAGAGTATGTTAAAGGTGGAACAATAGTGCCACTCATGCCTTGCCTGGTCAGAAGTGAGATGGATGGCAGGTGCAGCACCTGAGAGCTGCTTTTCTCACACACTGTCAGCTTCAGTCTCCATAGCCATCCATCTTCCCTGCCCTGGTGCCTCCCCCTGCCCGGTGCCTCCTGAGGGCTTGCTAACCAAAGCCATGGACACTGAATCCTGCTCCCAACCACTCATAAGAAAAACGCCTCTTTCAGTCACTGGGGATTTTTTTTTTATACACACAGGGGGTTGAAAGAAGCTCTAGATAAGTCTCCTTGTTACTGTCACTTTTTATTAGTTAAACCCTGCTCCATTCAGCTCAATACACAGAGGTATTTCATCACAGCAGGGTGTCCCAAGTTGGACCATTAATACTCCAGACATACCTGGCCATTTACAGCGCTGATTATGTAGAATAACCGAGGACAAAGACAAAGATCATATTGTACTTTACCTATTTAATGCGAAACTGATGTGGCCGGGTACATAACACAATGTAAAAAAAAAAAAAGACCTTTTGTTAAACACTTCATCTGTAAAACCATACATCTGATTGCTATTTTATGTGAAAAAGTAAGAAAAATGACGCCTTGTGATTTAAGAATAAAATTTGGGAAAATGTAGCAGCTGTAATCATTAGTGTTCAGGATTAATTTGCAAAATAATTGTAGAGGCAGAGGTAATTAACATGTAGATCCATTGTATCGGCATTCCCACTAGCAGGATCCAAGTAACAGAACATAAAAACCCTACATTACTTCGTTTTTCATTCTTTTTCACTTGTTCTACTCTATTTTAGTCCAAATTGAGCATTTGTTCCATGTATTATTTGGCCTACTGCTTGGACAGGGCAGTCTTTTCTGGTCAGATTAATTTACTATACCAATATAAAGAATGTAATACATATTCAACTCAATATCTAAGTGTACAGCTATAAAACAAAACTGCATTTTTTAGTCATGCAGAAGACAGGTTTTTCATTTACCACACAGCAACAACACCAGATGATTTCACCTTTTAACCTCCTGATCCCCAACTGAATCCTTGTTAATCAGTTGTTGCGTGCAGCTGGAAGGGGATCCTGCAATCCTCTGGTCACAATAGCATTAGATTAAAACTTTGGTTGAAAAAGACACTGCTTGTCTCTTTTTATTCTTTGACCATCTTCTTTCAACACTGTCTCAAATGCCACAAAAAAACAAATCAATTTTTGCTAAAACTGGAAAGGAAAAAACCTTTCTATGGTTCAGTTATGCCAGATAATACAAGGCTGAATGGAAGACATGCACGCAACGATTAGTGGTCACCTGAGACACGATTTAAGTGTGCAGATGTTAAACGTTTATACTGCACATGCTCACAGACAAGAGCATGCGCACATAAAACTCACCACAAATCCATTAAGAGGTAACTTTAAATATTTCAATGAGGAGATAATGCATGTTGGTAAACTCTTTTGTTTCACTCTGCTGAACAAAGAGCAGTGTTGTTTCACTTTCTGACTTTTTAAATCCAACCTTCATCCCAGAGTAGAACTACTCAGTGTCAGACTGGTTTTGCTTCTATTGCAGATTACACCTCCTCAGAGGCTTATAATGTACTCCACAGTTAGTGTTTATCTCAAAGATTTAGAGATAAACCATACAGCTTTGCATGCAAAAGATCAGGAATATTTACAAAAGTTTGCTAATTTGAAGTTTTTGAGACAATTTAGTTTACAGAGTACACTAATAAGAGATTTGAGAGTCTAAAATAAGGCGCAGTTTTACGTGTGCGCTTTCCTCTGGCCTTACTCGATCACAGTTCTTGTAGAATGTCTCATTAACATTCACCTGCAGTGAGCTGCTTATGCTAGGAAAGCCCACTGGGAAACTCTTCGTGTTCAGCTGAATAATGCTTATCATTTACAAATTAGAGGCCAAGAAATATAATGATCCATTAGTACAGATTAAATAATGAGTGTGCGTAAAAATGAACACAGAGAATAATGTTTTCTTTGTTCCCTTCCTTCCTCCTTCTGGGAGGAGATAAAAGTGCTTATGGTTTGATGAAGGATGCAGCAGTCTTCTATAGTTTCTTAAAGGGCTCATATTTTGCTAAACCCACTTTTATTAGTCTTCGGTTCATTTATTTGTGTATTTGGACCATAATAGTTCATACAGTTTGAATTTGAACCCTTCAGGTGCTGCAGAGCTATCTTTATATTCATTTTGGCAAAAATTGAGTGGATTTCTACAACCTGTTTTAATTCCTTCATTTGTTACATCTATAACTAGTTACTTCACGACATTTACACATATAAGGTCCAGGCTTCCGACGAACATTTCTCTGAGTACGACATAATTGTTTGTCAGCAGCAGTGGTTGTAGTCCATACTGAAAATATGTCCAAACGTCGAACTGATTACCTAAAATGTTCAGTTGTCGGTTGAATGGGACAGAGCAGCACAGCCAACAACCTGGAGGGAGTGGGGCATGAAATGACTTATTTGCATTTAAAGGGCCAGCACTCAAAACAACCTTTCTGGTGTCATCACTCAGAAATAGGGTTGAAGATGGGCCTGTGGAGTTGAATGAATGAAGAATTCAGACCCGAGCATAGCATTTACAGTTTATGTAGACCACAGGGAAATGTTTGAAAATGCATAATTCCATTTAAAAAAATAAAAATATTACTCCTTTAAATAACAAAATGTTAAATGTATGATTCTGTGTAAAACCTTGGATTCATGGTAATTATATGAAAAAATGAAGAATGAATAAATAAAATATGCTCTGAAATTTCTAACAAGCTTACAATTTACAATTTGTTACATGTATAGGTATTAAAAATGCAGAAGCAAGTAAAAGTATTAGACACACAACAAAGGAAAGTATGTTTGGTTAAATGTTCATGTCATTTTCGAAACAGAATAATGTCAAAAGTTCCCATCACTTATTGATGTTCGACTGGATATTAATACAAGACATTTTTCAGTTACCGCATTCTTGACCTTTTCATTTTTGACTTTTCACAGAGCGACAGTAAAGAAAGGTGTGACCTTTCGAACAGCGACACCCAGTAACTCTTTACTGTGGGACATCACTCTGGACATGGGTGCAGATGGGGCCATTGCTGTTGTTTGTCAAAGGAAAGCTCCCATACCTGGAAAGAGGCAAGTCTGCTGTCTTCACATTAGCATATATGTCTGTGGGTGCTGTATAATTACATATTTATCAGCTTAACCTGCGATTCTTTGGCTTGAACATAGCATTCTAACAGGACTTTTGATGTACTATGGAATATCTTTGCCTTTAGCTGTGGCAATATTGAAATATATTTCCTGCAAACATGCTCGTATTTGTTTTTGAACCTGTGCAGTAAAAGACAAACAACCTTCACTCTGAGTGTGACAGGAGCTTAATGCAGAAGCATAATGTACTGTGACCTGAGAGGACATCTCTTATACACTAAGCACAGGTTGGCTGCAGATGCTCTTGTAAAGCTGTCCCTTGTAAATAAGCATTAGTTTTCTCCTTCATTGCCTCATTCTCCCCTACGTTTTAATCTTTTCTTAACATTTAGCAGCTTTGCACGTCCTAACATTCTGGATAACATTTTTAACTGTGACTTCAAAGCTGCAAGCACTAAAAGAAGCAATACCAATATTAAAAGAGACTTGTGTAAAAGTGAGTGTTTTCCTTTACTCTTCTAAACTAAGCAATTACCAAAGCTTGAGTAAAGTGCTAAATTATTTAAGTATAACTTGCTAAATTACTTAACAAATATAAATATCATCTTACACAATACTGGGAGCTTCTTTCAGGCCAAGACATTTGCAACCTGGTTTGCTCAATCTTAGCTTTAAGACTGCTAAGAAGTATTTAACTTACCCTATAAACTCATTAAATAGGGCCATTATACCCTTTTCTCAACAAGCTGCTTATCTAGGATGATGTTTTGACTTCAGTGCAGTGCAACTTTATTTCACTGAACTGAGATAAGTTGAGTTTATTTTCATAGTTAGTCATATTCAAGGCCCAATGCTCACTGTCATGTCCTTTAAGCCTCCTGTTTCTTGCATGATTGCTTCTTAATTTGCTGCCACAACAGAGGTCTTACATGTAGATAAACTGTAGCTCTGAGGATGAAGCAGTGTTCATGTAATGTACAATTAACAGGTGTAAATAACACAAAGAACTGTTCGTTTCATCCGTAGAGGCAGAAATAATTTCAGCTGGTTAAGCTAAATCTCTGCCTCATCTTTTTTTATATACTGTGGGTTGTTAGTCATAAAAACATGATGTAATGAATTCTAGGTGAACTTACTGGCTTTGCTGACCATTCATGCATCTTGAATGCAATACATACAATATTATTTACATTTTTATTGTGCACTTGACTTAGAATTTCTTTTGCCATTTAAGCTTGCCAGTTCTTGCAAAAAACTGATTATTTGGGTTCACCCATTGGGATTTAACTCCAATAGTAAGATTATTTCTGCCTCTAGAGCAGCTCCAAGAAACGCTTTTAAAAACTAAAGCTCTAATCTGTGTGTGAATGGTTGGCATTGGTAGAGAAGAGCAAGAACAGTCAACATTTTCAGAAATAAAGAAGACTAACTAAAGCAGTTATGTTCTTGAGTAAACTTTGAAATTAGCCTCAGTGTGCTACAAGGTTAACTTGCTGTATTTCCTCCATGTAGTTGAATATCGTTGCTTGTCAAACTCCTCAGTGGTCACACCACAATAGACACAGCTGCTTTAAACAGGGACAAACACTGACTTTATCTTTGCATGTCATTATTGCTTTGACCTCATTAATTTGTTTTCCCCTCTTGTTTTGGATTATAGCATTATCACAACTTGTTTATGGGTTAACATATTTTTCACTCAGTTATTCTGCCTAATCTCCTCTCAAATGTCATGAAACTATCAGAACCCCTGCAGAGTCAGTCTACTGTCACACCACTGTGGGGGGATTTTTTATTTTTTTTTATTACTTTCTAGTGAGTATCTGTACATTAAAACATTTTTATCCTCTCTTCCAGCAGCTTGGTTTGGATCGTAATATTAAGTGCAGCTACTCATAGACAGACTGGCAGTCATAAACAAGTTGTTAAGGCATCAATGGGCTGCAAGCTTTGCAAGAATGGCTAAAGGCATAAATAGTACAACAAAAGCACCTATCTTATGGATATCTGTGTTAATGCATACTTAAGGGGATATAAGCAAGTGTGAGGGAAACATATCTTGTTTTAGTATTTGGATGCCAGAGCGCCATTATCTGTTAATCTCAGGTCTAAGCAATATGCTAAGATTATTCAATTTGTCTTTAATAAAGACAGACACAATGGAGCCTTGAGAGACAATGGGAAACACAAGAGGTGTTTTCATGTTTACAATGACATGAGTGTTAAATGAAATATGATTAGCAGTTTCTGTAGTTGTTTTTGTCAAATGGCAGCTGATATGGTGCAGTTTTGAAGTCATTTTCATGCAATAAACAGAGCCAAGTGTGTATCTGCACTGACACAGATGCAGTACCTCCGATAGCGTCATGTGTGTATGTGCATGCTTATTGTATTTCGGCACACTAATATATCTTCTCTGTAGTTCAATATAGCACCAAGAAATAAAACAAAAGGAACTAACTTGGGCCACGGTAGAAAATTGAATCCATACGCAGGACACTCTGTTCTCACTGGCATCACTGAGAGGCCATTATAAGTTACAAAGGTTGCTCCACTGTTGTGTATGCAGGATGCTGCGGCCCTCAGACCCCCTTTTATTCTGTTCACATTTAACAGTACCAGCAGCTCCAGGGTACAGGCAACAAAGTGAAATTCACCTCTGTTCTTTTTTGGTGTAGTTTTTGTGGTAAATGTCTTGAGATGCACAGTCCTCAAAGGTAAAAAATAAAATAAAAAAACAAGGGATTGGGTCCTGTCACAAGTCCTTGCATCATACTCTTTTCTATTCATAACACTATATTCACTGTGTTTCACTAAACAATATAAGCCGTACATTTTCTCTTTTAATCCTATTCGTTGAAATTACTACTTTTGTTTCAGCAGACTCAGCAGTTTTCCAAACATAAAATTAGTGCAGATATGATAAGTCTGATATTGAGTATTAAAACTGTATGGTCTGCTGTTCTTTGCAGTCTATAATACATTTGGCCTATGCATTACAAATGAGGTCATATTGACTCATTCTCAGTGCATACAGTGAAAATGTCAATATGTCACAGCAGCAATGTCATTCCACAAAATACATACAGCTCCTGTTATAGGAATTTGTATGATTTGACACATTTTGGCCACGATCTTGCGGATAACATGTTCAATCTTGACTGTTATGTCAAATAAATATTAGTTAATTTAATTTATTTTTTAGACATTAAAAATTTACAATAAAAGGATGGTATGTTTTCCTCTGGGCAACTGAATTTGATTGTACACAGACTTGTAGGTCAAGCACTGTGTTATTAGACAAAATATCAAAATATCTATAAAATCTCTCTTAATCACTGTATAATGTTATAAAAAAAAAAAAAAACATGCTTCTGGACCTCACTGAGGCACGGGATTGGCCCCATATTTAATGTTTGAGGAAATCACCAAAAATAGTCACTTGCCCGATAAAGGGTTAATCATGCTGTGAAGAAAGTATCTAAAATGCTTTGATATAGCCAATAGCCACAATATAAAAGCTCCATGTGCACCAGGGCCTAGATGATCAGATATAATCTGATCAGATATTGACTATGCGATTGGATCCGACATTGATTTTGTGATTAGATTACATCATATAATCCAATACTGGTTTTATCTGTAGCAAACACAATGCATGCTGCATGAGTTTTTTGGTGCATTTGGCATACCTATGATCTAGCGTTGAAGTACTTGAGACCATTTTCTGCTTTTTCAGTCTCATCTGGGATTTTACCCTTCAAGGACTTAGTCTTAACTCTATCTCAGACCACAGTTGGAGGAGAAGGAGTTGTAATTTCAGAGCGAGTCCTCAAGACCAACAGATTTTTTTAATGTTTATGTTAAAAAGAAATCTAATTATCCATCGTTACAAATAAATTTAAATAAAAACAAACAAACAAACAAAAAAAGTGTGGAAGAGAGTGATTTGCATGTTTTATTTGAGGTGAACAAAGATGTATTGTCTGAAAACTGACTTGTTTTTATGGTCTTGGTCTCGACTCGGTCTCAACTCTTGAAAGACTCGGTCTTGACTCTGTCTCAACATATGTGGTCTCGTCCCCATCACTACTATGATCCAAAAAAAGCAGAATCCTGAAACCACACATAAATATAGTAGATGCATTAATCATTGAGTGACGTTGTCATTACCATAAAATAATCCTCCAAACAGCCGTCAATATTAAACAATTACACCATATGGATAAAAATACTGGGGCACATAACACACACAGCCTGTAGGACTTCCCATATCTGTTGAATTTGAAATATTATCATGATAAAACTGTTCATTTCTGTTGTCAGAAATTATCACAATAAATGTCAAAATAGAGGCAGATTTTTCTCCCTGAATAACAGTTAAGGGTTGAATCCAGACAGTTATTTGTGATTAAAAAGATTACTAATGGTCAAAATGTGACAAATATTTCAGAAATCTAGAGGATATTTCATTAAAAACCTTGAGTAAAGCATTTTAGAATGCGATGTAAGCCAAATTATCCATACAAATGAAAACACTTTAACTGCAATGATGTTTATCATAGTATGAAATTATACAGCCTAAGCCTCTTTTAGTGAAGAAACACCAGAATTCATTATGTCCAAATATTTTTGTCCATACAGGGAATATTTGTCATCTTATATGTGTATTTTAATAACATTGCATTTCATCATACATGTCCAAAATATCTATAATGTCCACAGTATATTTGTGAATAATGTCATAACAGTCATCTTAAAATTCGAAATGGTGGTTTTTCATTTTTGCTGTAAATGATTGCCTCTAGATGCTGGTTGTCAATTTCCTTGATTACTAATATATAATATTGGAAAATTAATAAATAAAATAATACTGAAAAAATATATCTGTTTAGGGGAAACTGAAAATATGAGGGTATGTTAGTGTTGTTTTAATGCTGTTTTCTGTCTCTTTAAATAAAAACACTTAAAGTAACCCCATGTTTAGTGCTAGTTTCACCTGTTTTTCTTGGCAGAGTTTGGATTTAGTTGGATTTAGTAATCTAGTGATCTAAGTCTGAATCTACAAATCTATCTGAATCAGGGTGATCTAAACAAAACCAGCAGAAAGTAGAGACAAATGATCTGATTCTGGATAGAAAACAGAGGATAATACTACCGTAAGTGAGTAGAAACTACACAATATCTGTTTTGGCATGGTTTGCTTACATAAAATTACACTTCATTTCTTTTTGCGTAATTAAAGAGATGTTTTAATGCATTCAATGCCCGTTTGTCTCAGTAACCCAGTTCTCTGCTTCTACGCAGACTTGAAAGCAGCCTGTTGGAGATACTTCAGATGGACTTTGAGGTAGAGGAGCTGAGCAGTCCTCTCGACAGTCAGGTGATTATTTGGAAGCTGGAGCTACCGTTAGGATCCAAAAACGTAGCCAAGACTGAAGGAGCCATGAGGATCTACACAACTCAGAGAGACTTCGTTGGCCTGGCCCCTCTTGTGATGGTGAGTTACAGACTGAGTACATGTCACATGTAATCATTATTAAAACTGGCATCAATGTAAGCAGCAGCGGTGTTTCCATTAACGCCAACACTGAGACTGCATCCTTCGAGCGTTGAGTGCATGAAATTATCATGAAATGCACTTTGCTCTGATCCATTCCTGTCTGGTTTGCATACACAGACGGGTGGATATGCTTTGGATTGTTTAGCAAATGGGTTCTATTTTGAGCAGAGAGTGACCTTGTGTTGTTGACTGTCAGCTAGCTGATGTCTCTCTTCTGTGTTCTGCTCTGTTCTGGCGTACAATATATGGTCATTCTTCCCTCTCAACAGCTGCTTCAACGTGCTTCTATTTTGGTGGCAGGTGTCTTTATCATGCCACATCTATAATTAATCCACGATGTAATCTTCACGACTAAATATGGAAAATTATGAGTGTTTGCACCGCTTTGTTCAACAAAATTGCATCTTATTTCACTGCCACCTGGCGCAGTGACCTCTTGACACTCTACTGTTAGGAGTGGCATTACATATATTTGGGTGTACATTATTGATATGATCGACTTCTGGATACGATGAACAAAAGACACTGATTCGGTAATCTTCTGTTGGTCAGTTTTTATTAAACTGCGCTGGCAGACATGCAGCAAAGTTCGCTCCAAATCTCTGTTATCTTTGTCCTTTTATACCTAATGACTTGGGTCTCCAAAATCCCTTGGCCTCCTTCCAGTCCATTATCTGGAACTGGTTTCCATGCCTACTGTTTTCACCCACATTCCTTTGGTTAATATAAATATGTAGAGTTTAGTTCTGGCTACTTTGTCACCTCCACTTATCTCACACAGGAGCTAACCATTTTACAATTATAATTTATTAGATTACTTAATTCAGTGTGTGATATATACAGTATGTCACGTATACACGTAGCTGGGTATTTTGAAAAATGTTTTTGCCTCCATATGAAAACTCCAGTTCAAGTCATTGAAAACAAATATTTCTAAAAAGTCCTGCCAAAGTGGAGATTTTTGGAAAATCATGACGCGAGTGTGTGCAGCCTTTGTTTATCCTAACCCCATGATAGCGCCTACAGCGTATTTATGCAGGTTCATGTAGATAAAAACTGTTCTAAAAATGATCTGGTGTGTACAATGTTAGTGAAAACAGAGGTGGAGAAATAAGTGTTTTTATAAATACCCAGTTACATGCATACATGGCCTTTGTGACATCTAGTTAAGCTGCAGTTTATAACCAATCAAATACCCCCAAACTCTCACGGTAGCTGTAAAAAACATGCAAGTTACTTGTTACTGCAAGTTTTTTTTGTCTATTTTGTGACATTACCCTTGGTTCACACTCATACACCTTAACATAAAGTGGGTGGCACCCACCGACTAAAAAAAAAGGAAAAAAGTGAAGAGAAGTTCATTCGAAATTGAGCTATGTCTAAGCATGGTGGATTCTCTGAAAGGCAATACACTCCCTCTCTACACATAATGAGTCAGTCCATGTGAGAACTGAATGATTCCAATTATCAAGTGATTATACACAACTGAAAACATAATTATAAAATTCCATTTTGGTGATTAGATCCTCTTAAGCCACCTAAATATTACACACTGGCCCTTTAATGCACTATGCAAATTGTACACTGGAGAGTTCAACAGAATTTTGCCAGTTACTATTTTTGGGTGGCAGGTTGCTTATGGAGTATTTCCCTGTGCTGTCTGCTGCATTTCCATCAGAATTGAACTGGAGTGCTTGAAGTTATGAGGATATGTTATCCTGATTTGTGAATTTGACATGGTTCATCTCTCTTGTGGATTAGACGCTGACCTCAGGCTGAGGGCCAAACATGAGGAGATTTGATGGCTGGCTCAAGGGAACATTAGCAGTGACTGATCACTCTTAGCTTGACTCTGTGAACTCAAACCAGTGCTGCTGCTCAATACTTCTATATAATGGCGACAGCCTCATTGACACAAGCTCCAGATCTATGTTTTTTAAGTATGTTGTAATTACAGTTCTAAAAAAAATTATGTTCAGTTATTTCAGCCTCATTTAAGCTAGTTTTAAAGTCAAGGGACACATATCCATCTGCCTCATTTTTGTACTCGGACTGGCCAAGTGTCCTTTTAAATTTGATTTAACTGATAAGTCACAGAACTTGACAAGGCTGCGCTTCACTGCTCTCATACTAATTCCCACACAGACACATAAATCACCCACTTATTTCAACTTCATTTAAAACAGTGTGTTTCTTTTTCTTTTTTTACATAGGTTGAGCATATATCCATCTGCTTCATTTTCAGGCTTTGATCATTCATGCATTGACACAAATGCATGTGCATAGAGGTAATGATTGAGTACAGTGATTGGGTAATGCTTCGTTCACCACAAAACTCCACCATTATCCTAATCTGTGTGTTCAAAGGGAAAGGTAAAACATGTTATATGATAAGCATTACGCAATATGTTCTAACATGTATTAAAGTCTATTGTCCAGGATTGTTACTTGACCATGTCTGAAGTGAATTGGCATGGCTCTGTGGGACACGCCTGGGAAGAAAAGTCCAAGATTAGCTCCCCTTTCCATGCGATGACCCTGCCTTAACACTGTTCCCCACTGGTTTCTCAAAGGGAGGGAACGGCCTTCTTACCTCATCAGGACTGTTGAGTCACTAAGTCACAATTCAGTGCCCCTGTGTCTACCTTTCTCTTCTACTTACACCCCTCATTACTCCACTCCCAAAAAACCTTTGCTATGTAGTAGCAGTATTGAATAACACCATGACAGTTTAACCCATAAAGACCCAAACATCCACTGTCGACCTAAACCATCTAATGATGTAAATGTTTAATACCTGTTGATCCACTAATCCTGCCAATCCATGTAAATAATTGATGTAAAATGCAGTTTGTCATCTTTTCATGATCGTCAGATATGACCCATTTGGACATTCAGAGGCTCCGTAGTTACTGTGGAAACACCATCATCTTCTACAACAGGGGTGTCGAAATCTGGTCCTCGGGGGCCGGTATCCTGCATGTTTTAGATATTTTCTTCTTCCAGCACACCTGGAGGCCATTACATCATTATCAGGCTTCTGCAGAGATTGATGATGAGCTGATCATTAATTGAACCAGGTGTGATGGAAGAGGGAAATATCTAAAACATGCAGGATACCGGCCCCCGAGGACCAGATTTCGACACCCCTGTTCTACAATCCTGATTTACCAGTAAAACCCATGGAGTTTGATAAATAACAGTAGATGGAGACATGTTGTTTATGTGTTTAGTTATTGATAGATTTGCCGAAAAAGTCCGTTTTTCATCAGTTTTCTCTGTTTTTGACATAAAAACCCTAACTGTAATCTGAACTTTTATGAACAGCTACATGATCAATGAATTAAATGGAAGAAAATAACTGATTTTCACAGAAAAAAACAGGCAAAAGAAAATAATATTGCAATAAATGGTGATAAATCACTTAAGGTTAAATAGAGAGAAAAATTTATTTGGGAACTGACACAAAAGTAGCACTGGATCTTTATGGGTTAATATAAATGTAACATAAAAGGAGAGTGCAGACTTACACCAAGGCAAGTAGTCCACACTCCTTCCCATTCAACAATATTATTAAACCACAAACAACCTGTACATTACAGTCCCCGTTTCCTCCCATTAGTCAGTTGGTGCAACTGGTCAGCGTGAGTGGGAATTATCTCATAACCTCATTGCTAAAGCTAATAATTCTGGAATTTGTTATTGCAGTGTTAAACAACATGTTTTGGCTGATGTTCGTCTCTGTAGGACACAGAGCTTCTCAACACAGCAGTTCTGACTGGGAAGAAGGTGGTGACGCCTGTGAGGATAGTCGCAGTAGAGGAAGATGGAGTGGTGACTGACGTGTCCGACTACACCGACTGCTCTTCCACCGATGAAGACGTACTCAAGGTAGTATTTGACATCTTGGGCCGTACTTTAACATACCTTACCTATCAAATTATAAGATTATCTAGATTCTTTGGTTTGATGCATTTCATTTTCCAATTGGTTACAAGGGCACCAAGGTGAAATGACATGCTTTGTTTTCAAACTATGAAAACCTTTATTTTTTGGTATTCACTTTAGCAGCACACAGCCTCAAACTTTTATCCGGCAAGTGATTATTTTTGGTAATTTCCACATGCATTACAAAACAGTGACAGCAACTGTTCCAATGACGATAGTTAGTCAACAATCTCAGGTCCAATGTGGTCTACAGGGTCTGTAAGGTCCACCTCTGCATGAACAGTGAGTGGACCTGCT
>JAPQRP010000030.1:21538237-21594365 GCA_037367295.1 Apogon hyalosoma
GAGAACCCACGCAGACACGGGGAGAACATGCAAACTCCACACAGAAAGGTCCCACCCCCATCAACTGGTGTTGGAATTGAACCCAGGCAAAATTTCAAATGTCTATAAAAGCATCAATTTTGTTTAAATTTACTTCAAACTTGGCACGTATATAGAGGCAACTGATATGCTGACATCAGCACATGCATAAACATGATGACATCGGCTGGATCGATGCCAAAATAAACTATAATAGGTGCAAGGGGCTGGGTTTGTAGTGCTGGGCACCACTTGCTTATATATATATTTATTGGATTTTTTTATTTTTGCCACTTATGGGTAAGGAACAAAATATGGTAACTTCATTAACCTTGATTTTCTACATCAATAACAAATTTTGAAAAATTTCACAAAAGTATGGAAGTCTTGTTGTCCTCCAATAACACACTAAGGTTAACATTTTGAATTTCAGAGTCTTTCTATTAGTGAACCTATAAAGGGTTAAGCACTACCTGAGAATAAAATGGGCAATAGAGGAATAAGCTGTTTATCTTGTCTGTAGTGAAGGGGCAGGAGGACAATTGGAGCTGCCGCTACAAACGTGGCACCAGAGAGACAAGGTTGGTTTCACGTGTGATGGGAAGGGCAGCGATGGACAAATAACTTGTACCAAAGTCACCTCTGCTCTCTGTCTCTTTTCCACACAGTAAAACAAACTATTAGCTGTACTCCAACAACATTACCCATCAATCTCGTGGACAATGAAGAGTCACTGAGCTAAATCGCTCACCAGAAATGACCTCACAGCCTGCTACTGCGCTCCCATCCAGTGACTTGTCCCTTTTATCCTGTGAACCTGGGCACGGCTGACTGCCAAAAGCTGGCTTTGTTTACTGATGAAATTGGGAGTCAAGCCCCTGGCCCCTGAGGTCAGAGGCTGAGAATGTATTTACTCAAGGGTAGAACAACATTGTAAACAAAGAATAAAGACATGTACTGGACCTCAGTCTCTTAATATGTTTTTGGCTGGAAAAGTATGTCCCAAAGCAGGTTGAGCAAACAACAGATGCCTCAGTTAAAAAATAAGCTCCATGACTACATTCCAGTACATAATACATGCATACAATAAGTGTGCATTTATTAAACGCAGATGGGTGTCAGTTATAAGAAAAGCAGGATTATATTTGGTTGTCAGGAGGGATGATGTGGACTAAATCATTCTTTTCAACCCTGTAATATTTAAGCTTACTGTAGCTCTCAGTGTATTTGCTGACCAGATAGCAGCTTCAGTCACAAATATTCCCTTTAATCTTCTTAGTCTAACAGCTTGACTCAGATATCTTTTCTCTTCTAGTGTGTCTGAAGAGTATCAAATCTGCTAGTGATAGATGGGAAGGATTTATCTTGAATAGATGGCTCATGTGACAAAAACAAAGCAAAACAAAGTGTAATCCGTGATGATGGAAAGGTTTTTCAAATGTGGATAAATGACAGTGGGGCTTAAAATTGCAAAGGCATTCTCCTTGTCAGTTTAGGATTGAAGGATGGACACTTAAACGTTTTTAGATTGGGCATATGGTGCATATACTTCTGCTTGGTTGATTAATTTGGACTTTTCATAATGCATAATGGCTACTGCTTGAACTCAGTGCACCACATGAACTTACTTTGCCCTTTCACAATGGATCTACACAATCTGCACACTATAACTTTTCCTGCTGCATTCATACAGGGAAATGGTAACAATGATGTCAGTGAAGCCTGCATCTTGTCATTTTCTAATTTCTGTGTTAAATGCCGCATCCCCTCCAAAAACCCTATGTTAAATATAATTATTCTGGCATGAAAACACAGTGGAATATTCTAAGCTAAAGTGTGCGATTATTGAAGGAAAAAGTGGAAGGACTGTATATTAAAACAGTATTCCCTCTACACTGGTGCCTCAGAAAATAATTTGAACATGGCTGGTGTAAAATCTGAGCACGGAGCTCTTGGAAGATAGTTTCCTTAAAAAACTGGAAATGAGCAAAGTATCGTGGATGACTGGTTGACTACCTCCACACTGAATTAAAATGAAAAACTCCACGACTTTACTGAAGATAAATCATGGCCTGTCTATTGTCCCAAGCTTGCATTACAATTTTTTTCCTTAACAAGTGTTCAAGGGCTTCAGTGCCCAATATGACAAATCTGCTGTTTGGATATAAATCAAGCATAGGATCATTTGTAGAGGAGAGGTCAGGGAATTGTAGTGAGCTGTAAGGACGGCACACAGTGACATGGTCATTCAGAAGCTTTAGTTCTGGTCAAGAGTGCAGAATGACTGACTCCGATGCAATGTTGACATAAGATCCTCTCACAAATAGGTTGTCCTGTGACAGACCATCCTCCAGCGAACTGTTGGGTTCATATGAATGAGAACAGGAATCCATTTGCCATTTGCATTCCTCCTTAGGCTATCTGTCAAAGTCATATTTTTTTTTCCTCTGTCCCCTATGCACATCTCGGAGCTGGTGACTGAATTTCAATGTGGCGTTAATTATCCAATTTATTTCAAGTAGTGGCTGTTGAGAGGACCAAGGCAAAGCTCCTGACTTGTGTCTACCAGGGACACAAAATGTCCATGAGATCTTTCAGCAGTCGCCTAAACTTGCCAAGGTCACCTTTGAAATTATGGGTAATGAATGCACTTGGCTGTGAAGGACTGATGTTCAACTCTGCACCACATATTTTGATTAACATAAAATTGCAATACTGCCTCTTCCTAAAGCTTCGGCCTGGTGATCATCGCAGTAGTTTATTACAGCAAGCTGACATTACTATGGTAACACATGCAGTGCAAAACTGCTGCAAGGCAATCTGTTGTTGCAGCAATGGCCTATTTGTTAAAATAGTGACTTTTATGAGAATGCTTGATTATTTTTTGTCTTTGGTTAGATAACAAACATCTCCTTCATTGACAACAATCTCATTCTGAGTTTGATATAGATTGTTTACCCAAGCGGACTTACACAAACGCTTTGATATTATCACACAAATTAAAGTGATAAGATGCTTGCGTTCTGATGGATTCTTTCTCTTTGTATATTATCGCCTCTTATCCAGGTTTCAGACAGGTGTGATTATGTGTTTGTGAATGGAAAGGAGACAAAAGGGAAGTTGAAGATGATGGTGAACTTCACCTACAGCTACCTGAGTGCTCAGCTGGAAATGAGTGTGTGGATGCCCCGACTCCCACTTCAGATTGAGGTGTCAGACACAGAACTAAGCCAGATCAAAAGCTGGAGGGTACCGATATTGACGTCCAAAAGGTGAGACATACAAACTACCCATTTGTTTTACTTAGAGACATTCTCTATTTGGTTTCTAGATGGGATTTATAGAAATGTCCTTTAGCCCATGTAAATTTAAATCATAGCTCTCCAAGGGTTTAGGGTTTTCATTCCATTACATAATGTACTGCAGTATCTTACTGCGATCCAATCAAGCAAAGAGATGGGCTTGAGTGATTGGAGTATAGCAGAACAAAGCATTTACTGTGTGACAGGTGTGACCTATATGTGTATTTTCTGTGCTCATGCTCCAGACCTGGTTGGAAGAGTGAAGAAGAGGACAGAAAGGGGAAGGGCTGCATGCTACAGTTTCAGCACGCTATGGTGCGTGTGCTAACCCATTTTGTAGCGGAGCAGGAAGACCCTCGGGATCCTAAGGCCTACTTCCTGGGCTCTGATTGGCAGGTGGATGTCACAAGGCTAGTTAGATATTTCATGAAGGTGGAGGACCCACGTGTAGCAAGACTACAGGCAGGAAGGGTGCTACAAGGACGAGACCTCGGGACAACCACAATCCAGGTAACAAGCTCTCATCCGAAACCCTCCTGAATATTTTTACTACAAAGTTGATGTTAACAAACTACTAATACGACAATGAGAAATTGCAGAACAAGTCCTATTCCATACACTGCTAATGTACAGTTTTTCCATATCATTCTAGGTGTTTTCTCCACTTTCTGACACAATCTTGGGTAAGACAACAATTCAGGTTGTGGATGAGAAGGTGACCATCACTGAGTTGGGGGTCCAGTTGGTCACAGGACTCTCCATGACGCTTCAGCTCAGTCCTGGAAGCAACAAGGCCATCCTTGCTACAACAACCACGCAAGAAATTCTACAGAGTCCCAGACAGGTAATGTTCTTAATTTAGTATATTTCTCATGTTTCTCATGAGTGATAAAAACACACATTTTCTTTGAACATGGTCTGCTTCCTTTTTTTTTGTTTTGTTTTTTTTAGAAAGCTTTCATCAGTGCCTGGGTGCAATTCAGTGATGGCAACCAGACACCTCTCGATATTTATGATCCTGCCTTCTACCGTTTGACGGCGACGTCTCTCGATCAGGGTGTGGTGTCAGTGCAGGGCACGCCTCAGGCCGTGGTTGCGGAAGGAGAAGGTGAGGGTGGGCTGGTCAAAGTGGAACTGTCAATCTGTGAAGCCTGCCAGAAGTCCAAACGTAAAAGCACTGTGGCTGTGGGCAACGGGAGCCTTAAGGTCAAGTTTCAGGTGAACAGTCGGCGTCCAGACAGTAATTCCAGCTCCGATGGCAGCAATGTTAGTAGCAAGGACAATGGCAGTGACTATGGGAATGATGGTGAAGGCGCAGACAGTGAGAAGAAGCAGAGGATACCATCGAAGGATCCACCTGCAAGCTCAGAAAGAGAGGAGGGTGCAATGCAGAAAATCACAACCACTGTTAAATCTACAGAACGCACTTACATAACCAGCGGCAGCCTTGGAGGAGTTGGTAAGACCAGAAATTCTGGAAACCCTGGTAGTCCTACCAGCATGGTCAACATCAACATGATGAGCAGCCCCAGTGAAAGCAGCAAAGGATATGATTCAGACAATATGATAGTGGAAGATATGGGCAGTGTTAGCCTCACTAGCACTGTGAAGGCACCTGGCAACCTGGTGAACTATAACAACTTCCCCACCAAGGTTGAGGTGCCTGGGAGGGAATCAGTGGAGGTGGAAATTGGAGGTGAGGAGTTGTTGGCTAACAGGCCTCTAACAGACTTGGAGATTGGGATGTATGCTTTGTTGGGTGTCTTTTGTCTGGCCATCCTGGTGTTTCTGGTCAACTGTATCTCTTATGTTGTTAAGTTCAGACACAAGAAGCCCCCTTCTCATAACCAGGAGCCAACAGGACATAGACATGATTGGGTGTGGCTTGGCACAGATGCTGAGCTAGTGATGAGTGTGCCAGGCAGTCCAATCCAACAAGACTCCCAAACTACAACCACCGTGATAGACATTGTGCCTGATAAAACTGCCTCTCTGTCTAGAAGGCCCAGCTGCCTGGCCTCTGTTACAGACTCTCCCATTAGCTGCGTGGGCTCCCTCAGGGGCAAACCTATGCACACCGAGTCCCTCCATTCACCCACCAGTAAGAGAAAGAGAGTCCAGTTTACCACCTTCTCCACACTGGAGCGCCAGCATTCACCACATCTCCCAGCAAGGGAGAATGGCGATGGAATTCACTGGGTTGGGAAGGAGGACAGTTGTGAGGAGGAACCCCAAGTGCCCATCACAGAGCCTGGGGACCAGTTGTAATACAGAACCTGTTCAGACCTCACATGTACAGACGATGTGGCTTTGATCACCTCAATGCCTTTGTTAAATCCAAAAACTTTCAAGAATATGTGATTTTGGAATCATCAAGCCCCATATTTCATAATTATCAATGCCTTTTACATGTATATGTACTGTATATTACTGTTAATACTGGTGAGTGAATGAATGAGTATGGAGTGTGTGGTTGACAAGTAAGATTCTTCTTTATACAAAGCCACCAAATGTTGATGCTGCATGCAAATATCTAAATTTCTGCACTTGCAAGATGGTAAATATAGTGCAGTCAACACTGAAAAAGCATCCAAAAATAAAAATACAATATATATTTATTACCAGTTACCACACAGAACAGAGTTGTACTGATATGGGGTTTATCACAAAGGTGGCTTTCATCAATCATGATAACCCAAATAGATGTTTGACAATTACTGGATATTCCTACCAGGCGCCCAAAACATTCAAAAGATAAAACCTTTTACTTTGTAATTTTATGTTGATCTACTATGTTTTTTGATTTTTTTTTCATTAAACACACCATGATCTTGTATATTGTTAATTTAATTTTTTTTCCCACAAGGCATATTGTTACTTTCACCAGTACTGTTAAAAGTTTGCAAAATTCCCTTTAAAAATATAACACAGCCAAGAGCATTTGACACAATAGAAAAGTAAGAACTGTACATTAACGTCAAATGTTCATTAAACTGTCCATATCCAAGGCATCTTATTCCATCTCATCTAATATATTAAACATTTTAGGTGCATATAGTATGCAGTCTATAATGAAAACAAAACACATGCATAACATTACATTTCTCTGGCATGAGTTAGCCACAGTTTGTTTACGTGTTTTTTTTCCCATACTTTTCTTTGACATAATCTCTAGAAATGTAACACAGTTCAAGAGGTAAAACGCAAGAAATATCCTCACATATTCTAACCAGTCCTTGCCCTGGTGTGTAGCCAAAATGAACCTTTGTAACAGAAAATTACAAGAACCTTTAGTGACCCACTACCCTTTAAACAAATTGAGTTTTTTCCTGAGCTCTTGAATTTGGGCAGCTCAACCTTTGCACTTTATTAAAAATGAATGTGGGAGCTTATAGACTCAATAGAAAAAAGAAATATCGGTATTAGAAAAGAAATAACCCTGATCCTGTGCTGCTTTTAAGGGCAAACAAAGATCTGATGGCACCTTCAAAATTTTGCAAAGTATAACAAACTTCTCTTTTACTGTCAGTGGAATAAATACTAATAATATTTAATGTATTATTCAGAACACCAGTCAAAAGAAACCAGTGACGTTTTATTGCTTCTTTAATTCAGTGTAATGAAGAAACAGAGAACCTGTCCCTTTATATTTAAATTAAACTATAAATAAAGTGCAAATTCAAAAACCATAAAAGCATTAAAATGTCAAAAAATATTTCTGCAGTACAATGATATCCCAATCATATTTAGATCTTTGGTTTAAAAACATTAGTTGCATACAGATGTTGTAAAAGACACCAGATATTGTAAATGTAATGCCCTATTTTCTGTCACTGAAAATCCCTCTTAAATGGTGTGACCTTAAGCTCAGTGCAAAGTGCCCACCAGCCTCTGGTAAGTCTCCCTCTCCTGTTTCAGGCTATGATGCTGTTCCACATAAATTTTCCCATTCTTCACCAGGCTCTCTCTCAGCTCGTGATCTGACAACAGCCTCTCAGATTGATGCACAAATTCCTGGCAGGAAAAAAACAAAAAAAAAAAAGAGTCTCATTTGCTGCCAAATGCCACTTGAAGCTTGCCATTGAAGTTGCCTTAAGATATTTTTTTAAACATAAAAGATATTCTAAGGCACAAGAACAGAACTCAGAGAAAAGCCTTTGCAGTGATTAGTAAATCCTTAAAAAGTATGTGCATATTGCCAAAGGATGGACATATTTGTGGATCCATATCCAAATACAGCTGTCCAATAGACCTTTTCAGTCTATCTTAATAGCTGCCACCTCTCAGCTGCTTATGAAATAAAGAAACAATAAAGAAATTGACAGCTACATTTAAACAATATCACCACACCAGCTGTTATGGGGAGATGGGGAGAGGAATATGCGGATAAAAATAAGACAATTAAGAAATGAGTAATTGTGCCATCACTGATTGAGATGTGGTGCACCCACACAGAATTCTGAATTATCGTGGCTCATTTGTTGGCCCACAAGACAGAAGAACTCAACAGGAAAATAAAGTGAAAATGCCTCAAAATGTTCCTGGGACATGGCGGCCGACATTTATTGAGGCTGAGAGTGAGTGGGCATGCAAACCTTTAGCCATTGCCAGTCAGCGGGCCACTTCACTTCCCTTCTTTTCAAGTGATGTGATTATGTCTGGAGAGGATATGGGTTCTCTGTACGACAATATGAGAGCTATAAATCCTCAGCAACAGGATTAAAGCTCAACTTATGAGCAGCGTACTTATAATCACTTCACTCTTAATGCAAATTATAGAGGCAGACAGGAAACAGCACTTTTTAAAGTGCTTCTGCGTTCATTTCCTTTGATACACCTCTTGCTACCAATACTCCTTGTCTAATTACTTTGAAGACTTTTGAAAAAAAAAAAAAGCTAGGATGTCAAAATATGAGGAAAAAAATGTCTTGACTGTGATTCACTTTGACAAAAGGTCTGGCTCAAAGACTAACACTTGCTGCCCATTGGTATTGGCTAAGGTTGTGGTTTATCCATCCCAAGTCGCTGCAACCATCTGTGAGAGCTTCCTCCTGGCAGCTCTGTTGAGCACACGTGACCCCCCCCCCGGAGAGGACTTATCTCCCGCCATTACGACAACATCACGCTACAACATGTTGTCATCATAACACCGTGGCCCAACAGCCTTTGGGTAGCTGGCTTTGACCTATGTGATTATCCTTTTGCTTCACACCTGCCTCATTAAACAGCAGAGTGAATAGTTCTCATACTACTCCATTTGCACTTGCCTCCCTGATGCTACGTGTTGCATCATCACATGGTAATGTGGTATCTTTGCTCCGTCCCTAAAGGCTGCACTTTATGATTCAAATCTAAGCACTTGAGAAAACACTAGCTCCTTTTGTTATATTTTACCTGCTAAGACTGGACTAGTGCTTAGAATTTTAAGCACAAAGTTTGCAAAATAATAAAAAGTTGAAGGTTTTCCTCTATAATGTAAAAGAAGTTAAAACTGAGCATGGCAATCTAGGCCAGGGTGGAGCCACGCACACTGCACGTTTAATTGTTTTTCTGTTCAGCTGTGGTGACAAGAGCTGTTGTCTTTAGTCTACATGTATTATCCTCTTTGCTCATCAACTCAGTCAGTGTCAAAGCTTAAGAGGGATTAATGCATGTGCTGACCTGGTCACTGGTACTATATACCTGAGGAGAGGAGTATAGCAGGCCTGTGAGCTCATGCTGTACAACTGCTGCATTTCCAGGAATGTCCCTAACCACCACCGGTACCCTGAGGTCCATCGCCTGTTGAAGCAGGAAATACATCAGAGTCAAAAGCCACAGACATTAGTTAACCAATCACAGATGAACTCATTCAAACAATTATCAGCAGAAAAAACTAATCACCTTGTTAATTCTGCAGACTGATTTTCTACTCATGGTGCCTTAGTTCACATGGAGAATTAATCTGTATCAGCTTATACCTTTCGCAGGTTGTTGAGTGAAACATACTAACATACTAATCAGACTTAGAGCCCACTGTGGATTGTCTTAATCGACTGTGTTTAAAAGAGATTAAGTGGATTTGGAGGTTTTGCTCGCTCAGGAATGGGAAGATTGGAGTCAAGCAATTAATTTGGGTAATTGTCCCTGAAGTGGTCAGATAACATTGTAGCTGAGCAGGAATAAGAAAGATAAAGAGAAGACATATTTACATGGTGAAAAAATGTCAAGGGCTTTGGGAGAGAAGGTCTTAATATAGACTGATAGATCAGATTGTCTCAACGTACTTTACTCCATCATAATATATAATCTATGAGAAAATAAGATGTGTTTAGCAGCTGAATTGTGGAAGTGATGACATGCTATTGTACGATTACCCATGACCCCTAAGGATGTTTACCTCCAAGATGGCTGCTGACATGCCCTCTGAGACAGAACTGTTAACCAAGGCAAAGCATCTTTTTATGGCAGCATGAAGCTCCTGTTGGCTCCTCTCCTGGGCCAAGAAGACCCCTGCTGTTCTGTAAAATCAGTGGCAAAATTCAGCTCTGTCTGACTCGGGGCTCATAGAGGCGTGAATGATGGTTAACAGCAGTGACAAGCTCAGGGCATGAAACACACTAGTACCATGTGCAACCTATACACAAAGTCCAGGTGAAGTCCTAACCAGAGAGGGCAGCTTTCTGCTGCAAAGATCTTTGTTGTGGTGAGGGCCTTTGGCAAAAATAAACTGGAGGATCAGCCAAGACTAGAGAGTGGGAGGGCAAAAAATACATTTTCTATCTTGGTCCTGCCTTTAGATTTGCATTTTCTTGTATATACATTTTCTGGTGCCATGTAGGGTGAATAGAAAAATAAGCTTTCCCACAGCAGCAAAGTCCTGCCAATTAGACTGTCATATATCAATTTTACTTTCATCTGTTGGGTGAAAAGTACAGAAAATAGGGGGCTTACCTTTTGACTACACCTTCAACTTCTGCAGTAAACATAGGATCAATCTGTGAAAGACACAAAGATTGAAAACCCTTTTTTCTGACTGAAAAGATGCTATGTTTTCATAATAGGACCCAGCAAGGACTTTTTTATTGAGAGGATAAAATAAACAATGACACAATTAATAATTTCTATCATGAGCAAATCATTCTCTGAAAATCCTGTATTTTCAGAGATTGGGGTCAGTGTAGGGTGGGTGGCCAATCTCATTAATTGCAATGTGGGATTTGCGTGCATTAGCCTGCCCACAGAAAAAGTCAAAGCATAGCAATTTAGGTCAAAGATGCTGCCAAGCAAGCTGCTACTTTTTTCATTTTATAGCTCATGGAATTTCTATATCAAATCTGATTTTTAGTGTACACATGCCAAACACGTGTGCGGCACACGTGTGCATTAAAATCAAAGAATCGCTACAGGGAATGTTTCTGTATCCTTATGTAGTCTGGGATTTAGTAGATCTAGTGTAAAACCAGCAGGGGTAAGCTTGCAGTTCCTGATAAAGACTGTATTAATAAAGACAATCGATTGAAGTACAGATTATGTACATCCTGGTGGTGGATAAACAGAACTTTAGGGGAGGGACAGGGAAATCAGACCATTTGATTCTCCATTAATTTCTTTCACTCTTGCAGATTAATCTGCCAGACTTACTCATTTTTACTATAATGACTTTGCAATCTTGTCCTCTGTCACAAAGATTTCTTATTTTTTTCCTCTGAAATCCAGTCCCCAAAACTTATCTGTTAGGAAAAGGCATAATTTAGTGCAGGGCCCAATTATTGATGAGAAAAACCATCTATTATTACATCTTCAAAAAACAATTTACTGTAGATGGATTACTGCAAAGGTAAAGCAGAAGTAGCTGCATGTTGTGGTGCTTGTTAAAGCCCAATTACGGAAGCGTGAGATGTGTCATCCCTGACAAACTGACCTGAATTTTCAACTTAATGACAGATGCTGTGCACCCAGAGCACTTATTACTTGAATAAAGAAGCTGTGGATTTGAAGTCTGTCATCGCTCAGCAGTGTTATTCTGATTTCCATTAGTATGTTTTGGATTTTTCACCTAATAAAATCTGCTCATTTATGTTATTTTTATACAACTGTGGAATTCAACAATTATCATAGGGGAATCTGATAGTCATAAACACAGATATTTGTTAGAATATTAATATATGGATTTTCACTTCTGAGACAAACAAACATGTTTCTACTATGACTATGTGATGTGTCAAGATGAATCACACCTCTCTGTTTCCAATGATGCATTTCATCAGAAAACAACAAAGCAGAACAGCACAGGAAGCAGCAATAAGACATTGCATTAGCCTGTAGCCATGTCTAATTGAGTTGGTTTTGAGCAGAGCTGAAACAGAACATACCTTTTGCCTGACTTTACTGCATGAAAGACATAACAGACACTAAAATATTGTACAGTGATGTCATATCAAAACAATTCAGGGGGAAGAAGAGATGAAGACAAAGAAGGAGAAACTAATGTCAGAGAAACAGAACTGGAGTAAGAAAACAGCTGTAAGAGAACAGCACAGTGTGCCTGCTGCTTGGAGAAGCAAATAGAAAAACCTAAATCTACAGCCAGGAACAATTAGAAACTTTTACAGTAAACGCATGAAAATTCCCTCCTGACTTGACTATCTGTCAGACTTGTTGATTTATGTATAGTACCAGGCAGCATGGCTGATTTAGGAGTTCAGTTGCTGGTTTCCAATTATTTGACTTGCTTGACATGTGGCCACACAGTCAGTATAGTGTGTGCAGTTAGTGTCTGTACAGTGTGCCTGTATTTAATGACAGCACTCTGGCTATGTGTGTGGCATAACATGTGTGTGACAAGGCTACAAACTGCTTTGGCATTAATTTATACTAATAATGAGCAGATAGAGGCCCACTCATAGGCATTAGAATGAGGTTGCGTCATACAGGTCACTAAACAAGGCAGTGCGTTACTATATACTGAGTGAACAGTAGCAGGGCACAAACAGAAAAACAACCACAACTGTTTACAAAAGACTGCTATTCTTTGTGAGAGATGGCTGTAATTCCAGCTAAACAGATAAAGCTGTTGTCTCTGCTTCATCCAATTAGCAGTCACCTTAATTCACAGGCGAGGTTTCTGGGTAATTTCAACTGCACAGGAAGCCGTGGTACAGAACAAGACACATGAAAAGAATGAATAAAAACCTGACTCCTAATCAGTGTACTTACTTTTGGCCCGATAATGACCAACACATTCCGGGGATTCTGAGAATGCCACTCTGAAAGACACAAAATGAACATATTTAAGAAATATAACAGTTTGACAAAAGATGAACAGCAGTGGCTTTCTTACAAGCTGTGAAGTTCAATTTGTACCAAATTCATGCGGGTACTCTATACTGGAAATATACAAGACTGGATTTATGTGTATAAGATTGGATTCCTTTAGTGTGTCTGTGCTGCCAAGTAATATCTCAGTCAAAAAATGCATTAAAATCCATGCGTCTTCTGGAATTACTGCAGTTTTAGAACAAAAGTAAATGGTAAACTACCACAGGTTAAAAAAAGCTAAGAAACTGAAGAATGTTGACTTCTTTACATACTGTCTGAGCACATAAAAGCTGTGCTTGATTGGGTTTTTACCCCCTCTGAAGCATTATTTGGACAAAAGCAATGCACAAAGTTGTATATTGCTATTGTTAAAGAAAGAAAAAGGCAATTAGTAAAGGCAATAAACAAAATTAATTGGCAGACCATTATAACCTTTAAATGTGTCTGTACTTCAGGGACAATTAAGTAGTGTTCTGAAACATTTGACCAGAAGTGTAGATAAAACAAACATTTTCAATAGAAATGCTGATGTCCCCTGCTGTCCTATTAACCTAACCATCTCCCAACTGTTAACTCATACAAGAGGAACACAATTTACTAAAGAAAAAAAAAACGATGTTGTTAATCAATTGCATTTCTGATTGACATGTACAAGACAGACATAAATGAAACACCAACATGAGCTGTCATAAGAGTCTCATTGCACTTTCACATAAATCTTTCAATTAGCTGAAACAAACCACAGAGCTCTCACATCATGTTTAATAGACAAGGTTGTTCTACTTCTAAAATCAGACATACAGTCACAAAGAACTTTTTGATTTAAAGTTGAACACATTATTATGGACAGAAGAACATTCTGTTTCAGTTTCTGTATTTGCAGCAAGGTTACAAAAGACATGATATGTAGCGGTATGAATAGCGCACCTGAAAAGTCCTCCACGAGGTAAAGCGGGTCCTTGACTCTTCGGAGGCCACAGACCAATAGAAAGACACGCAGCTCATCCACATGCTCCGTGCTTACACCTGGAGAGAGGCCAGACACACAGAAAGACAGGGCTACAATATCAAAACAGTGCATAATGAACATCCCAAGTACGTCGGAATATAATGAAAGCAATACATCACCCAAGGTCATGAGGAAAATAAGACAGCGGTGACTAATGTGCTTGCACAATTTTCTGATCAGAGTTATAACACTCAGAAGGGAAATAGTCTGCTGAAAACATTGGAAGCTTGCAGCCTAATCAGTGTGTAATACAGCGCCATAACCGCAGAGCCAGAGCATTAGAGCATTTGGGTGACAATTTACTCCCTAGCAGCTCCAGATTAAAATTAGCTAACCCAACATGACGCTAACAACATGAAATGTTTTGAGAACCTTGCTTTAATTGAGAGCGAACACTGCTAAATCGGCTCTCTTCCCAGATCATCCAACTTTCAGGTTCAATCCAGAGATTAGTTAGAAACTGGCAGGCATACAGTTGTACTGAATGCCAACGACTACTGTATTACACCTAACCTTCAAAAAGCAATAGATAAGAGCCCTGACCCCAACAACACAGCCTTGCTCTGCTATGAATGCAGGACACACTCCAACTAGACACTCAGTCATCCGATCAATAAGTGAATGCTATACTTAAAACTGATTATTACATTGGAAATATTTTCACTGATCAGAATTCTTTTTTGATAGTTTATATTGGAGGGTACTTCTGTCAGGATCCCTAGTACTTTCATGTTCCCTTTGCACAATTTCAAATCTGCTTCAAAATAGTTCAGAAACGAACTAAAAGTAAACCTCTAGTGAAGATGAAATGTTTATGTGACATGACTTTTAAACAGGCTAGTATAACAGTAAACCTTCAAGGGGATGTCAGTAGAAGAATAGTACCGTATAAGTCGAGATTAATTTTAGAACAGCCATATCTGATGTTTAGGAAAATTAATTTTGATCCCTGATTTCTTTTATGAAAGGTAATAACCAAAAAAAAAGTCAAGTACAAGAAAAAAAAAAGTACTTTTAAGTGTCTGTGGCATGTGCTTATGGCGCAGCGACAGTCAAGTGAAATCCCCTGCTGCCAGATAAATCCAGATCAGGAGGCCAAAGCAGCTCTTAATGCTATTAAAGAGCATCTTAAAATGACAGTGCAGGGTCTAAGCACTGATCCTGATAGAAAGTGCTGACTGTCAAAAAAGCTCCATCTACAGGAGGCATCAAACTTCCTTGGATTGATTCTTAGGATGGGGTAGTTGGTCAGCAGAAGTAAACACTCAGACCAAGAAGCAGATAAACTCTGGAGGAAAACTGGAATCATAACCCAGCACACACCTGTCAAAAGGAGGAGGAAATGCAAAGAAAAAAAAAAGATCTTTTGGATCTAAGACACAATTCATCTTTCCTTAGGGGAGAAAAACAAATTGTACAAATCATCTGTTATGCCAGCAGCTATCTCTACTCCCTCTCTCTCTTTGCACTTCTGTGAGTTTTATGCAAAACCAGTTTGCTCATTTGCCTTTGATTTTAGACGAGCATACTGAACAATCCCCCAGAGCTTTAATCAGTGTGTGTACATGCAGGTGTGTGTGGACACATATCTGTTTGAGCAGCTCCTATTAAACCGCTGAGTGACATAAGATCAATGGTCAAAATACTGACACCACTGAAAAACTCTCATTCAACAGAATCATTTGTGACATCTTTCTATGGCAGCTACACATTAAACATTTTATTTTGCCAGGTGCTGGCCTTGCCAGTTTCTTAGAAACTTTCTTTGTAGTTTCTACGAATATGTGCTCTTTCCTGAGTTAATTGCTATGTTTTTTTTAAGATAAGTGCATGCATTTTAGTACTTGGAAGTGTAGTTGGAACAGATTGTAGGTATCTGCAATTGCTTTTCAAAAACAAAATGATGTGAAAAGCTATGTAGTAATTCATAAACAGACCGTTTCTTTGAAAAACTGACAAAAATGTGTAGCTTTGAAACATACCGACTTTGAACTGCACTGAATCACAGAGCTGCTTGTTCCGTTAATATTAATACATAGCATAAATGTCATTTAAATTCATACTTTTTGACTAAGCAAATCCATAAGACATGTCATTTAAAAGTCATTAGCAGAAAAAAAAAATGAACAAAATTAAGGAAAATTGAGCGACAGAGACCTGTTTATCACTGTTTATCAACATTTCTTTTTTTTTTTTTAAATCTCAAATCTAAAAGCTTTTAAATTATAACAAATAAATAAACTAAACTTCCTTAATTTTCCTTATAGTCAGTTGCAAACTGTGATAGCCTTTCCTGGACTGTCACAGTAATTACCAACTATATACTAGTTTAAGCATTAGAAATTCTAAGCACATTTTCCAAAATAACAAACAAATGGGAATAACAAACATATTAAATAATACATTAACATTTCTTTTTGTCTGACTGCAGATACACTTCGAAAACTTTGGCCAACTTACTTCTTTTTGCCATATTTATATGTGCCAAGTCTATATATATATATACAGATAAAGTGATTATCGGAGGAGAGAACAGTACTCTTGGTCAGCCAACATGACTGATGTGTGTGTTCAGCCTGGGAGGCAGCAGTGCTGGTCAGGATAGTAAGAAACAAGCCAGACAACTAGTGTGGTAGCATTTATCCTGTAGCGTCTCAGCTTCCCTCTAAAGACTTTCTCTATGGGCTGCTTGTTTTGTTAAAAGCTACTGCCAGAAAAAAAAATGCCAGTGTGAGTTGAAAGAAGAGTTGAGGGAAACAACCAATGTACATCAACAAAACACTTTTGGGTATGAGTAATGTAGTTTGTGAGCTGAGCCCTCCCAAATATTGCTTTTCCTCAAACCTGTCTACTTTCTAAACACTAATATCTGTAATAGAAAAAAAAAAAAAAAAAAAAAGGTTTTCCCTCAGAAGCAGAATCTATGTCAATGAATTATTCATGGGAATGCACTGATTGTGAAATCCTGGGACAATATTGATACCAAAAAACAATTTGCCCGATAGCCAATGTCAAAACAAACGTTGTTTTTTTTTTTTTTTTTTGTCAATTCTGTTTTGGATGTTATTTATTCCTCCTTTTGTACCAAGAAAACTAGATCATAAATTGCATCATGATAAAATCTTTGAATGAGTGCAAATTTAACCATATAAATTATCGACCACAACACAACATAATAATATTGGTCCTTGATATGGGTGAAATGTTACTTACCAATAGCCGATTGGTTTATACTAATGTTCTGTGAATCTATTTATCTGTTATTTATATTGTGTAGGTAATTAGCATAATACATCCCTTATGGAGGAATCATATTTCTATACAATAAGCCTGTAACATCTAACCTCTAATCAGGCTATTGCCTTGTATTTCAGTAACTACAACATGGGGAAAAAAATTGTGCAAGGTAGCAACAGACCCCCCCTGTGTTCCCCCTGACCCTCCAAAGATTCAAAGCATCATTATTAACATCACAGCGCTGTTTCTCTCAGAGGAGAAGTTCCCATATCTCTTTAACTTCCCCTCACAAGGCTCACAGCAGGGACCACCAACAGCAGGGCTTTGAGGGACTGTCACCCGGTGGATTTAATGCTGAGGTCTGTGCTTTTACACAGAACATAACACCTATAGCTTAACACAGACACACACTTACACCCATGTATCTTCAGCCATGCATGGGGGTGGGGGTTTGCTTTACTTCTTTCATGTCTCCCCCTGATGGGGAATCTTTATATAGCGTGCCATTGAGACACACTCCACACTGCCACAGCTTCATTAAGCTAGCCTATGTACAATATACAATTTAGTGATGATTAATTTATGTCACACCAGATGGAGGGATGAAAAACTAAATCAATATGCATCAAGATATGGGAGGAGAACACACACACACACATTCCCTGCTGTGTGTGAAGAAGTGTGTGTGGAGGAACAAGGGAAAATGAGAGCTGACAGCAGAGAGCAGGGAAGCATTATTTATTAATTTATTTTGCAGGAGTTGCTTGTGTCAGACTGCATTGTTGTGCTTGAGGATAACTAAAACAAGTTGTTAAGAGTAAATATTCAGGACTACTGAAGGTGACAATGCAGAGTCCAAAGGAGGAAAAGTAACAGCTAATCAGGTGGACAGCAGTAAACTGAATCAACCCAGCATCAGCTACGACAAAAACAAGGTTTGTTTTTTGCCACAATAAAAATCTGCGGTATGAGTTGTTCTGGTCATCATACTCAGGAGGTAGCAATGTGTTACAAATAAGCACACACACACACACACACGCACACCCACACCCACACGCACACACTATTGAATGCAATTGATCCAAAAGCATTAAAAAGCATAATGGCTACAAATTAATTCCATCAGACAGCACACATGTTAGACCTGGACCAGTGTTTACAGCTATAAAACAACAGTGCTTTCATTTTATCTGTAGAAAAGCACAATTGTGGAATTGTGGGTCCCATTTCATATAACAATTGGTGAAGTGACTATGGGCAATTAGTATTACTTGCACCAGTTGTGAAGCGTGGTGACAAATGGCCCTGGGCTGGAAAGCTATTAATCAGCCGTTCCTCTCTGTCCTCAATGGCGCACTCTATGAGCACTAATGTACCTTGGATGGACATCATCTTGCAATGTCCAATTTAAAGCCCTGGCTGTTTGGCAGAGAAGCTTCACAGAGTAACAGTGTATATTTACCGAACTATTCAAATGGGAGTTGGAATGTCTAGAGACAAGAGGGAAAAGGGGAAGATGCATAGTGCTGCTGCAATCTTCAGCTTCCCTGACCTCCACATCGACCAGTGTAATGTAGAATGAATTTATGCTCACTGGCAGGAACTTTCTGGTTTGGGGGTGCATGAATATGTTGTGCTCCCAGTGGCTCCAGAACAGATTCAGAAAATGATTAATAGTAAGAAAAGACAAAGTTTAAAAAAAAAAAAAAGGAAGAATATACTGGAAGTCTCAAA
Source organism: Apogon hyalosoma (assembly GCA_037367295.1). Classification (NCBI taxonomy): domain Eukaryota; kingdom Metazoa; phylum Chordata; class Actinopteri; order Kurtiformes; family Apogonidae; genus Apogon; species Apogon hyalosoma. The sequence goes on from JAPQRP010000030.1 coordinate 21,556,838, forward strand.
TATGGCAGAGGAATTTTCAACCAAATTGTTAGTAGCTTGTTAAAAAAAAATTCAAATCCCCAGTAAAATAACAAGTTATAGTGCAGTGACAGCCACATCTTCATTTTATTATTGTTTACAGCAGCTTTTCCAGGTTGTGGATGTGCAACAGTAAACTAAGTTTGATGCCTCCACTAAACTGAGCATGTGACCAAAATGCATTTTGCTAACAACGAGTTGCTGTTAAAGGACAAAACAGAATGCAGCTTAAAACAGAAAACTGGAGTTTTGGTTTTGTTCACTAAGGTTTTAAATGTCCTGTCTGGAGCAGCTAAAACTGATAAAGATGCACAGTGTTGTCTAAGAATCATCAGGATCCACATTTCCTAGAGACAGGCTTTATAGACAACCAAAATAAAGCAGTAAAAGTACCTGTGCTCCTCAAGAAATCAGTCCAGCAGAATTTCTTGGTTACTTCAGTCTGTATGCCTGTAAAAAATAAAGACAGGCTATATTAAGCAGAAACAACTAACATAACATACGTTAACCCATGAGAACGCAAAACGAAATAGGTGTAATGCAGTTGACTTATTGTATAGTATTATCTTTTATGTACAAAAAATGTATATTAAAAGTTACCAACATATTTGACAAAATAATAACATTTATAATCGCAATAAAAGCTTTTACTGTTCCAAGCTCAGTCATGCAGTTAACCAGAGCTCTTCTCTAATCTGTAAAGGGGCAGTATTTGCCAAACAAGGTTACTAGTGGGAATCAACATGGAAGAGTGATTTGGGTTATCCTACATGGCACAGTGGCCAATGGCAAGAGCAAATACAACTCTGTACTGCAGTCAGCATGATAATAGAGAAAAAAAATACTGTCAAAGCTGATTAATACAACACTTCAGTGGCGGGTCAGGGATGCACAGCATGGGGTGAGAATATTCATCCTACAGGGCTTACCTTGAGGCTGGACATAAACTTTACTGCTCTTGGAAAGCTTTAGAGAAGAAGCAAACATTGAAAAAAATCTGATTAAAGTAAGTATTAAAGCATAAAATAATCAATGAATAATTACAGGCAGCACTAGTTTATACCACTTATATCTAATTTACTGTGTTTTGCCTCTTTTTGTCACACAATGGACAACAACTAACTGACACTCTTTGTTCTCACAAAATAATCAAACAAAATACAAACTTTAAAAGAGAATCAGGAACGCAGTTGGCAGGATAATGGCAGTGCTACGAAATAAATCAGAGGGGGACGGAAAGGAAATTGACTGGTTGTTATCACACTAGATCCATCCCCTATGTGTGTTTTCTGTCACAATAAAAAGCAGGGCAATGCCTCTCAGTGCCTGTCCTGTCTGCCTGCTGTCAGCACTAAATGGCAGAGATAAAGCATGCCACTCGCCTCAATCTGCAGCCTACGGCTCCAATCTAATCTAAAAGTAAAACCCGGTAATATTGTTTTAATGCCAGAGCGTTACAGAACAGGGCTGGATATAGTGTTTGTATAGTAAAAGCCCTTCTATCATATTTATTGAAGTTGTCAGGCTCATGTCCTGTTTTTTCACAGCAGCTTTAAAATTTAAGACACAAGCAGACTGAGCAAAGAGTCAGTGTCTCTTTACATTGAAACATTTCAATTTGGACAGTTTTGGTTGTTGAGTTTGTATTAGCTAAACAGACATTTTTGATTGGACTTAAAAATAGTACACCTGACAGAAAATATTCACATTAAGCAAGAATCTGGCATCATTCAGGAATCTGAAGAACTGCAGGGTAGTAAAATAACCACTGTTACGGCGATAATTATATTGATTGTGATATGCATTATTCTTTCATCTGTCATTTTTTTTATATTCTCACTTAAAATATTTACGATTTTTGTCCCCATGTTTTGCCGAATTACTTAATGTTACTCATATAAATTCTGAACAAATATTTCCTGGTTATAATATTTTGAATACTCTGCGCCTAGACTTGTACAATGTTTTGCTACTTTGCTTAAGTGTCATGTTCTGACTTTAAGGATACATTTGAAACCATAAATAACTTCATTTTCACGTTGTGTATTTTATGCTTTTTGGGGGTCTTTTAGAAAGAATTTTCAACTTGTACTCATGACCAAAAAATTGAAAGATGTCTTGGTTTGACAATTATTATGGTAATTATCAATTGTATATTGATTGCCAGAAAAATGTTTATTGTGATAACCTTTTTGGCCATATCACCCAGCTCTAATTTTGTGATGCAGAATAATGTGGTGCAACAAGTTCACCGATATACAAAAAGTAGACATACCAAAAATAACTCAGCATCTTCTCTCATTTTATCAGTAAATGCAACTGCAAACCTAAATAAAAAAACAACAAAAATCTTCATTATTACGTGAGAAAAAGCATTTTAGTGAAACATATTTTCATTGTTGACATGATCCTAGACAAGCAATGACAATGTCAAAGACAACAGGGAAAGTAATAGTTCTAATAGTATAAAACACAAAGTTCCCAGGTTTGACACAGTGTACATGAGAAAATAATTATCTCTAGTTTGAAGGCTAAGAATTTAAGAATGTAGAATACAGGACAAAAACAAAGAGAATGTAGAACAAAAACCAGTGGGGAGACACTAATTTGTGGCTGTGTGAGCGTGCATTATTAAATGGGCCAAAAAACAGAAGGGTGACTGAATTTTATAATAACATTTGTGTGCACCAGCGATGGGAGATGTTTTCGAATCATGTGTTTGTAGTCATGAGACCTGTATCTCCCTGGCTCTCCCAGAAGGCACTTATTCCCCTCGATTTACCCACTAGATGCCCTACCATCTATTTACATCATAATGAAAACAGAGACATCAGGGTCTGACTACCGAGCACAAAACATTGCCAGACCTATATACACATAAACTTCATACTGTTAAATAAGGGGATGAGAAAACACAACCTGCACAGCTGGGGGTGTTTTGCATCCATTTAGACTCATTCTTTAATGCCAGTAATGAAGGGAACAGAACATCTTTGATACAAATCAGTATAATTCATGTATGAAAAATATATTTAAATACGCTTCATGTAGAGATTCACTATTTTTAGTACTTTTAGTGTCTTGTCTTGCCAAAATGTGTCAATCTTCCATAGCACATTCAATCCAAATGTTTATGAGAATAATTTGAGCCTATAAAACTAAATTCATGCACTTGTAAATCAATACTTTGTGTTTACATATGAGGATGGATTTGCACACCCTGTAAGTAAGTTAAACAGACTGAGATAATAATGTCATGTGTCACTATGGGTTCATATTTGGTTCAGTTTTTGTAGACATTTAACTTGTAATTTGGTTTTTGCTTTGTAACAGTAGCTCAAGTACAGGTGTAAAATATTACAGCTCTCTTATAACATTTAGATGTCACATGGTAATCCTGCTAAAAAAAATATCTTGCACAATCAGTGGAAGACCAACCATATTTGGAATTATTCATATTTATAATGACATGTTTGAAAAAGTCTGCTTGAAAACAGCCTATTACACATATTTGCATTAGATTTTTGGTTACCAGGTAAAGACATAAGCAGATAGAACATATACCTACTCTTACTTCATCAAATGCACACAGTTCATGTGATGTGATGAAACATTTTTAAGCATTCAGTTAAGTTAAAATAAAATAGTATTTTGTAGCAACATCACCTGGCTTTCAGTAGCACCTGCTCCATAACCACACGCTTCTGTTCAACTTTCACATCTTCATTTATGTCTGTTCCGCCAAAGATAACACCAAATGGAACTTGGACGTCTGTTTTCAAAGGTTAGACATAAAACAGAAAGGTCCTGACATCGTTGGAAAAGGTAGCAGTCTACTTATCATTACTTGACAAATAAAAAACACTAAGTGTAAGAAAATAAAGGAATCACATAACAAAAAGGTATTCACCTAAGAGGAGTCTGCCAGCTTTGAAGAGATGAATGGCCAAAGCACCCTCAAATGGAGGATTTTGAGATACTAGGTCTGCAACCTCTGCAGAGGACTGAAATTCAGCAGCATCTCTGAGCTCACAAATGTGTCCTGCTGATTCAATGTGGGACCTTAAATGTAACATGAATGATTAGAAATGATGAAAAATCTTTATTATAAGGATACAAATCTGCTTAGCAAATGCATGACTCACAATGACTTACTGCTTTAATGCAAAAATGTATCATGAATTCCTCATTCTTGTTCATTGTGAATTAATAAGCAAATCACTGTGATTTCATGTGGTTACTTCACATTTATCTGATTATCGGTTATCACAGTTACTTGAAAAATTAACTAATATGCAACCGAACTAGCTGGTTTCCACAATGTTTCATTTAAGATCTATAATTTCAATCAGCCTCTCTATAAGAACAGAACATATTCTAATATTGTAAAACACACAGCTTTGTAAAATCCATACTGTTGCTACATTGCTCAATGACCAGAAGAAATACCAAGGTATGAACATATCCTGGTGTAGTGGGTTTATCTTATACCCAGTGCAACAAGTGTTGCTGCTAAAGAATTAGCTTGCACAATCAGTGGAACATGTTTTACTCTCTTCATTTAGTGTTCCCTAATAAAATTATACTGCAATAGATGGGGTGATAAATCAATCTGTATGAAGAAATGACATATGTGACAACAGAAAATCATGATTCATCAATATATACATTTATACACATACACTTATTCATTAATTAAATCAGGAGTCATGCATTATTTAAGTATTACTTGGGCATGTCATCTGTATCTTTATTCTAAAGTTAACAATTCATACAGTCAAATATTTACAGAGATGTATGACTGCTTATTAATATTAGGTCGTTGGTGACAGAACAGAAAGGCAAACAAAGTTGAGGTTGTCATAGATGATACATGTGTGACGTTCCTTTAAATTTAACCACGATTTTTTTTTTTTTTTTTTTTTTTAGTGATTTATTCCGAATATGGAAATGGTACAAGCTTCCTGATTGCTACTAATCGACTTCTTTGCACAACATAATATAGAAATGAAAATTCAAGGAAGCAAAAAACAATAATACACATACAAAAAGAAAGAGTTATATTCGAAAAGGAGTGAGAAGAAGCGTAGCTTAACGAATAATCTTGATCTTTCGGTGCCAGACAGCTGATTAATCAAAACACCATAGCTTTAAATACACGCAGGTTTAGCTACTAATCAGTTTCTCGTTTTAAAATAGCTCTAATTAACCAGTGACAACGCTACTATTCAATGCAGTCTGACAAGCTAACTCAGTTGATGCAGCGATACTTAGCCACAGTGAATATTACCTTATTCTCTCAGCTGTGGTGTTGTTCCCAGTTTTAGGGCTGAGACAGGCAAGAAATAGTAATTTCATTTCTTCATAAAGTGCACGTTTGGTAGGTTAATAAGCTAACGTGTGTGTAATTAAACCGGGTGACCGGAACAACAAACAGAGAGCCTCTGTGAGCTGTTTAACAGGCTGGCTAAGGGCACACAACTATCATATTTCCCCAACCCATTCCTGTACGTTACACGTAGTGATGGGCAAGTACAACTCTGTACAACACCACGCTCGAAATGTTTACAGGTCCGCCTCCTATACGATCCCCCGGAAACATGTTACGGTAGTACACAGTGTACAGGCACCGCCGGTCCATTTTACTAGTTTGTTTCGAGACAATTTTAGGACTAGACAAACAACACACAGCGCTACAGAATATGTTTATGTCCCGATAAATTTATAAGCGGTAGAAGCATAACCACCGAGGACAAAAAAAATAAAACCACAACACCACTTCCTCCTTTCGCTGTTACGTCGTTTGCGTAAACGGAACAAACTTACAAACGATATGGATGGGCTGTCAACGGTGTAGCTTCCCGGGGCATGATGGGAAGGTTCATTTACAGATCGTTTCCAGAGCAACGCGCAAGTGTGACGGTTTGTTGACCGGGGTATGTGTCACGCGATAGTACTGTGACACTGTTGATTTCCAGTTCTCCTTTGACAAGAGTGTTGATTTAGAACAATACACAGTAAATATTTTGCCGATAAGTATTGTCTTTCTGGGTTAATGGAGAGTAAGAGACACTACTGGGACGTGTGTCAATAACGAAAGGTACGGAAACATTTAATCAACTCTTATGGAGCTTTCGTTGCTGATGCAGACTGGTGTGCTAATGCTAGCTAACTTGAGGTTTTCTACAGTGTTTGTCTATTTGTTAATAAAAAAAATACTATATTTGGACAGTCAAGATACTTAAAGTGAACTAACTATACCAGTCTGGTGTATTTACCCAAAAGTTAAGACATGACAGAGTCTGCTTTACTTGTTTAATCACTTTTGTGTCTCTGTTTTTTTTTTTTTCATTTTCCAGATTTAATCATTAGAATTTAAGAAGTCATCCAGTCTATCCATTTTCTGATCCCACTTTATCCTCACCAGGGTCACGGGGGTCGCTGGAGCCTATCCCAGCCACTTACGGGCGAAGGCGGAGTACACCCTGGACGTGTCGCCAGTTCATCGCAGGGCTGACATATAGAGACAAACAAACACACTCACATTCACACCTAATTTAAGAAGTCATTCTAACCTATTAAGTTGGTTGAGAATGGCTAGCAGTAGGGATGCCAGTGAGAGCACCCCTCTTTTGGACTCAGGTTCTGAAACTAGACCTTCACCACCGTCAGTTTTTCAGGGGAGAAGACTGGCATGTGCTGCCATCCTGCTGGCTGAGTCTTTAGAAAGGATTGCATTTTATGGCATCACATCCAATCTGGTCCTTTTCCTTAACAGCAGTCCATTTTATTGGGAGGGCACCCAGGCGAGTCAGGCACCACTGATGTTTATGGGAGTTACTTACCTGATTTCACCTTTTGGAGGATGGCTGGCAGATGCATACTTAGGAAAATTCTGGACAATTGTATCGAGTTTGATCCTATATTTCATAGGAATGCTGTTTTTCCCTTTCATTTCTAATGAAGACACAAGAATTGGTTTTTGTGGAGAAGAGGTGGCCTTTCCTGTACAGCCTGCTGAATGCCAAACAAACAGTACCCCTCCAAGCAATGTAACCTGCCCCATCCGTGCTCCATATTGTGGTCCGGCAGTCTACAGTGGACTTTTTTTAATTGCATTAGGTGTGGGTACTGTAAAGTCCAACATCACACCATTTGGAGCAGATCAGGTACAGTATAAAAGTTCTGTATCAACTGACGTATGTGTCAGGGGTTTATCGCAACGTCTTGTGAAGGATTATTTTTTGTGGCACTGATCTGTATAAGATTAGGTATGCGGTACGACACTATGGGGGTCAGACATGTGATAAGATTTCTGTTGCAGTGTTATACTCCACTTAGACATGCATACTCTTGATTATCACAGGCACTGGAGGATTTACTCTCTTAAAATGAATATTTTGGAGTAAAGATATGGTACTAATCAGTTAAGCCACTGATAGGATGTTTTTAAAGCTATTGGTATGATGTTTACACTGTAGTGGCAAATCTGATTAACTCACATTTATTTAATTTGATATTTATTGCTTAAATTTTGACTCAACAATTTGAGATGTTCTTATAAAGTTTCACGTAAGACAATCTCAATCAAGTGATGAATCACTTATTGGCTTTTCCGTGCTCCAAACTAATATTTAGAGGTTGACTAATTGGGGGTTTCTAAAGGCTGACATAATAGTAGTCTGGAGCAGGGAAAATCCAATAACTGATTAATTGGCTGATATCATCCTTACCTCTTCCCTCAAAGATTTTAACTCTGTAAAGGTATGATTCCCATCTTTCACTTTATTAAAATTTCAAATAACTTTTGAACTGAAAATACCAGAATAAGTAAATGTGATTATATTGTGGAACTGAACTAATCATATGAAATCTTTTTCTATCTTATCTTGAGCTATTCTTCACACCTATTTCCCCTCAAAATCAGAATTTCTAATTAGAAGCCTAATATTAACTATCTGTGGTGGTACCAGTAGTTTGTAAAGTGTTTTATTGGTGCAGTTTAATCAGCCAGACTGATTAATCTGTCCATCTCTGCTATCATTATTATGTTGTTTTTTTAAAAAGACACTCTTGGTCTCCCTGTATTTTCAAGTACTTTGTAGATATCAGGCTGCCTCTTTTGTTTGCTTCCTCACTGAAATTCACATACATAAACACCCAATGACAAGACTGTGAACAATATATTTTTTTTCAAATTGCCGTTTTACTTTTTAAGAAGCAGACATGCAAATAAAGTCATTGCTGAACCAAAACATCTAGCCGTGATTTGGTTAAACCTATGAGAGGGGACTTGCAGAATGAAAATTAGTTCACTACACTTAATACAAGTTTAGAAAATTTAAGTGCAGAAAGCAGAGGTAGTTTTGATTTCGTGGAATTGAGTGGGGGTTTTAATAAGTGGTCATGTGCACAGGTGATACTTGAAATGTGCTAATTTCTCACAAAATTAAATACCAGTTGTACAGAGCATGACTTTTGTCCCAGAATCATTAGAGTTTTTCAGTCAGTATTATATGCTTTGTTATTAATGTTGCCACTTTGAGGGTTATTTCACGTGTTTAAAACAACTGTCAGGTGTCCATAGGAACTTTGCAATAGGTTTATGTTTTTACACTTCTCCTTTAATGCCATGATCCTCTTGGTCCATTTACAACCTAACTGATGTCAAACCAAATCCACAGTTCCTGTTCAGTGCAATAATAATTATTGGGTCTTACAAGATTTACCCTTGTAGTTACCCTCTTGATTTTACCAACACAGTCTTGTGAAGTCTCATATTAACTGTAAAAGTAATACATTTTAAATGATTTTTTCAATGTTTGAAAGAAGAAATAATGTAGATATTATCTCCTGTTACAAACTCATTAAGTATGGTATGAAAAAATCTTTTAGCATCCAGTTTCAGGTGAAATAATTACCTGCATCAGCCATATTTTATGGACACTTGACTCTTGTCTTGTGAAAAATTTTAACAATTGATTCTCAATTTGACTTTAAATTGCCCTTGTAGTATAGTACAGTTTCACTCAGGCTCTACATTAGACCATTCTAAACGCAGGTGCAGAGCTGTTGGTGCCTCTGCTATGAAACAAAATCAGAGGAAGCATATTTGTAATGTAATTAAGAATGAAACACCTTCCTTACATCTTTTTGTGAGTCACTGCTGCATGTTGTTACATGTGTAAACTATTGATGCTTTTCTAAATATCCTGAATGTTAATGTTATTTTGAAATCTGTTATCTTGTTGCTGTTGACATACGTGAGTAATGTAATCAGTTTGAACACAATTTCCACTACACAAATACTTAGAGGAAGTGTGAAAAGCTTTGTTTTCAGCCTCACTTTTTTTGTGGCGTCCTATAGTTAATCTAATTGGTCATATTTAACAGACATCCACTTCGTCATAAATCAATAAAATATTTTCCTCCACAGGGGTATCTGCATGTAGTCTGAGTACCATAATAAGAATAATATAATTCACTTATGTGCTAATTTAACTGAATTTATTGCAGCTTTGGAAAGCCTAGGGTTGAGACAATCATAGAAAACTCCAAAACAGCACTCAAAGGCATTGTTATAAGCAAAGAATAAACAAAAATTAGCTGTTTATTTGGTAATCTCTACCCTAATTTAACCTTCTTATCAACCCTCTTTTGCACAGTTTACACAATTAGTTTATTGTGGTTTTAGTCCAGTTTTAGATGGCATTGTTAAGAACACATTGTCGACTGCCATCAAATAAAGCCATTGTGACTGTCATTTTACAGTATATACATGAATATCTACTAATTTTTATTTATGGTGACAGAAAGTCTACATGAAATCAATGTAGCTTAATCTCTTTAGAATTTAAAGTCCTATAGTAATTACAAAAGCTTGTGTATCATAGCAGATCTCATTTACAGCTGTTAGCTTGTGCTGTTAGGTTGGAGTCAAACCCGCTGGTGTTTGTGATTCACACCTTTACTCAAACATAATTCTTATGTATTATTTTACATGTATCTCTCTCACACTGACAATGACATTATTTCTGTTATCATCCTCCAGGTCAAAGACCGAGGACCAGAGGCCACACGCAGATTCTTCAACTGGTTTTACTGGTGCATCAACCTAGGAGCCATCCTGTCACTGGGTGGTGTAGCCTACATCCAACAGAACTTCAGCTTTGAGCTTGGCTACATCATTCCCACTGTGTGCCTTGGGGTCTCCTTCCTGGTCTTTCTGCTTGGCCGTACTGTCTTTATAACCAAGCCTGCTGATGGCAGTGCCTTCACAGATATGTTCAAGATCCTGGGATATGCCTTCTGTTCCAAGAAACCCAAAGAGCCTAACCTGCTCCGGTGAGCTTCCCTTCAAGTCTGTGTCTTTCTGCTTAGAGATAGTATATATCTAGCTATCTATCTATATAGATAGATAGATAGATAGATATGGTACTGTAGCATATACAGTACATGCATTATAAAAAGAAAAAAAAAATAAACACACAAGATAACCAGCATCCCACCAATAACTGTGCTGTAGCAAAGCATCAGCCTCAGTGGGGAACTACTCTCTGGCTGTGCAGTAAGTATTTCTGTTCATGGAAGAGTTTGACAGTGAGATGGTGACTCTGATCCAGCATAATAAAACAGCTATAGGTGTTGTTGGTAGATCTTTAACTTAAATCCTGCCTGTATAATTCTTTTTTTTCTGCTGGTCCAGGCATTCATCTTCAGTCCCTGTGGTGAAAAGTTTGTCTGAAGTGCTGTTACTTGACTTTGAACCACAAAAACACAATTGGTTCAAAAACCTGACATTGAATATTTTAAGTTGGCCAATCCTGCAGCCTTTCAAGAATTTCTTATTAAGGCGTTTCCTCCAGAGATGGGGATTATAGGCTTTAGAATAAAGTTTCATTCCTCTCTGTAGAAGCACTTTTATTTAAGGGTAAGTTGTTCACAAAAAGGCTGATTAAGTGTGCCATTTCAGGAATTTAGTATAATTGTAGTTTATTTAATATTTATATCTACTTATGTTTGTATTTTTTTTTGTGGAATTTAAGTAGCATTATAATTTTCCTTTTTAATTCCTGTGAAGCAACAAACCAACATTACTGGATAGTGCCAAAGTGTCTTGTGGTGGAAAATTTCCAGAAGAGAAAGTAGAAGAAGTGAAAGCTCTGGTGAAAATCCTTCCAGTTTTCTTTGCTCTCATCCCATACTGGACTGTGTACTTCCAGGTAAGTTAAGTCAAAATATAAGAAACATTTTCCATGTAACTGAGCAAAACAAGACAAGTGCAAACAAAAACACAGAATGAAAAGTATGGAGGAATTTTGACATGGTTTGGTATCAGGCGTCCTGGTGATTGTAAAGTGGAGAACTACTCCATGCTGTGGCTTTAATCTCATTCTTGTGTTGCAGATGCAGACAACATACATCCTACAGAGCCTCCATCTGAGGATTCCTGATGCTGGCTCAAACACAAACAGCTCTGCTGAGTCCCACCAGGTAACTTAAATTTGAAGACAGTTCAAAAACTTTTTTTGTGCGGTAAAAATTTGTTGCAATTCAAGTGGAAGTTGCCATTAATGCTATAAATATTAAGCAACTGAACAATAAGTTAGAATATAAATCATTTAAATTTAACATTCCAGCATTGAGATCTAGCCTGCTTTGTAGGTTTGAACTACATTTTGCACTGCTGAAAATAAAGGGAGTCAGTAGGTCACTGACTCACAATGGTAGGCAACAGCTGGAGGCAGTAGCAAAGGTTGGTAATGCCTTGGGGATTAAGGCACAACTTTACTTCACAGACTAATACCTTACAGATTAGCAACCTGGCTGTGATTGTATCGCTCCACAGCAGCGCCTCCACCTGCTTCCTTTCAACTAGTGTTGCTGCTGTGCATGTATCCCAGATTGTATGCTGAGTTCCAAAAACCTTTGATGACTGAAAACTCCTTTATTACTTGACAATACATACTATAACTTGTTGGGGGAAAAAAAAATCAAAGCTTTAAAGTGATGAAATTGGAATAAAGTGTGAAATGGTCTTCACAGTCAAAACATGCAATTCTCTATAGTCTGTGGAAATGTAGCACAGTGACTTCATGGAAAAATGAAGTGAAACACATTGCCTCTAAACCACACAGTCTAACCAAATCTTGTATAAGCACATGACATGTACAGTATATACAGTAATGATGTATTTTTACATTTTAAAATGATGTATGTGTAGTAAGACTGAGAAACTGTCTGACATTGTATTGTTTACTCATATTCTTGTGAGTTTGACTGCCTGAGAAGCTTTTTTTTTTTTTTTTTCCACAAAATGTATCTGGTATCAAAAACGGAACTAAGCCTTGTCTGCTACCAGCCTCGACACTTCTGAACATCAAAAGGGAAGTGAGATTAGATGCCTCTGCGATTTTCTACCTCACCTGACACATTTCAATGGCTGAGAGATGATCAAATACACTCTTTAAGGAAACGCACCTCATACTAATAATATTTCCTGTGAATGTAGGGATGAGTGAATTTTTTATAATTATTTATGGTCAGTTTAAGTCCCGAACTTACAACTCTCTTGATGTAGAATACATTTAATGCATCTATAAATGCTCTTTGAATTCCTGACTCTTTGCTTTATTATTGATTTAGATACAATTTGAAAAGTAATGTTCGATAAAAACTACTTTTTCATTAACCTGTAATACACATGTGGGGTGACTTTACTTTGTCTCTTCACTTAACATTTAAAAATAATTTAGATGCTAGAGAAAAAAAAAACTACCTGTTATTTTGCAATCCACTGACAAGTACAATGTAAAAAAAAAATTAACAGGTTTCATTCGTGTCACTTTAATAATAATCCCACTGGTAATATAGAGTATAGACCATTTGGGGAAGTATGAAATCACTGTGCCTACCATTGAGATTTGTGTCTGCAGGGACACCTCTGTCATGCTAGAATTTCTCTGGCAAAGGAAGTCTCACTTAGCACTTTCTATCAATTTAAATATGATAATGTACAAACAAGGGGGGAAAACACCCTCTTAGGAGCTGAGTTTTAGACTGCCAGCGGCTACTTGAAGAAATGGAAATTCAATTTGAGAATAAATGATGCTATCACAAGTGCTAAACCCGAGACACATGGGGATCTCAGAATGGCATTTGGAATTTGAATTGCAAAAATCATTTCTACCAATTTGCAATCTTTCATTACTCACTCAATGAGATACTGACTGTAGTTGTAGATACTTTGTTTGTGAACAGTAGATTGTTATCAGGATGATATGTCATCCAGGCTGTTTGGGCAACTTAATTATTTAATTCAGAAATTACTCTTTATGGTAACTGATGATTTGATTTGCAGACTTCTCTCAGCTGCTTGGCTATTTAATAAATGTTTAACCCATAAAGACCCAAACATCCACCAATGACCAAAACCATCTTCTAATGTAAACAAGTTAGTACCTGTTGAACCACTAATCCTATCAATACATGTAAATAATTGGTGCAAAATGCAGTTTGCCATTTTTTCATGGTCATCAGATATGACCAGTTTGGATGTTTAGAGGCTCCGTAGTTACCATGGAAACACCATCATCCTCTACAACATTGATTCACCAGTAAAACCCATGGAGTTTGATCAATGACAGTGAATGAATACACTGGGTTTATGTTCAGTTAATGATATCTTTGCTGAAAAAGTCAGTTTTTCTTCAGTTTTCTGTTTGGATATAATAACCCTCAACTTTAGTCTGAGCTTTTATGAACATCTACATGATCAGTAAATTAAATCTAAGAAAATACTTGCTTTTCACTGAAAATTCACAAAACACAAAATGCCATTTATGACAATAAATGGTGATAAATTACTTAAAAATGGTTAAATGGAGAGAAAAAAATCATTTGGGATCTACCACAAAAGTCACACTGGGTCTTTATGGGTTAAAACAATACTAATTATACTAATAACAATAGGAAAGCTAATGACAACTATTTATTATTCAGTAATGTAGTCTAATAATATTTTCATGATTCACTTAAATTTTTTTAGATTGATTTAAATGTTATATTTCTTCAATATAACTGAATTAATTTTGTCATGTCATTATGTTTGGGTTTGGCCACCTGGGGGTGCCAAAGCAGTGTTAAGCTAAAACCATGCACACGCACTCACACACACTATGCACACATTCATATGCTCACAAACACTTGGTGAACTGTGTTGGAATGCACTGACATTCTCTACACTTTTCATGCTTTGTGGCTTTTTGCACAGTTTCACCTCATCTTTCTTCTCTTCAGATGGCATTCCGCTTCCCAGCAGCGTGGCTCACAATGTTCGATGCAGTGCTGATCCTTATGCTGATTCCCCTTAAGGACAAAGTGGTTGACCCCATCCTGAAACGCCGTGGCCTGCTGCCCTCCTCTCTGAAGAGGATTGCAGTCGGAATGTTCTTTGTTATGTGGTCAGCTGTGGCTGCCGGTGAGTGCTTTATCAGACATGCATCCCTTATGCTGCCGTGTAAACAAGGCAGAGAAATTCAGAGGAAACGGCAGCACTTCTTAGCTGTGGCAAATACCAAAGGCAATCAGCAAAACCCAATGAATGACGTAGCTGTAGATTTCTTACATCAATACTTCAATACTGTCACTGGAAAAGATTAAAATTTTACCAAGATCATTTTCACTTGTTCCATTGGCAGATTTTTTTTTGCTTGAATTAAACAAAAAAATATGTCATTGGAACAAGCAAAAATGATCTTGATAAGATTTTCCAGATCTGTTGTCTAAAAATAAGTTCTTATCTCACTGAAAAGTTACTCTAAGTGGTTTTGTCTTATTTTAAGTGATGAGATATTTTGACCAGAAATGAGCAGTTTTTGCAGGGTTTTTAGAATCATGATAATAATATGTCAGTGGCTCAACAAGACTGATGCCAATACCGATATGAATTACTGTTGCTTAAGCGTCTTTAGATATGATCAAAATGATCTACTAAAACACACTTTCTGAAACATAATGGATTTAGTTTCTAGTACAGTTCCTGTTGCTTCACTGTTTGTTTTGTGGCACTCATTAAATATCCCCCGAGTGTTCGCCTTGTAGGGCATATAGGAAGCTATGGCTTTTGGTTCTGTATTCCTGCATGTGGCATTGCTGCTCCACTTACTGAGTTCCAGCCTGCGGATTATTATAGAAATAAAGTCTCAGCTGAGCCTGTCAGCCAGTTCACCGGCATTGATATGTCCTGGCTAAAATGTGAGTGCTAGAGAGACAAGCCTTGAGGCAGGAAGAAAGCAAATTAGTAACAGTCTTGAGAATCAATGGACCTTATGTTTTCTACAACCACTGCATTTTCTCTTTTCTCAAATGTAGTCTGCATGTTCTGCCATTGGTGACCTTTTCGGTATCGACTGTTTCGAACACATTTTCAAATGCATCAAAGAGTCATATTTAAGTGTTGTAAATGTAAGATGCATATCATTTTATATGTATACAAAAGTTGTCTGTTCTATTTTATACGGATATATTTCAAGAAGAGCGTTTTAGATATGTTTAGTTACACGTAATTTTCATTGGCACATCACAGTTATTATTTCTTGTTAACTATCTTACAGTGCAGCTAGACCAGTGTGTAAAAAAAGGTTGTTACATAAAAGTTTTTAGATACGATGCAGTCTGAAAAATAAGCCCTCAGTACTTTCATATACAGTATAGATAGGCAAGTGAAGCTTGGCAAATCATTTCCACAAAGCTCAAACCCAATGACATATAACTGCTTCCCTGATACACTACAAGTTGTGTTTAAGTGTGAAATTTGAACCATTGACTTTAAGATGTCCTGTGTAATAAGCACAAGAAGTAGCTATGCAAAAATGTATGTGGTGTCAGTGGGATTTTTGTGAATTAGAGAGAGAGTGCAAACTTGTGTACATGTGCTTTAATTCATTCAGACATGAGGGAGGGTGAGGAAGTTTGTTGGAGTTTCAGACGGTCTAGTTTGAGATGTATTAAATTCTGACTTCGTCCTTCAAAATCATCCTATTCAATCAGTGGACTGTGCTCTAAGCTCTATTAACCACATCTAATGTGTCTGCTTTTGGTTTAAAGTAACATTTTCTTTTCAGTAGACATGAGCATTCCTACAAGGTAAGGTGCTTCAACATGTTCATTTCTTATGCTCAAAAGCTATTCAGATGTTTACTTTCCCATTTGGTGCCTTCAAAGGAAATGCAATCCTTGCATTTGAATTCAAGCAAAATAAATTCTGAATATTGCAAAAAGCAATTCTGAGTCCAGGAGTGGAGAGAAAGGGTTTACGATGGTGCAGTGGTGGGGGCATTGGTCACAGAACAGTAGGTGTATACACAACTAGTGTGCAACACAAGCCTGACCTGGATTTAAAGAGTCAGATCAGCTGGTGTAGTAATATGCTTTGTTAATGATATTAGAACTGTTCATATGATGCACTCAGTAATGATTTGCTGAGCTTAAGTGTTGTTTATCCACAGTATTGCTTTGCTTCACATTCCTTCTGTTACGCACACTGACTCTGGGGAGCTGCCTTACACTGTTGTTATGGTTTGAACTGCATTTCCATCAGCTACTGTTCAGTGTGTCCTTGGTGTTTATCTGCATCTGTCCACTAGCTAAAATCATGTTGTACAGAGACTGACAGATGGATAGTTGTAAATGACCAAGTGCGGCATATTTTGCCCAGGGAACAGTCAGTCCAACACATTACACTGTCAACCTGCCACCCTGTGTCCACGACACTGACCACACCACTGCTCTTCCGAGTTAGAATCACTTTCATCACCACATGCAAGAAATGTGCTAGAATTTGTCATGATGACATTGGTGCAGTAATATTTCACAAGGTTTCATAGTGTATGCTGACTTTTGTGGCACAGGGACAGCTGGACCTCCCATGCAGTGCTGAAGACTGAAGTCATGGGGACAGTGGTCGGTTTCTGATCCTTTGTCTTTTGTATGTCCAACAGTCTCAGACTGGGGGCAGCTCTCAAATACTGCTCTGACATTGCTTTTGAAGTTACTTTCTTAAGCAGTTTTATCAAATTCTCTTAACGTTGTCCACTAATCTTCTTTGGTTAAAGCTCTTCGAGTCTTTTAGGTGTCCAAAAGCATCTCTTGCTAGAGATCACATTGGGTCGACTGCTGTGTGGTGTTTAGTAAAGAGAAAAAAAAGTGATCTCTGTGTTTATAGTGTTAGGCTTGCTCAAGGCAGCCCAGTGGCCACACTGCCTGAAATGGACAGCTGCTATTATAGGATAGCCGGATTACAAGGCAACAACTCTTCTCAAATATAGCATTAAGTGTAGTTATGATGGGAGGCTGTCTCGGGGAGTTATCTGGAAAGAGCTGCTGGTTACTTGATAATGGCTATCGAATAAAGCTTTTAGGAGGCAGCAGTGGTTGATGACAACTGCTTGGCTCATAATATTGAAGTGTTTGCACTGTTCCATTACTAGCTGCCATAATATGAAAGCATGCAGATGTGATGTTAATGAAGTGGTAGGGTAGCATTAAAACTGGCTAAATCCTTAATGGACTGTCACTGAATCCTCTAACTCTTGCAGTGTTTGGCTGTTTGTTGGCATCATGGAAGCCCTTGGGGTGATAAATACTTTAATGACTGTTTCTTAATCCTAACTGAATTGTACAAGCCCTTAGATTAACCTAATGCCCTGTTTGCTTTTTTCTTCAATATGTATGTTGCTGCATCAGTTTTTTCTAGCTTTATCTCAAATTGTAACTGTGTGTATTGTATTCTCTGCCCCTTTAGGTATTTTGGAGACGAAACGTTTGGACATCGTCAACAGAAATGGTACCATTGACCAGGTGCTGGGCAATGTAATCTACTATGCAGCAGATTTACCCATATGGTGGCAAGTGCCTCAATACGTGCTGATAGGGATCAGCGAAATCTTTGCCAGCATTGCAGGTACAGTTTGACATCTCCTGTGGATTATGGAACTGTTAGAATCTCCAATTTACTGCTTGTCAGGTGGTCATAATAGTTCACACTTGCATTTATGTAAAATACATTCTGGGCTCCCTGAACATTAATTGTTTCATGTTTTCAGTTGGGCTGATTCACAGTGAGCTACTCTGAATGGACTGTGGGCTAAAAACTCTTGTCTGTTCTTCTTAAATAAAATGCAATGAAGACTAATGACTAACTCCTTTTTGAACAGTTTGTTTGATTCATTGCAAGGCTGCACTAGCTTAATGTGTTTGTGGGTTGTAGTCCAGAGTAAATAGCCTTAGACGTTGATTGATAATTGATTATCCTGATTTTCTCACACCATCACAAGACATTGTTCAGTAATGGGCCATTTTATAAATAGGCTGAGGATAAGGTAACCTTTTAGAATTAAAATGATGATGAAAGCTGTTTCATCTGTTCCAGTGACTAACCTCACATTATCACTGTTTATTATTTAAACAGATAAATAATACAATGGATACAAGTACACATACTTCTTGGTGTAGTTCCTGTGCTGCATCCCCAAGGATATAGCTGTAATAGCAACACACAAATTATAACATAAACTTTTCACCCTAATGCTCCATGTCCTGACTTTTGGCTTGTACCGTGATCAACTTAATATGTGCCAGCATATATAACGGTAATCCAGTACTGACACCAAAGAAAGATAATGCATTATCCAATTAGTATGCTTGCTAGCTGACACACTGTTCATACGGACATATTACACTTCAGTGAACAGAAAATGAAGTGTGGTATGGTTAATAGTCAGCCTAGCTTGTTGAGGGTGCTGGCAGCTACATTTGCATGTAGTTGAAAGAGACAGATAATGATGCCTAGATGACTGCATAAGAACTCTACATATCATCTCATACATATAGAGCCATTTTACTATAGATTCAAATGACCGCAGGAGCTAAGCAGCATCCCGAGCAGCACTGTTAAACTGGCAGTATGCGTCAATGCATATCAAAACTGATATATTTCTTACTGACATTATAGCGGGATGACAACTAAAAAAGTGCACTGAGCCCAAAGCTCAAGTCAGAAGTTGTTGAAATTTCCATGTATTCCACACATACTGCTTTTCTCCACAAATGTTTCTTGTCTGTCATACTAACTCAGTTGAAGTGGCATTTTAAGTACAACATTTTGTTTGACAAATACAATTAATTAAATACCCTGAAAAAATATGAAATGTATCACATTTATGCCAGACTAACTACAGTGGTGTAAACCAGTGTAATTTGGTGCATTGAAGCTATAGATCTCTGCATTATGAGATACTGCAAGGAACAAGTGATGGAGTATGAAACTCTGTTACCTGTTCCTCTAATCAGATATTCTTAATTGCCGAGATTCCCTCTGAATAGTTTTTATCTTCAATCATTGAATGTGGAGGAAATAGTTTTCCTGAAAGCAAAATCATTCTCTCAGAATTACAGCTTGCAGACCATCTCTTAATGCAAAAAATTAATATGAACATTGGATTACTCTTGCTGCTCAGATAATTCATTCAGATCCTCATCGATATGAAGTTGCCCCTAATTCTTCACTGGAAATTTAGCAGTATTTGCTTTCCCCAGAGGAATAGATAACTTGCTCTTTTCCAGAAAATTATTAAGAAGAAAAAATGTTGAATCAAAGCAGGTCGGAAGAGTTCATAAGCACAACTGGCAGCTGCAGAGTTTGTGGGTATCAACCAAAAACAGCTCGGCTAGCCAGCTCTCATTTTTTATGTGCCATGACCTAAAGAGGAAATGCCATTTCATTAAAAGCATTGAGAAGGAAGGGTAATATTGTCCCAGTAATACAATAATGTGACAAAGTGAGAAATTGCTCAAATGTTATCAAATTGTGGCTGCAAAATCTGAGGAAAGGGTAGAAATAACAGCAACAATATTCTCCTTTATTAACAGAGGGCCTGTGAAAAATGCACTGAATGCGATATAGAATTACAATGCGGCTGTTATGGACCTTTTTTATCCTACAGTATACACTGCAATGTGCAGTGGAAATCAATAGAAATGTTGTTTGTTTTGTGTCTGTCTATTTAGATTTTTGTGTCTTGTTGTTTCTTTGTTGTGGGGTTTACAGAGAGTGTGCGACAGGAGCTGGAGAAGAATTATGACACTTTTCCTCTACAGTCAAGATAACGGCTTCAGGCCTCAATTATCTTAGTGATTCGAGTTTGCTAAAGCCCCCAGCTATACGATTGAGTCATTTTGCTATTACTACAGGTTACGTTGTTGAAGGCTCTTCCATATCGTATTTGCGTTATTTCTATATCAAGAATGAAGATTGAACCATAAATATTTAAGAATTTTTCACAACGGCACAAGAATAGTCTAGCCCATTCAGGCAGTCACTCCATGAGCATCTGTCATCTTTAAGTTTAAAATCTATGGATAGTGAAATTTGTTTAAATCTTTTATCAGAACTGCTTATGGGTTCTATAAAACACTAGAATTCCCGTACAACTATTAAGGCCCCCGTGAAAGTCAAATCCAGACATAACAAAGCTATAGGGAGCTTTAAAAAAAAGCTTACTCTTCTCTTTCTCTCTCTCTCGCTCTCTCTCTCTCTCTGTCTCTCTCCAAACCATCCCACAGGGCTTACTTTAAGGAAAATTGGCTGACAGAATTATGACATATGTCTGGTTAAGAGGAATATTTCCCCTTAGTCTTCATGTATTTGAATATATGTTTAAACCTCCGGTGCCATCAAGCCCCCCCCCACACACACACAGTCCCCAATCTTGTTGGGCGGTGGATAATTCTTTGCTCATACACTGCATAAGTTTGTCTGCTGTAAGGCAATAAGAATATGCACAAAAACTTTGCAAAATGATTCCCTAAAGTAATTTTAATTATGTATTGCTCTTTTGAAAATGTTAAAAGGTAACATTATTTTCCAAGAAAGAAAAATCGCCGCCTCTAACAGTGCCCTTAGGGAAGAAACAATTATTATATACACTTAAAATTCTCAGCTTTTCTCTTGGTCTTTTTCCTCTGAAAAATTGTCCCTTTTGGTTGAGAAAGGTCAATACATGGACATTGCTATGATATGATCCTGAAGTAGTGTCACACACAAACAAGCACTCTGTTAAACATAATGTCACAATGCTGGTATGTGCTGTCCACCAGCCTTTGCAGTCCCCTATGATATGCTATTTACCCATGTTAGTTACTATGAAAAGGTTAGCTTAGGATCTAAACAAACGTATCATTGTGAACTTCTGGAAAGGTCATGTATGTTATCCGCTGAGTAACAACCTTATATTTGTCAGGCTTATCTCACTCTTTTTCCCATAAAGCTATTTTTCTTGCATAATGAGGGCAGGTATCTATAAGCAAAACTGTTCATCACATTAATTTGTGCAATGTCCCCCTCCAAGGAAGGTCTTAAAAGGCAAATGTATTTAGCCGCTGCTCCCTAATCTCTCCTGACAGACGTAGCTATAGGGCTTCATTTGAAACATCACATGTTTGAGGTGCCATGAAATTATCAATGTCAGCTAGCAGCCAGACAGATCTCTAGGCAAAAACATACACAGATACAGTTTTCTTTCCTCCATTTCTCTGTTTCTCTTTACTCCCTTGCCCATTTCCCAATCTTTTTCTTTCTTTCATAACACACTAAATACTGACTTATGTTTTTTTTTTTTCTTCTTGAAATAGCTGTAACTGAGTCCAGTACCAATAACAGTAGATACCCACCAATGGCAACCATACACACAAGTCTCAAAATAGAAAATTAGTTGCTAAACACTTGACACTCTTGCCTACAAATAGTGCCCGTCAACAAAATCGATTGTGTTTTGTCAAGCCTGTTATTAATCAAGGATAGCTTCTGTTCTTTTCACCACTGTCAGTGAAAAATGGGAAATAATCTGTTTATTGTCTGTGTTGCAGGTCTGGAGTTTGCCTATTCTGCAGCCCCTAAGTCCATGCAGAGCGCCATCATGGGACTTTTCTTTTTTTTCTCTGGAATTGGCTCATTTGTGGGCTCCGGATTGTTGGCTATCGTGTCCCTTAAGGCAATCGGCTGGATGTCATCTCACAAAGACTTTGGTGAGATATACAGCAATTTATACACCTGAAATATGTGCAGTCATTGCCACATGACATACCACTAAGACGGGCATAAATTTACTGTCTAACTCTACCAGTCCCATTTAAATTTATAATGTTATGCTGAATAATAAGTTGTGGATGCCAAGAATTAATTAAAGTCTACTGTACTGGTTATCCGGCCTTTTGCAAAATGAAACCTGGCATTGCTGAGAAACATTCAGTTGGCCTAATTGGTGTTAGGTTGCTGTGTGTATTATTGACCCATAACCATTCAACATCCAGGCACACTCATGGGAGGGCGAGATAAGAGGGACTTTGTCCAGAGTTGAATTTACTGAAAGATGCAACTGTCTTGAAAATATTTTCAGCCCTGAGGTGATTGATCTTTAGTTAGTCATACAGTTTTCTTTGCCCCATCAATACACCATCTGAAAAGAGTGATACAAATGTCAAGCCTGCTGTTAGATGCCGAGTGCACGAAGAGTCCCTTATTGACTTTGCACATTGACCGTATATATGGACTCATAATAGAATCGTTGGTATCGATTCAGATTCCAGAAATTTATTTTCTAGGGACAAACCTTTAAGAATGTTCATAGCTTGTGCTGATTTAAAATCCACTTAAAGAGTTTGTAAATTAGACCTAGAGGGGGGGCAACACCCTCTGCAGCTCTCTTGTTCTAAGAGTGTTTGCTATAATAAATAGACATGTCAGACTAACGACAAAAGGTTTGTGTAAATCTGTCCAAGTGGTAGAATGAATAGCACAGTGGTAGCAGCAGATGGATGGGCTCCCTAGTGAGACGAGGCTCCCAACCCAGATGCACTTTTCCCTGAGCATGCGGTAAATAAGCCAACACTGTAAATTGTTTACCCACAAACACCTAATAGCTCATTAATACAGTCTGCCGACAGGTAGAGAGGTTCTTTTGATGATGTTAGCACTGGAAGATGCTTGGCACGCTTCATAAATCCATCCTTTGCTCAGCCTTGCTTCACTTTAGGGGCAGTTAAACTAGAACCGGATTGCCTGTAAGACTTTTTTTTTTACTTTCCAAAACAAGTCATTTAAAAGGTGAGCCGAATAAATGGAACAAAACATCCTTCTGGCGACTGAAAGAAGACACGTGGCAAAAAATGCGGGCATTAAATACAGTCAGGGTTCATGGAGTCTGTTTTTGTGACTATTTTTTAGTTCATAGTTTTTTTGGATGTTAGCATCTACCACATCTCATGGCTCTCTAGGTGGAATGGATCCAACTTATTTCCATGGCTGCAGGCAAAATGGTGTGCTGTAAACAGCATCTTGGGTGAGCTGTGCTGAGTTGTACTGAGCTGCACAGGCCTGAAGACAGATGAAGAACATTAATCACAGGCTGGGGGTCTGATTACATAGCCCTGCTCCTCTTAAGTAAAGCTGTCCCTAGAGCGTTACATGAAGATGGCACAGCTAGTCTGGCATCGCACAAGTGGATGCTCAGCTCTCCTGTTGTGTTGGAGTTCCAACTTCCCCTGCTCTTAAGCTAATGTTAGTCAGCACATGTCACATAAAGACTCCATCTTGTCTTACTATATTAACAGCTCGCTTAGAAAGCTGGCGGCCAGGTTCATAGCCCAAAATCTTTGGCAAAGTCATCAATCATTACAAAAGAAAGTTGGGTCTGTAAAGACTTCTCACATCTGTGTCGAGTTGTTGACACCAAGTATTTATAAATGAATAAATGACCACATGTGTAGCTGGAAGCTCTGTGGTGAGAATACCTATATTCTTTCCATATCTATAGATTTGAAGCATGCCATCTCTTAAACTTTCAACATAGTCAGATGCTGAAATTATTGATTCTTCAGGTCCCACAACACATAGTTTTCCCCTGTGGTTACCTCAGGTTGATCAGTCATTAATCACACTTTTATTTGGTATTCACACTCTATAGTCCTGTATAGCACCATCTCAGCATCTCCCGTCAAAGGCAGCTCAGAGCCGTTTTAACCCCAAAAGCCAAGTCAATCAAAGATCAACCTCTACTCCTTCAAAAGCGTAGCG
Organism: Apogon hyalosoma; assembly: GCA_037367295.1. Classification (NCBI taxonomy): domain Eukaryota; kingdom Metazoa; phylum Chordata; class Actinopteri; order Kurtiformes; family Apogonidae; genus Apogon; species Apogon hyalosoma. The sequence goes on from JAPQRP010000030.1 coordinate 21,580,986, forward strand.
TTCACACAGGAGAGGGGTTTTGTTTCTGGAAAATGTCTTTTGCTGAATTTAATTTGCCTCTCTCTTTGTTAAAGCATCTTTCACTCAGAGTAAATGGTTTTTGTTAGCTATGGTCACATGACAGGAAACGGTATTTTCTTTGACCAGTGGTCAAGTACTGACTGTTCTTATATCAGATGTCTGGGACATGGTCAGACTTTGTGAGTGAGCTGCCATTCGCACATCCTGCTCTTGGAGTGTGGGATCACACTTGGTGAAATGTCAGTGTTTTAATGGAAGTCTTTAATGTCACACCTGGCAAATTTCACATGAACTATTATTCTCTCTCAAAATACTCCGTTGGATAATGTCATTTTGGAGTATATATTAGATAAATCAAGGGCAGCAGGAAGTACATATTGTAGGTAGTTAGCATGTTCTGGCGATTTACAAAACTCCAGGAACTCTCATAACGTTTGATGAGCAAGAGGAGACCTGCAGAAAAATAACTCTATTTATAGCTGGAACAGACATGCATTGATTCTCTCTCTGACTTCATTCTGGTGCAGAGGATGGCACTGAATGCATTGGAGCATTAAAATGTTAGGTCATTGCACTGATGGTCTCGATCAATTGATCCATTTTCAAACATTAAATTGATATTGACCCGTTTCATCTGGATTCACATGGCCTGCTCAAACCCACTCATAGGTTTATTGTCTCATAAGTTACATTAGGTGGTTGACTATGTTTGTATTCAGGGTAACTGTAATCTTACCATTGATTAATTCACCATTGTACAAACAGACAGGATCTCTGAGCACATGGGTGGAAAGATCTCAGAACAGTGCTTGCTCCTTTTTGATTGACCTGCACTCTTTCTCCCCTTGATCTAAATTTGCCCTAAAAATAACTGTCAAGTATTTATGGGCTTCATTAATGTTTTTGAGGTTTTTTTTTTGTTTTTTTTTTGTTTTTGTTTTTTTTTATTTTATTTTTTTTACAGCAAGTCCGTATTTAGTCTTTTGCTGCTGTAATTAGCCTTCCATATTTTCTAAAGTGCTTAGCAGCCAAATGGACCCTGGGGGGTAGAGGCTAAAAGGAGGAGGTAGAGCCTGACTTCATATATAATGAAATTAGAGCAGAACCATTACAAAATTAAAACCTTGCACAGTTTTCAGGACTGTCCCAAAAACTGGCTGTTGCTTTTTTGCCCGTGTTCTTATTCATCACTTGGGTGCTAGATTAAGTTTTTCAAATGTGGAACAAAGGCTGAGATTGAGTCATCTGTCAGAATAATCTAAAGGCTGAAAATCAGGATTTGTTATATAACCAATGTAGACATTTTGTACCTGTCCGTTCGCAAACTGAGTCTAGAAGTGGTGAATATTTTGCTCTGGTTTCCACATTTATTTTCATACTTTTTGTTTTATTTTGACTTAGATTATGTTTTACCCAAAGGATGAATATGCCTTTCCGCATGTTTTTTGTAATAATAAGTAGATGCTATGTACTGCAGTGTTAATTAAACCCCAGCAGTAGAGGCTTGGTTTACTATCTGTTAAAGTGACTTATCGATTGAAAACACAAGCCCGGCTCACTGCAAATGCACTTTCCTTAACTCCCATGCTGTCCTGTCAAGCATATTGTTTTGCACATCATGAATTATTCAAGCAGTGTTTTAGTTTTTTGATCTATTTCTTGCAATTTAAACCTTTGACCAGACTAAGACGACAACAAAATAAGTTAAAACTGTGACGGGGTCAAAGTGTTTGTCAGGTTTTCCATTTGCCAGTCATTTCATTAATGCTCTGGCAGAACTTCACAGTCGTCTGCCAGCTCTCTGTTCTTAGATCAAAGGTTTCAAGCTACATAGATGGCCCTGTGCACAGAGCATTGACAAAGAATTGCTTCTGTGTGTATTCATTCTCATCATGGTTTTCCTTTATTCCTTTCGACTTCTCATTATCCACAATAGCACGCACACACTAGAGAAAGTGGAAAAGAGTTATCTATATTTCTGATATACGCTTTGCGGATTGTGATTAGCTCTGCTGATCGTGAGTGATCATGTAAAGCATTAGGATCACTTGTTTCAAATGAATTAATCCTGCTCTTTGATTAGTAGCAAAGGGTGCCGTGTTGAATCATGAGGGAGAGCATAAAGGTTTCAATATTAGCTAAGGATACATTGACACAACCACGTCTGATCTGATGAAGTAAATGTTACACACACAACTCTATTTAGTCAAAGCTGTTGAAAGACTGGTCTAGTTTCAGAACATTAAAAGACTTGTGTGAATGTTTGAAGATCATCATCTCACTCAGCATTTATCCTGTGTTATAAAAGGAAGGTGGACTCTGTGTGTCTCGGGCATCACACAAAATCCAGAAAGAGCTGCCTGCTGCTATTTGGCATACTTATGCATTTTTTGTCAAGGAAAAGACTAGCGAAAATGGCAAGTTGATAGGACCAATATTTTGGGAGATATTAGTAATTCTGGAATACAATAGCCTCCCAATGGCCAATCACGTTGCTATGCTCAGAATCATAGAAGTGGGTTACCTAGCAACAGATAATCAGTATGGTCATGTTGCCATGGTGTCAAATTTCATGTGCAGAAACAGACGTGCCAGCTGAGCGGTTATTCAACTGAAAATGAATTTGCCAAAAATGAATTAACCAAAAAAGTAAAGAAAGTAAAGAAATAAACTGGATCAGAGGATCTAGAACCTGTGGTTCCCCACGGCTCAACGCACTAGTAATAGCTTAAGGTCACTAATTTGATAACGGACATCTCCTTTTGTGTGTACATTATAACAAGTTCACATCTTGTGTTTTCATTCATGCAACAACTCAACGACAGTGTAATTAGTGATAACCTGAACCATACTGCTAGTTAGTTAATAAGTGAATACTTTTAAGCTAGTTAATAATTGTGGTATTACAGAAATGTACTTGTCATGCCTTAAAAGGGGTTATATGTTGTATCTCTACTTTCAAATATCAAAAAATCACATAAAACTATCATTAGAGCATTGAGAAGAAAGACCTCTGAAGTTATGACAAAGACACCAATGGACTGGATTGTAGAGGTAGGAAGGAACTGAGTATATTACACTGAAGGTCCTATGGATCTATGTGAACACTAGAGGGAGTAGGGAGTCACTGCTGGTTTCCCATGGTGAGGAAAACTAGCATTGCATGGCCTTTGACTGAAGCATCAGAAAGTGATGTGATGAGATGAGAACCACAAAGAAACTGCTTTTATAGTCAAAGAAAGTGATGAAGGGATAAAGGTTAGAATTACTGTTGTTTTCACCACTGAACACAGCTCTAAAGGAAAAGAAAGGGGTTTGATTTGGAAATGGCAGCATTTCTTCTACACCGGTGACTTTCATTATGAGGCTTATGAAGATATAAAGTTATGTGATGTTATTATCTTTACTAAATTTGCTGTTTGTTGATCCACAGTTCAGACTAAACTGTGACAGTTCTGACATTGTTTAGATGATTCCAAACAGATCTTTAGTGCAGCTACTGACAACACAAACTGTAGAGAAATCGGAGGTGATATGTGGTTTTACTGTGGCTGTTTTCAGTCTTAAAACAGAGTTAAGCCAACAGAGCTATAATGTATACTATCAGCTGATGCAGCATGTGAAGATTGTAAGGCATGGTGTTATTTTGACCGACTTCCAAAATAAGCAGCTGTGAGTATTTGTTAAAAGAAAATTTGATGTTGCCATAATATTAAGCTTTATTCAGTGAGTGATGAGGTGTGTGAACACATTGTGTTGAATCCTTGATGGTTTCGGTAGCTGTTAGTGTGTTCTGGCACATGACTCCCCCTGCTGTTGAGATTTGGAATATAAATATTACTTATAACCCCTTTAATATTTTGAGAGTCACTAGTTAGAGCTTTAAAAAAAAAAAGTCTGGTACAACTATCAGAAGCACTATATTATAGCTTTAAATTAAATTACATTAAGCTATCATCTTCTTCATCTGCTGCCTGAAAACTGAAAATGTTAATATTTTAAGTTACTAAATTTTAACTGCTGGACACAGTATATCTAATGCTTTCCTCTTTTTCATCCGGAGTAATTATACTGTACTGATATACACATACAAACACGTTACCTGTCATGTAAACAGACAGAATGCAAATTAAGAATTGCCCCCATATTTAATTAAAATCACGCCTGCTTCCATTCCTTTTCCTTTTTTATTCAGTGTGACAGCTCCACATAGAGAAGCTAATAGGAGTTTTCTGAGGAAGGCAGCTGCTCTGGAGCCTCACATTTACTCATTTGACGTTAATGTATGATGTAAGGTATATGTGTTTTATGTCCACTGATGACACTATGTCCTACATATAGTCTGTTATGTAAATGAAGTTATTGTTCTTGGACGTGCTGTAGCATAAGAAAATCCAACATAAGAGTGCATTCACAGAGAAGCTCACCCAAAACATCTGCTTGTCCAGTTAAGTAGTACACACTCTCATCTCATGCAGTTCACAACAAAGTCAATTGGTGTGCATGCCGTGGTCAAGAGGACCAAAGCTGCTCTAATGCCAATCCAATTGTCTCCATACTTGAAGCGTAGACACAATTGTATTGTTGTCAGCTTTGCCCTTCATGTAAAGCTGCAGCAAAGCGAAAACAGGATTTGTTTGGAGCTTTCCTCTTGAGTTTAGTCGCTGAATGAGGATGACCACTTCAATCAACTTTGCCGCAAAAAGACAGTTAAAAGTTTAAAGGCTGCTGGATGAATTCTCCAGATCCATCAGAAAATAAATAGTTTGGGTTGTAAGGAAGAATTGTTTGTCTGTTTTTTAATAATTAATACCCTACTGTCATAAATCATGTTTGGTTTGTAATGCATACTCAAACTATGGGCTTGGAATTGTTTCTCACCCCTTTCCTCCCCAGTTCCCTTTGGTTTCTTTTCTATATTTGCTGTTTGTCTTCCCCTCCCTGCTGTATACAAATCATATTTCAGTCCCAGCAAATCATAGAGGAATCTTCAGTTTATTTATGTTTTTATGCTCCTTTTTATTGCATCCGGTCCCATGAGGAAACAAAAGCATCCTTTAATACTGATGAAAGACTCCCCGGCTGGAATCACAGCTGAGGGCCCACATTGCTCTGATATTTCTGTTTACATGCTTCAGTCCCACATCATCAATACTCCTTTCAGTGTCTGTAGCTGAGCGTGGGGTCAACTCTTAGAAAGTTTTATAATAGCGAGATGTGAAGTAAACCCCCCACCACCACCCCCACCCCCTGCTGAATTTCAATCCCTGACAGAATTGTGTTTCCCTGTCAGGCTCATTTCAACATTGCCTTTCATGCCTTGCACAAACTCAGTAACTTGCCATAGTTGCAAGCAAGTGGTCGTCTACCTTTGTCTGGGCATTCTTTTAACATGGAGTAGTATTTTATGATAAAAGAACCCTCCTGCTGCTGTCCCTGGATGAATATGTTTTGACGGACTCTTTTGTTCCCTTAAATTTCCATATTTGTCATTTTGCTGTGTAGCTTACAGTTTTATCATCATCTGTGCACTGATCCTGTTCCCTGGGAGTTTTCAGTTAAATATTCTATCACAATAATGTCTTTTTTTTTTCCCTCACTACCCTTTTCCAGGTAATATAAATGACTGCCATCTGCACTACTACTTCTTTCTCCTGGCGGGGATCCAAGGCGTTACCTTGCTGGTCTTCCTCATCGTCTCCGTCAAGTATGACAAACAGAGGGGGAGAGCAGGAAGCCGGAGGCAGAGCCACGTCTCCTCTTGACCCCAACTTGAGTCTTTGTACAGTATCTCCATCACCATACCTGCCTTTTCCTGGACCCAAAGACCCCGTTAAGTCAGTACTCACTCTCAGATACTACAGAGTTTGAGGTTACTTCAATCATGACGCTGTCTTTTAGAGGTTTGATGTTTTCTTTTTTGAGCTCGTCTCTACCTTAAAGTGGGGATTGCTTATAGTTTTTCATCCCTGAGTGTTTGCACTGGTACCTCTGAAAATGTAGAGATTAATGCAAAAGCCATGTTTGAATCATTTCTACTGTACTCCCTTACTCATGTCTGTTTACTCTCGATGCCTTTTTTGATCATTTGCACTTGACTTGAGGAGTGGCAACAGAAACGTCTGGTATTTAATTAAAACAAAAAAAACACGTAGTTGATTTTTTCTTCAGTTTTCTAGCTAATTGTATTCCTGAACGCAGGACTAACTCTTCAAATGATCTTGGTACAGAAGCATTACATGTGATATTATAAGCATTTTTTGTTGCTATTTCTTAGTATGCTGTTATATGTTTTGTCATTTACTCATCATTGTAGTTTTCCAGAAATGTGTAAACAAAGCACATGTCAGTGTGTTTGACTAACTAATTTTAGTCTTTTTTCAACACTGAAAGAATATCTCCCACATTGTTTCTGCTGCTTCCAAAAAATCCTCATATATCCATATAATAAATCCAATATAAACTGTCAAACAGAACACAATAATAAGAACTCATATAAAAAATTCTCGTACTGCAGAAATCTGAAACTTCAGAACAGTTTTTAATTTCAGGTCAAGTTGCAGAGCCACGAGCTCGCTTGACAAACACCTAATTAGGAGCTGACCTTAAGCAACCTTTAGTCTAGCTCTTAAAATATCTATGGCATTAATGCTTGTGTTAAGAAGTTTTAGATATAAAAACTCTGTCTTTGTTATTGGAAATTTTTAACACATTTTGATTATGTTTACCCTCATGCACAGTGTTTGGATTTTATAATTGGAAGGGGACTGAAGGCTAACATTTATCAGTGTTTTTACGGCTTTGTCACAGTGGAAAAGTGTAAAAAATAAGCCTCTGCTTTGTATTGTATTTATTAGACTGTGATGCATTTGTTTTAGCTTTATTCTACAGAGAAACATGTTTCTCTTCTCTCTTTGAGTCTTCACTCCTAAGAATAGCACAAGTACAGACTTTTAATGAAGTAAGAAAACTCTCAGGGCTTCCTAAATAGTGTCAGGTGACATAACTCTCAAGGAAATGTCAAAACTGCCTTTGAGAGCACAGAGCAGTGTTTGCTTGTGTGAGAGAATTAAGAGTACATAAAAGCAAGGAAGCGATCAGTATGTGATGCCTGTGATCTTAGTTTGTGTTTAATTGTGTGAACAAATGGACATTTCTTGTGTTTTATTGCATATTTTATATATACTAGCTTCATCTCAGTTGTTTTAGAATTTTATTTTGTGTTTAGAATAACTGGAATATTGTTTGTTGGTATATTTGTGGCCATTAAAGAATATTAAATTGAAAATTGAGTTTTGGATCATTTATAGTCAGTACTTAAGTTACATGCACTGCTGTAATTACACCATGTGTGCAATTATTAGTTAAATAAGTATTTTGACCATATCATCATATTTATGCAAAAGTTCAACTCCAAACTATATAAATTACCTGGGTTCCTACATGTTCTGGAAAATGACGAAAAAGGTCAAATGTCCTGGAAACGGTTAAATTATCCTGGAAAATTATTTATCCTCCCCTGCCTTGTGATCTTGTGTGCCTAAACTGAGATGAAACAAAGGAAAAGAAAAGAACACTTCCAAAGAATGAGGGGGACAGGGGAATGGATTAGTGTATGATTTGATAACTTGTCTCTGTAGCAGCTGAAAATGTTCTGGAAAAGTCCTAAAAAGTAATATCAGGGAAAGAGTGGGAACCCTGATTACATTTCTTGTTGGAATTAGTCATTTTCAGGTGATACATATTTGTATAACAGGAGAGAGTTAGCCTAAAATGTCAACACCTTATATTAAGGTGTGCAGAATTATTAGGCAGCTTCTTTACTTGAGGTGAATGGATTAAAAAAAAAAAAGAGATTTAATTAACAGGGAAAAGTCAAAAATTGTAACATTCCCTTCAGACTAACGAAATGATCTTAAAACAGCTGAACTATTGAAGCATGACCACAAGATTATCACACGTTTTATAGCAAATAGTCGACAGGGTCACAAAGTATGCAAAAAGAAAAAAAAACACAAATTAACAGCAAAAGCTTACTGACAGACTCAGTGAATGGAAGGCTTATTATTGGCTATACTGGTCAGAGATGGGGTTTTTTTGTAAATTTTGAGTTCATTATTTTCACTTCAACAGATGAAAGATCGGAAAATATTCATTTTTCATTCAGCTGCCTACTAGTTCTGCACACCAATATTTGCCAAATAATTGTGCACACTGAGATATTCTCTTAGAAAGACAAAACCTCAATTTTACTTTCTTAGATGCTCAGGTTTGAGCTTTATGAACCATTTGAATTGAGCGAGAGCACTGTAGTTCTTAAATAATAAAATTAATCCTCAAAAATACAGCTTACCTAATAATTATGTAACACTAATACCTTCATATATAACTCAGTTTTGTTCTAAATGTGAATCATCATATTATATGTACCGCATGTTTGCAGCTTCAACAGCACTGAAGACTCATGTTGAGTGTTTTACGGCATCAGAAAGCCCGTAGACTGCAGGTACCTGTTCTTTATCTAGTATTGAGGCGCTAGGCAGTGCCTGCCACAATGCTTTTATGATTATGGTTATGGTTTGTTAGTCTAAAGGCAAACTCAAAGTAGAATACCTAAATTATTTATACTACAAAAAACACACCCTCTGGCTCTCTGTTAGGAAAAAGGGTTGAGGTGTAAAGCCTTATTTGACAGTTCCAGCGGGAATGCAGCATATTTCCTCTTAGTTTCATCAGACAAAGATTGAAATCAACACGTCACCACAGATCACTTCTAATGTTGAAGCCCCCCTGCCACAAGGCTTGAGGAGGGCTATTTCCTCTTTAATTTGGTCAGAGAGCACACGTTGCTGTGACTGAACGCACAACTTGATGTTTGAAACACAATGCCTCCAGGTCATAATTCTCGTATGGCGGCTTGTTTCTCATGTCGAGAGAAATTTCTGACACATCGAAGTAGTTATGGAGGCTGGATCGCGAGGCAATAACAAAGAGATATATAGTTTTGGAACTGGCCTCCCAATATTTTAACTTGATTTATTGGCCAGGATTTAAACAAACAGCTTTGCCTTGGAGAGAGCACCAGCTGCATACATTTATACCAGCTACTGTTTTGTTTTTTTCCCCCAAATGGTTTATGAGCCAAGCATACCCGTAAGGTTTGGAGAGTAGGACTGATTTTTTGCGAGACAGTATTTTCAGTTTCTACAATGTTCAGAGTATAGGAAATGTAAAGTTTTTGGCCTATTCTACTTTAAAAGACTTTTTCAGGATATATGTCAGCCTAATCTGCAGAACGTTAAGCTGCCTTTAATTGTATTACTGACTCTTACCTGTGTAATGACTGAGCAGCAGATGCTCCCATAGATGTTCCTCTAGTAATTGGAGGATTAAGAAATATCACTGCATGTTAATTAAGATAAGCTAATGCAGACATAATGTTTAAGAAAATGGCCAAGCAGACAAATCACCCATCTCTAAGTACTAATCATCCTCATTTGCATACACCTAATTATCTTATCTGAGCTGTCTTTGTTGGTAGGTGTCCTGGAGCCTTTTCTGTGGCAATGTTGAACAAGAGACAAGTGATTTGACTCTGATCTGTTTCAAACATGCAATCCCCAATGAAGTCATGCCGAGCATATGAGCTATGGAAAAGAAAACATACTATAAAGGGGCTTACACAATCTCCTGTTCCAGAAAATGTGCTCATCTTGTTGCCCGAGCGACCATTTTGAGTGGAACTGAGCACGACGGAGGGTTAAAGATGTTCATTCAGACAGATGATCTGTGAAATAAGCAACCGTAAAATGCTTTAACAGCATGCATCCATCTGGATTTACAGCATCAACCTTGGTTATTATGTGCAGGCCCTGTGGTTTAGAGCTTCTTATGTGTACAGAATGGGCCTTTACACTCATAAAACAGAGCAGGTATCATGATAAATCTTTCTCAGCCACACTGAGGAATACCGTTGGTGCCAGGTGTATCACTGTGGCCCTCTGACCTTCCATTGTTTCCCAGAAGACAGAAAAATGCCCCGCTTGTATGTGAGCGCCCTCTGATATGTCGTTCTCTCTGCACCGCCAGTCGTGACTGCTGCTGGGCTGGGTTATCTCAATTTCAACCTTTATTTTAACTCTGGAAATATGTTAAGGTAAAGGCCTCATCTTCAGCACACTGCAAAAATCTAAATCTTACCAAGTGTATTTTTCTCATTTCTAGTCAAAATATCTCATCACACTTAAAATAAGACATAATCACCTAAAGAGTAACTTTTCATTTAGATATAAGAACTTACTTTTAAACAATAGATCTTGAAAATCTTATTTCAAGAAATCTTACCAAGATAATTTTCACTTCTTCCACTGGCAGATTTTTTTTTTTTTTTTGCTTAAGATTTTTTTTGCTTGAATTAAACAAATGGAACAAGTGAAAATTCTCTTGGTAAGATTTCTTGAAATAAGATTTGCCAGATCTATTGTCTAAAAATAAGTTCTTATATCTCAGTGAAAAGTTACTCTTTAGGTGATTATGTCATTTTTTTAAGTGTGATGAGATATTTTGACTAGAAATGAGAAAAATACACTTGGTCAGATTTAGATTTCTTCCAGTGTATAATCTAGGGGTGTGCAACTCATTTTAGTTCAGGGCGCACATACAGCTCAATATGATATAAAGTGGGTTGAACTGATAAAATACTAGAATAATAATGAAAACTGCAATTTTTCTTTGTTTTTGTGTGAAAAAAAAAGAAATTTAAATTACATAATAAAAACATGAATAATCTGAACAACCATGTACAACCTGAAAAATAAGTGCAATTTTAACAATATTATGCCTTAGCTTATTGGTTGTTCAGGTTATTTACATATTTTTGTTTTCAAGATTCAATAATTTTACTGTCATATACACAATAGTGCTGAGCAAAGAAATTCTTACCTTGCGAATTCCCTTCACACGACTAACCTAAACAATTAAACTAAAATGAAATAAAGGAAATAAACTGTACAATTAAAACAATTTAAACTTAACAGGTGGGTAGGTAAAATAATTTTGTTAAAGGATAATTTGTAAATGTAATTAAATTCACTTAATTTTACTTTTTTTCCACCAAAACAAAGAGAAAAACATTGCAGTCGTCATTATTTACAGATTATTATGATAATAATTTACTGGTCTGACCCACTTGCAATCAAATTGGGTTGTATTCGGACCCCGAAATTAAATTAATTTTACACCCTTGATTTTTTCAACTCAAAAATTCATCCCACAGGCTGCATGAGACCCTTTGTTGAGCCAGTTTTGGCCCGCAGGCTGCATGTTTTACACCACTAGTATTGTCTAATAAATTAAATGGTGATAAAATCAGACAATTCAGTTAAAAAATGAATAAAATAAAACTATAAGAATGACTAAAGTGATTAAAACAAAACAGCTAGAAGTATAAAAAAAAAGACTAGATTAAAAAATTAAAAAGCCTTAAAGACATAAATGAAGCAAACTGGAGACCTCTATGAATAATATTCTGAGTTGTCATCAAAATAACATGCTTGGGTACTCACCTTGTGCCGCTGAAGGCCTTCGCTTGTTACTTTGCTGGTTGTTTTCTGCCACAGGGATCTGGAGTCATTACTGATGGAACTTTTTTCTTATCCCTGTGCTTTTAGCAATTTGTGTGAGTTGGTGTTTATTTATCACCTGCTTTTAAGGAGTTCATCTTTCAGTAGGCTTACCAGGATGAGGTAAGATGTCAGACTGAATATAGACAAATGTGACAGGTGTGGTGTGTACCTGTGCGTCTGTGTGCATGTGTGTGCTCTGGTATTTGTCGTCCCATTGTGATGCACTGGTCAGGTGGGAAATTGTGTTTACAAGACACCGATTTGGCACAGGGGCTTTGTTTATGAACGATGTTGTCTTTGGATCCCTGTGGCTCCATCTGTAAAAATTGGTCAGAGCGGAAAGTCAAGCTGACCTTGACGGCTGCTCCTTTGCTGCTCTGTGACAGTGTGTTTTTGTGTGTTTGTTTGCTGTTAAACTACTGTGAGCTGATTTAAAAATGAATTCAAAAGAAGCAACATAAATCAAGCAGCGAATAATCATTTGGAAATTGCAAATACAGACCCAGCACATTAGGACCACAGGGAGCACAGCCAACCATTAGTGAGAGTTTGTTGGTCTCACATCATCAATTTAATTAAAAATCCATTTAGGATGGAGGCCTGGGGAAGGTCCCCCAACACCCCCTCCCCCCAATTTCTTTTTTTTTTTTTTTTTGTCAAGGCCAACAAAAATAAGTCTTGATGTTTCATCTTCCAAGAATGACGGCGAGTGTAATCATTACATCTGCTGTGCCACATCCCGGCAGGTAATGCATCTACAACTGAAGCCCAAGAGGGTAGAGCTGGTGGGTTTTTAATGGGCTGAGCTGCTCTGTTCCTACCTGAAGAGGCTGAAGCCACTGACAATGGTCACCAAGAGAAAGTCACGGTGGCGTTTTAATTACGCCGGGGCCTCCATCAATCATGCCCCTTGTGGCTGACAGTTAAATCCCTCCCAGACCCACACTGGCTCCCCTCGCCCTTCACAGTCCACAGACTGAGCACAGCATCCATGGTCCCAGCACACCATACACAGCACAATGCACATGGTCCCCCGAAGCCACCAATAAAGCCACAGAAGCAGGAGAATCACACAGAAGGTAGCAGATTACACTAGAGGCAAAACATGTATCAGGAGAATGAAGGCACTGAGACAAAGATTTGTAGAGGGGGTGATTTATCAGCATGTGTGCATGCATGTGTGCCCGCTTCATTACTAATAGCTAATGCAGGCCACAGGAGGTAGCCGGAACAACACAACAGGACTGGTGATCTCTTTTCTACCCTGTGAGATATGAAATTGTTTGGGTTTTTTTTTTTGCAACCATGCTTTAAAAATGAAAATTTAGTACCATTTTTGGATAACAGACTATTTATAGGTCATTAGATGTATTAATAGCACTATTCAAGACTAGCCAATCATTCACTCATCATTTATTGTTTTAAGAAGTGCTTTTGGATTGCCAGGCAGGTTACCATAAATGCTCTCTAATTTTGTTACTGACTTAAAATAAAACCACAAACCTAATGTTATTATCAGTTCATTATCTTCACCAACTGGGTTATATGATCAGTTCCATTTGTCTCTCAGCAAGATTATGGAAAAATGACAACAATGATTTTCATGAAACTTAGTATATATGGGTAGGGCATGGACCAAGGACAAACTCCCTCACTTCAAATTGTCTTTCACTCATATATATTCATTCTTTTAAGTTAGTTTAGGGTTCAAAAATGTATATCAAATTTATTTTAT
>JAPQRP010000030.1:21642918-21653480 GCA_037367295.1 Apogon hyalosoma
TTATCAAAAACAAATTAATTTTGCCAAAAAAAAAAAAAAAAAAAGTCTCTATTTTGAATGTCTGGGGTTGCCATAAATTTGTGATGTTAAAATGGGGTCACGAGCCAAAAAAGGTTGGGAACCACTGGAGTAAAGAAACAGGCCTGTAGTTTGTGTAATGATGTCTATCCCAAGTTTTAAACAGTGGTATCACTTTTGTTATTTTCATTTTGTTTGGAAATGTACCTGATTGCAAAGTCAAGTTGCAGATGTGGGTCAGTGGTTTTGCGATTTCTTCAATAAGCGTTCTTCACTGTTGTCATGTTGATATCGTTCACATACATCTCAATTATTTTTTCCTTCTATCATTCCAAAAATGTTCACATGAGGGGGAAAACTGCGTTCTCTGCGTCTTGTTTCATCATTTTGATGTCTCCTTCTCGGACAATAACCACTTCCATATGTGTGTAATTACACATCCAAACCCTTTGCACCTCCCTTTGAGACGTGTTAGATATAGACTCAGTTTCTATGAGCAAAACTGCTTTCGGGTTTGATAAATCACTCTGTGTGTGCTAAGTGAATATATTTACATTCTCTCCTCCCACCACATGCACAATTGCATGTAAATGCTCCATATTGCACATTCATTGTGTCAAATGTACTAACTGGATGCAGACTCGCTATTTTGCACCTTTGAAAGACGCAACCCTTAGTGCGCACTGCTAGTAAATCAGTTTGTACATTTTTTGCATGTGCAGTGAGTTTGCACATGTTTTAATACACGCAAACCTTTAGTAGATCCGGCCCAATGTCACTTAGAACATTCCATATACCTTTAATGTTAGATTTAGTTTGTTTTTTTTTCCAATTTTTAAAATGTCAATTGGGATCAATGGAACAATATTTCTTCAGACCACATGTTTAATAATCCAGTCATTATAGCTACTTTAAGACAATAACAAATGCGATTAGATATGACATTCATGTTTTTTTATGTCCCTAAAATGTAAAACATATGCTTCCGTGTGGACTGTGATTTTTTTTTCTTCTTTTAGTCAGAATGATTTGAGTCACTTGTATAAGAAGAGCAAAAATATGATGAACTCTATAAACCAGTTGTTAAATTAGAGGAAATATTTTGGCTTCATGGCCATTCAAGCTCATTGTTCCATATAGTTCATGGAAGATGTGTCTACTCCCTTCCCTTCCTGCCATCAATTAACCTTTTTGCTGCTGTATCTGATTAAAATACACTCCAACTACACGCAATTCCCAGACATGGAGTCCCCGCTACAGCTCTATTTTCACTATTATAATATGTTGACTTCATTTCTATGTGCACAAATCTGTTTTTCTATTGGAATTACTCACTGTGTTTTCCCTTTGGTTGTGGGAGAGCGGTGTGGTTCTGTGGGTGGGGGTTGAGATGTGATGTGACCGGTCTGTGTTTGTGTGAGAGGGGAATTGACGGCAGTGCTTTTACATTACCTTACTTCCTCTTTTCTATCAGCGAGAAGTGTAGCAGGGGGAGGGAGAGGAACTTATCTGTGGGCCTTTCATGCCACAGTGATCCCAAGTAATCTAATTCAGCCTTCCTCTTTCTCGCTTGTGTGCCTCTCTCATATTGGTGCATGCAGATTGCAAAACCTTTATATGCTCCTCTCTCTCCCTCTCTTCCTCTGTCTGTCTGTATGTGAGGGAGTAAGAGTGAGGAAAACAGGGATAGAAAACAGGGCAGAGGGAGTCCTGAATGTTTCTACACATATAGGTATTTATTTTGTGTGTTTAGAACCGTGGGGTGGCTGAACGCTCGGCACCGTGGGAAGCAACGCTAGAAATGAAATCTTAAATTTGAAGGATTTTGTGCAGTTTTGTGTTGTATGAGATAAATTAAATTGCCCAAATCAATGTCTTTTCAATAAACATCTCCAAGTGAAAATGCTTGAAATACGAGTATCAAAGGTAGTCGATCAGTGAACCTGATCCTTTTCAGTACATCTGCACACTCGGTGACATAATAGCAACTGCTTCACTGCCTCACTTGACAGGTTCTTTGAAGAGAAAAGTAAATCAAGGTAAGAAAGGAAATACTGAGCCATTCTGCACACACAGTATGCTGTACACATGAACTACTATTCATCTGTCTCTCCTGTGACACTTCTGCCTAAATTATACTGTCCCTAATTGATTTAGCCAAGTTTAGCAAATAACTGTAATATCAGGTTAATTGAGATGGATTTTTGCTGCTATGAAAAAGGTTACATGATTTATTGCAAGCCATAAAATCCTTCTTCTATGTAAAATGAGCTGAGTTATCTGAGTGAAAAAGCAGACACTTCCTGGACTGATTGATGAGTGTGTGTCTGAGATTTGGGAGAGTGCACTCATGTACGGATTCATAGAAAATCTCATCTGGAAGTGATGGTTCTGTACAATCAAACCAATCACACAGAGATCTTTGTAAAAAACATAACGTATTTCTTACACTGTTGAGCAAATCAACATTGCACTTATAATGTTAGGAGAAGGTGTGGGAGCTATCTATATATTCCTAGAGCAAGGTAAACCAGCTGTTGACACATCTTTGACATAAAAAGGATGCGAGAGAACAAACTCAAACAATACTGCAGCATTAAACACACAGCTTCAATTATCCTGAGAATGGATCAGTGGGTGCGATGTGCTGCATTCCTCTGAATCCAGGAACAGCCACCCACAGGCATCTATCATCTACGCAGCTACAGGCAATACTTAGAGAATAACACTGACACAACAGTCAAGCCTGTATCATACAGATCAGAAGCACCAAAATAGAAATGAATGCAAGCTTTGTTTTTGTAATCAGCCATGATGTGGAAGCACGTCTTTCTCTTTAGTCAACACAATTGATTTGGCCCATTTTTCACCTCCAAGTTCTTTATCTAAATCAGTGGCAATGTTCTTTGGGTCTCTGTACAAAGTTGCAGAGACGCATGAGTACTCTGTATGTGAACTTCTATACGGGAGCTTTGATTAATCTACACAAGAGAGTACCTGTGTCTCACTAACAGAGACACACAGCCCCAGGCCTGCCCTCTAGCCAGAGCCAGCCTCTAGACTCTATCTGAGACCTGCTGGGAGATGCTCTCATCCTGTCTTCTCCTAAAATACACTCCATGGGCTCATACCTATAGCTGATCCACTGTTTACATGGCACTGCATTAAGTCAGGCCTGCATTTATCTCAAACAATTTAACCAATTTTGCTCCACATCATGTCAAATCTGATATCCTGCTTGCTATATTTGTCATTTTGTCACTTAACACCTCATTGAAAATGTGTCCGAATCATGAATACATTCATTTTTCTCCTTCAGGATGCCACGAGGCATGATTAAAAGTGCAGTAAGAAATTTACAATGCAAAGTAATATATTGCATACATGCATATGTTGACTCAAAGATTGAAGATGTACTATTGGAATGATACATGATCAAGATGCCGTATTTTAGGATGAGGGCTGTGCAGCCATCTATTTAGTTTTTGCACTGTGCTGGAAGTGGCGTCACTCACCATGGCCAGGGGCACAATGCCTGCTAGGTCCTCTTGTGCCAGGCGTATCTCTGTCTCAGCCTCTTGTGTGGTGGTACGGGTTGCCGGATATTCCACCTGCCAGGCCATGCGTCGGCTGCCCAGCGGCTCCGGGAAGCTTTCCATTTTCAGATCCACCTGGAGGACCCTCTGAACTCCCATCTCAGACCTGCTAGAGGACAGAAAACATTGTCAGTGGATGGTTAAACAGATGAATGGGCAAGTGTGTGTACAAGAGTTTGAAAAAAAAAAAACAAAAAAAAAAACTGTATGAATCCAAGCCTTGGTGTGTGGTTTTGGGCTCATTCAACCTACTGTCGGCTCTAATGACAGCACATGATAAAGGCTGATGAATGTGTATGTGGCTGAAATCTATGACATTTTACCATCTGATATTCTTCAAAATGTCAAGTCCCTTTGTGTTTGACTCTCTGGTCAACGCTCTGCTTCATGGAATAATATCACCTCTTTTGTTTTTTTTTTATTCTGCTCACACTTTACCACAGGTGATGAACACTATAAATAACACTTATAATCTTGTAGCTGCGCTTCAGGGAGGTTCAAAGGGACACTTCACGAGGCTCAAGCCCCACTAAGGTGTTGATGTTAGGGTATGTCAGCAGTGCCCTTGTTTGCTGAAGCAGAGTGTAAATATGGCATGCTTCAGCACGATCTACGGCAGGCCTGAATTAAGTCAGACAAATGGAGAGCATTGATAATAAAATTTCCTACAGCGCCATAAGTCTCTGGTGCTCTGGGTTTAAATATAGCCTGGAGGCAGGAAAGGTCAGCTTTACACGGGAGCCTGAGGAGATGGGAAATGGCACAAGATCTGTTAGCCACGTCTTGCGTGTCAAATGGCAGGACTCCAGGCCAATAAATTTCATGCATGGTCTCTGTGGCATACCGGTACAAAACAGCATCTTGTAATTTGAACATGGCGAGCAAGGAAAGAGACAGTATAAGGTAAAGAAATACTGTAAATAACTGAATGTGCCACTTTGGGGAGAAAGGGATGGCTGTGTATACAACATGGAAAAATACTGCACCGCAATAGGAGATGAATATACATTACTTCACTTAACTAAAAAAGAAAAAACAGCATAAAGAGAAATTATACACATGTGGTGCATCTTGGAAAGATAACAGAGAAATGTATAACACTTCAATTATGAATAGGGGACTAAAATCAAGAGAACAATAAATAATAGACAATGCTTTATCCCTTGCTCTCATATGCATGTAAGTCTGACACTATTTTCACATCATTCTCTTTTTATTCAGTTTTATTCTAAGAGAATGAAAGATTTGTTGCACAGCAGAGCACAACAACCCAATTTTTTTTCTCGAACAGAGGTGCATATAAATAATTGAGATGACAAGCAAATAACTTGTGTCACATTTCATAACAGTGTACCAATCAGAGTATGTGGTGTTGAAGGTGTGGAACAACAACATGGACTTACATAACAATTCCACAGTGAATCAATGACAGATGTTAATCTCTGATTGCAGACCAGTTAAAGGCAGCAGGTTCATTAGATAAACAAAGTTAACAGATGCAGCGAAAGTACAGAAATAAAACTTTCAGCGTTCCTCTTTCACCAAGCGTCACACAGGGCCTTTTTCAGCCACCAGCTGAATTGGCCTACTTTTGACACAGACTGCAGACTTTTGTGTATAAAGGTTTCTGTGGCAAACTCTGCTCACAACACAACAAGCAAGACTGACAGGCAAGACAATGAAAGTGACTATAGAGCAAATATATTTGATTATATATTGTACATGCGCGATTAGGTACAAGAACCAAACTCACACCTTCAGAAAGTTAAAGTGCCTCAAGAAAAGGCAGAAGAGTTGGATGTTATTAGCTTTTTTCTATGAAAGATGTCTAATATTTCCCCCTCGCATGATCCAGTTGGCAGAATTTAATAGCAGCTGCAAATGCTATGAATTTTATAAGGGTTTTTATATTTCTTCCTGCTATAAAAGTGCCAATGAAATCTTGAGGTTATGAGAACATACATTATAGGGTAAAAATAGTCCTCCCGCTTCAGTTTTCACCCCCAGACATGCTGCTAATTTAGCATCTTTGAGACAGAAATATCAAACCTCCAAAGAAGACCACAATAGAACAAACTGTCTGAGTAAAAAATAAGGAAAAGATGTACAAACTTAAAATAAAAGTATCCCTATGACCATACTGTATTTGACAACAATAGCAGTAAAGAGTTGGTGTTTGTTTTTCATGCACACATCTGTTACTATATTTATAGAATGTACATGTGGAAAATGGATTATTTATGGTATTTTTATGATCACTGTTAAAAACTAAAGTGCCGACGTTTTAAATGCCTGTCTTGCCAATAAATTGTAAAGCAGATGGCAAAAAATAGACAATAAACAGCAATATTTTGGGTTCTTTACCTTACACACTAAGCCAGTCAGAATGTTCCATGTGCTTGACCCCCATTGATACATGTCATAAAATGAAACCTCAGTGTAACGATGAATGTGATTCAGGCGTTGAGTCACCAACATCAAGAGTATACACCGGCACGTCATCTGCTGCAAGCCTCCTCTCTCCTAGGCCGCTAATCATATGGCTCGCTGGAGGAAACTGTTCATTTCGTTGTCACTTACAGCATGGCGTCTAATTCAATTAGGAACAAAAGGCCCACGGACGTGTGCCACACAGCTGGCCTCGGCCTGATAATTATCAGTAAACTAGCTGCAGTTTGACTAAATCTGAGGTCACACACACAACCGGAGGGCAGCCAAAAGCAAGAGGGAGGGGGAATCAGTAGATAACAGGCCCTTAAGTTGGAAGCAGCTGGCCCTCTGGCTTAAGAGACCAGACTAGAGAGGAAATCAGACTTGACAAGGTGCTGCCAAAGACTGTTGACAAGTGACTCACTGTGAATACCACAGAGAGGGTGGAGAGGATGCTACTTCTGCAACAGCAATCAACATGATTTGACATATTTCAATTTATCACTAAATATCACATTGCTTTATTTAAGCCACTAACCCTGCCATCCTAACTGTTGCCATAAATAACTACGGTGAATACGCTGATTAGTGATAACATTTATTATTATATTAGTATTTGTTAGTGCTGGGGGGCTCGGTGGGCTTATGAAGACATTAAAATGAACTGCTCTCTATGTTTCACAATGAGACTTTATAACTTTAGTCAAAGATTTTTTCCTTTATGTATCTTAACCCGTAAAGACCCAAACATCCACCGGCGACCAAAAGCATCTACTGATGGAAACAGTTTCATACCCGCACAAATACTTTCAAAACTTGTAAATAATTGGTCTTTTTATGGTCATCAGATATGACACATTTGGACATTCAGAGGCTCCGTAGTGAAAGTGGAAACACCGCCATCTTCTACAACATTGATTCACCAATAAAACCAATGGAGTTGGATCAATGACAGTGGATAGAGATACTTGGTTTATGTTCAGTTAATGATAGATTTGATGAAAAAGTAACTTTTTATTTAGTTTTCTCTGTTTCTGATATAATAACCTTCAACTTTAATCTAAGCTTTTATGAACATCTACATGATCAGTAAATTAAATATAGGAAAATAATTGATTTTCAGTGGGAAAACAAAGTTAAATAAAGAAGATAATATTCATTAAATGGTTATAAATCACTTAAGAAAGGTTAAATATTGAGAAAATTTTATTTGGCAACCCAAAAGTAACATTGGGTCTTTATGGGTTAAGTTTGTACATTTTTCTCCAAAACAACAAAGTAAGGAGAATAAAACTTTGAATCAGTTAAGACAACTGATTCAAAGATGACTGTTTGTGTGTTTGTTATGCAAACTAGGCTAATTTTGCAAAGTTTTCACATTATTGAAATATATTAAAAATGTAGGCTATAACTATTTATTTAATTAATTTAGAAAATTCTAAGACGTCATCAGAAACCATCAGAAATTTGCCACATTGTAAAAAAAAAAAAAGATTCTAGCAGACATCAATCCCTAAAGTCCTAGAATTAAATCCACATTCAACCTTTCCTAAGTGATTTATCACCATTTATTAAAATATTATCCTTTGCACTGTGAATTTTTCAGTGAAAATCAAGTGTTTTCTTATGTTTAATTAATTGATCATGTAGATGTTCATAAAAGCTCAATAAATCTATTTGACTGAGCCTTTGTAAATTTAAAGATTATTATATCACAACAGAGAAAACTGAAAACCATTTGTAAAACTGCACGGTTTTATTGGTGAATCAATGTTGCAGATGATGGCGTTTCCACATTCACTAAATGGGTCATATCTAATACCAGTGAAGAGATGATAAACTTCATTTTACCTCAATTATTTAATAATATTAATAGGATTAGTGGTTCAGAAAACACTGAACATTTAGATCAGTAGATGCTTTTAGATCAGTACTTGTTGATTATCCACCAGCTACTCTACTCTACTGCTATTATTAGACAAATTATTTTAGCTCTTTCCTAAAAATTAAAAAGTTTGAATAACATGTCTATGTGTATTTCTTTTGGGTTTGCAAAGATATCGAACTTCTTTCTTTGCACTATATTCTCAATGTTACCCGCATATCCTTTCCAAAGTGTTGCCAATTAACTCAAACTTGTATTGTCCGACTTTTGTCTTCAGTAATTACAAAGTCTAAAAAGCTTTTTACGGGGGTAATTCAGCTCCCTCTTATCTTGATAGGATCATGTTAGGGAGCTATTGAATTCAGCCTCCAAGAAGGTTAAAGAAAGATAGATTTAAATGTCAAAAGGGATAAACAGACAGACACCAGACAAAGTTATTGGAGGAATTTTCTTTTTTGTAGATTTCTCTAGAGAAGCAGCTATAATTGAAAGAACTTCTATTGTGCTACTATCAAACTCTCTGTGCCATTGTGACACTCCATGTTTAATCTTCCCTTGACGTGATAGGATCCATGTGTCCACTGCTTCACCCAGTGGAGTTCAGAGAATAAGGGATAAAGAAACAGAAAACCTTTGTGGAATAAAGGAAGTATCTCCGCTGACATTTTAAGGTCCTGTATTTTTTTTTTTTTTCAACATGTAGCTCAAGTATTCCTGGATACCCTACGGTATTACAATAACATCGGAACAGGAGAATACCATGTCCCATATGTCTGGCAAAATATCTGAAGCTGAAGCTTAACTCTTTTCTTTTTTCCTCAGTATGTTTTATGTATAAGGGACATAGAGTGAGTTAGTAATGAACAAGCCACAAAGGACTGTGACAAACCTCAGAAGAGCAGCACGTAATGCTGCTGATTCACTTAAACAAGAGATGTTGAATGGAAACAGAATGGCAGATGAAGATGCATAATGCAGGCTGGTGAAACTGGAGGAGATGTTGTCCACGACCGTGTGGAACAGTGGTGTGGGTGTGTGTGTGTGTGTGCGTGGGTGTGCGTGGGTGTGCGTGTGTGTGTGCATGTGTATGTGTGTGTGTGCGTGCGTACGTGCGTGTGTGTGTGTGTGATTTTTTTGGTGGGGCCTCATGCAAACTCTAAAGCACTTGTGAAAGAAAAAAATAATCAAATTTGTGGGTTCAGTGGTGCCTGAAAACAGCACCCTGAAACTCCGCTGTTCTCATGCTCCGCCACCTGGAACAGCAATAAACCAGTCAGCACAATAAAGCCAGGACACACACAACCACACACACATACACACAGGTTCTGTGTACAAACATGTATGGGAATACACAGTTTATTTACAGAAGCATGCATGCGTGAACCTGTGCAAATACATGTAGTAACAAACATTGTTGACTTAATCACTCATGCTACAAGAGGATGTGTGGTCCTAATATAAACATCAATAAACACAGAATAATTTTATGTGTCTCACTTGTTGGCCTATATAAGAAAATGTCTGCTAAATGTTTGCATCTACCACAGCCTGTCTGAAATCAGTGCACAGCGGAGATCTGACTAATGGAGGCAGAATTTTAAAGCAAAGATGAGCCAGATCACTTATTAAAGCAAATAAAATGGATGACCCCAGAATGACTCCTTAGGAAAAAAAATGATGACTTAGTATTTTTTAGACAGAAGGTCAGAGTCAGTGGCTGTCAGTTGTATCACAACTGTAAAATCCTTCCACACTGGCTTCACTTTGGAACTGACACACTACTCAACAAAACAATTTCAACAATTTTTAGAGTTTGCAGAAATTCACATTGCACCTTAAACTCAATTTCCTGGCTCAAATCTTAAAAAGTCAAGGTATGAGAAATAATAAGTACACAACAAGAGACTTTTGAAAAAAGGTGAAGTCTTCTTCCGCTTAACGTGTTTTAAACATTCTTTCCATAAAAGACCTTTTTAGCATTTAAGGCACGGGGGTCAAACATACAGCCCATGGCTCAAAAGTGGCCTACCAAAGGATCTAATCTGGTCCATAGGGTGAATTTATAAAATGCAAAAATTACACTGAAGATATTAACCCTTGTAATGTGTTAGACAGCTGCCCACATCTTTAGTGTTAGTGGTCAAATTTGACCCGTGATTTAACTCAGCCTGAAAATATTTAACAATCTAGGGTGTCAAAATCATTTTAGTTCAAGGGCCACATTCAGTCTAATTTGATCTCATGTGGGTCAGACCAGCAAAGTACTATCATAATAACCTATGAATAATGACAGGTCCAAATTTTGTCTTTGTTTTAGTGTAAATTACATGAAAATGTTTCTTTTACAAACTATATTTTTACAAAAAATGTGAATAACCTGAACAAATATGAACCTGAAATTTATTAAGAAAAATAAGTGCAATTTTAACAATATTATGCCTGTTACTAAATATTTTGTCTCTTTGTAGATCCACCGTAATCTGTAAATTATAATGTAATGTGTCAGTGATAAGCTGAGACATAATATTGTTAAGGGCGGCACGGTGGTGCAGTGGGTAGCACTCGTGCCTCACAGCAAGAAGGTCCTGGGTTCGATTCCGACTCCAGTCGGTGGGACCTTTCTGTGTGGAGTT
>JAPQRP010000030.1:21664818-21675602 GCA_037367295.1 Apogon hyalosoma
AGGTGACTACCTCATGAAGCTCATCCAGAGAATGCCAAGAATGTGCAAAGCAGTAATAAAAGCAAAATGTGTCTATTCTGAAGAATCTAAAATATAAAACATGTTTTGAGTTATGTCACACTTTTTAAACTACATAATTCCATATGTGTTCAATCATAGTTTTGATGCCTTCAGTGAGAATCTACAATGTGAATATTCATGAAAATAAAGAAAAACCAGGTGAGTCCAAACTTTTTACTGGTAGTGTAGGAGTTTCAATTTTGTATCTCACTGGGTCTCAATGCTCAAGTATTATTTTTGAACAAACAAAAACATAATATAACACAAACATGTCTAACGAATCGGTAATTCCTTTTCGAATCCGGCAAAATTCTGCCTCCTCATTAATGACAGTCGTGTAGTGTCACCGGAAAGGCCTCTGGCAAATGAATTTCTCCCCCTTGGAGGATTATCCATGTATTGCATGTGACTAATTGTATACATTGTGATTTTCAAGAAAAAAAAATATCACACTGATCATGTAAAGGGCTTCAAAACTCATGTATCAAATATGACACATTTGGCGTTATAGGGTTAATGATAAAAATTGCTCCCACCTAGATTTTTTTGACAGTAAGTTTGATGATCAGTCTCACATGTATTGATTCATTACATTATTGTTCAGTGATTCAGAGAAATCTATTCAGGTATCTATACATTTTCAGATTTTCTATTAATTTAATTTGATTTTGATCGTTCTTTGTTCCAAAGTATTATTTTTACTATATTAGCTCTTAAAAATATATCACTCCAGTTTTGACACATACTGATCATATCTTCCCAAATGAATGTTATTACTATGCGGTTGGTGAATTTATAAAAAGTGTAATGAGGAACACTGTGGCATTATATTCCCTTATTGTTCCCTGGGTAGTTGAGTGGAGGACCAGCCTTAACAGTCAGATGTAATCTGGGCTGACTGCTCTGATCTAATGATTGTCCTGGGGAGACACAGAACATGCCACATCTCTATTTCCGTCCTGATAAAGAAAATCAAATCACATCTACTATTCTATCAAGCACAAATTTGAATGTTCCTTTCTCAACCTTACACTATGTCACATAATAATACTCCCACTCAGTCGTGACCAAAAAAAGGCCATCAGTAAAAAGCTGTGACACATCTGAGCTGTAACACAAATGATTGGCTGTCAGTGTTATTATTAAGAGATAAGCAAGAAAAGAGAACAGTGTAGACAGTTGTGTATTGGTACATACTGCCGATGAAGCCCTAGTGAAAGTGTTTACAGTAAATAAAGGCCACTGGGGATAGGGTTGATTCATTATTAAG
Organism: Apogon hyalosoma; assembly: GCA_037367295.1. NCBI lineage: Eukaryota > Metazoa > Chordata > Actinopteri > Kurtiformes > Apogonidae > Apogon > Apogon hyalosoma. The sequence continues at coordinate 21,666,149 of JAPQRP010000030.1, forward strand.
GGTGTTAGCATTAAGACTGTCAAGTTAACATTCCTATTTGGCCCTAATGTAATTGGGCCATTTCATTTCAGCCTTGATTTATGCAGCATTTTACAGCATTCCAGCCTACAGCATGTGGCTCATTTCCAAAGCTGCTGCACCAAAACAAGGAAAAAAAAACAACCATAAAATTAAGATTAAGGTAGCGTCTAATTATAAAATCACATCTGAAATCACACTAATAACCTTGATCTCTCACTGATGTCCCACTGGGCAGATCATAGAATTTTAGTTTTCTGCAGAGCAAAGTGCAGAGGTCAAAATGCTCAAACTTTTTCTACACCAAAGAAAAAATGTTAATGAACAACTATACATAAATATGCTTAAAATTTTTTCGTGGGCTCAATGACTTAAAAAGAATTATCCTGGGCCCTGTGTGTCATTTTAGTTTTGCAGTAAATGTCATAAACTATAAATAATTAGGTTCTTAAAGGTTCTCTGGATGCGGAGATTGAGATGAATTGTGAGGTCGAATCCGTTATTACATAGCTGTGTAATTATTCCTCTGTGAGATCTTAACCATTCATACCTAAGAGATTTACAAGCGTTACAAGACAAAAAGTAATGCATCTTTATGGCAAAATTAATGAACGTTGTACACGGTATGCATATTTGATTCAGACGATGTAAAAAAGGCCATGATTAGGCTTCTTGAAGATCGCAAATTCAACAAAACATACAGAAGTACATGTATATACAAAATACCCCAGTTACCCCCCCTCGCTCTTGGACTGGTTCCCTTGTGGAGTGGACTATAATGAGTGGACTGCCTGCTGTCCCGCTGTTGGGGGTGGTGTGGGGGATTAATGAAGTGGTGGCTCAGAAGGGAGATCCATCTGCACCCAGACAGTCTTAATGAACTAGTACGGCCCAGACATGGCGCTTTTACTGAGGCCGGCCGCTTATGGCTTATGACATGCTGAGGAAGCAGGCCTGCTTTTGTTTGGAATGGGCTCGCCTTTAATGGTGACAAAGTGAACTTTTCAATCTACCAGAGTGCACTTGGACCAATATAATGTGTACTCCACATAGCAGTTTTGTCCCTTTCTATAGAGAAGCATTTTGATTTCTCTGATGTACTTTGACGCCATTACAGGAAATCTCAACCCCAGTCGAAAGAAGAGTGCCACGTTCCTTTCTCAAAAATACATAAAAAAACGCAGTAGCTGCTTGTGTAAGGTTTAGGACTCTCTACACCAGTGGTTCCTAGCCCCCCCCCCCAATGGAAACTGTCCTTTCTTTCATTAAAATCAAAGTTAAGGTAACTCTCGACTTTCTTTTTTGATACTGATGGGTCATCTGCATTTTTCAGACATGGTGTTTTATACATATGATGGTACACCATGGGAGGCCGAGCCCTCAGCCGTTCTGCTACCCAGCTCTGGAACTCCCTCCCTCCCACCATCCATCTGTAACAGTGACTCTCTCCCCATATTCAAATCCAGACTCAAAACTCACCTTTTCCAAATAGTTTACCCACCAGTTTTACCCTCCATTTTGCATTTTCATTTCCATGTATTATAATTACTATTTTATCTATTTGTTTAAGTCTTTGTATTTTATGCATTGTCTGTTCTGTCCTCTGCTGTACAGTGTCCTTGGGTGTCCTGAAAGGGGTTTATAAATAAAATGTACTATCATTATTATTATTAGTAGTAGTAGTACCATAAACTGGGATTTTCACACACGGTTTATGGTCATGTCCACAACAAACAGTCGAAGATGTTGTCAAACATGATGTTGCAATTGTGTTTTTTTTTGTAACACATATTATTATTATCATTATTATTACAGTGACAACAGGAAAAAAAAAACTCTGACCTGACGAGACTGTTGCTCTGGCTGTGGGGGGTCACATAGTTTCAGGGGTCAATAGGGTGTGGCTACTAAATATCCTGATATTGTTAAATGCAGACGAAACATGCTTTGGGTGGGTTCATACAGACTTTTGATGATCTCATTGAGTATAGTAGAAGTATTTTTTCTTTAACATGCACAAATAGAATTTTCATAACTTGTAACCTCAATGCAGACATACCCCCCCACACACACACACACACATTCACTCACACACCATTAACCCAAACTTATATGAATTCAGTATTAACAAATTACTATCAAATTCTACCATTTAGCTCTTTATGAAAATATCCTTCAGTACTAAATCTGACTCGGCCATACAATTCTGCAGAGTTGACTTCAGCTTTTAGGCATTCAGTATAGCAAGCAGATGCAACTTTTCATTAAAACATCTCATGGCAAAACCCTGGACAACTATTAACTCAATATCGCATGCTCAATAGATTCCCATCATTGAATTAAATAGAGCTGACAGCAGATGCATGGAAGCATTTCCTTTAGGTTGAAATCAGTTCTTTCTTTCTGTCAAAAGCTTGACCTGTCTTTACACTGTAGCCCCCGTTGATTAAAAACTGTCACTTTAGTACCAGATGCCTCTAGTCAAAGACAGGCAGTGTGCAGGTTTGCATTGCTGTGTGAAAATTCCAACATCTGCGGGGCTGAAAATCAGCTTCCAAATATGTCATAGCTCAAAAAGAAGAGGTGCTTTTTGATGATTTTAATGCGCATTCATAATATTGGACAAAATGACAACAGACGATATGATGTGGATGTTATGTTTGGCTATAAAGCAGATGACATGTCATTTTGAAGCCTCTGTGTAAGCAAGCAGAAAGAGTCGGCAAATGTCAGGCAATGACTTTCTATTTATTTTGTTGAAATGGGCTTTCAGGGAGCAAAGGGAGTGGAAGGAGCATCAGCTGTGACTAAGGGGGTAAAGGGTGACTCAGCTGGCCGGGGTGAGCAGCTTCAAGTGACTGTGTGAACCGGCACATGCAGTACACCTGACCCATCTGTAAAGCTCTGGTCTAATGCTCACAGTGTGACACACACAGCTTTCAATTAGCAGTCCTAGATACATTATTCAATAGCACTTAAGCACAGTTCACAATCCGAGGTCCACTGTCAAGGCCAATAAGCCATTTGTGGAAGAGCTGACAATCTGACCTCAAATCCCCACTTTCAGCCCTGGAGTGTGTTTACATGAAGGAGAACACCCAACTTTACTGCAATCATCAGAGTCACTGCTAGTCTCATATATGTTTGCTGTATTTATCATTAACTTACGCATCATCAGCTGCACCAGATGCCCGAGCCACCATTACCCTGCCGAGAGTAGTCTTTTGATGTGCAAACTGTGCATACTCAATAACAACCATAATTCCCACTGAGTAAAAACACAAGAATGGAACAACCTCCTAGCTTTTCTGAAGCATACACTAACAATGGAGTCACACATGAAAAATAAGACACATAAAGCATATCAAATAAGAGTTGAGTTAAGTTTCATACTAAGCTGCTCTTGTGGTTTGTTTTTAGTTTGTTTATTGTATTTTGTTATTGTGTGCTTGTTAAATATGCAGCTTTGGAATTAATTATTGAACCACTGCAAATATTAAAAGGGTCTATATGTAGTATTTCTACTTCCATATATTAAAAAAATATCCTAAAATTATCATTCGAGCAGAGACAATAAAGGACTCCGAAGTTATGCCAAAGATGCTAGTATATTTGATTGTAGAGATATGAACTGAATATATTTACGACAAACATCCCAGAGATGTGACCACTAAATAGAGTAGTGAGCCATCAACACCATGGGGCCTTTGACCAAAGCATCAGAAACAACTAAGAAACAACTTTTACAGTCAAAAAAAGTGAAAAAGTGATGAAAGCTAGAAGCACTGTTGATGTTTTTAGTACAGGACACAGATCTAAATGAAAAGAATGGGGTTTAACCCTCAAATGGCAGCATTCTTCAACACGGGTGCGTTTGATTATGATGCTTACAAAGGTATAAAATTATTATATGATGTTATTATCTATGCTAAGTTGACTGTTTGTTCATCCATGATCCTGGCTAAACTGTGACTGTTCTGTTCTTGTTTGGACAATTCCACACAGATCTCTAGTGCAGCTATTGGCAACACAAAAGAGAGAGAGAGAAAAAAAAGATAATTTGTGGTTTTACTGTTGCTATTTTCTGAGCTACGCTAACAAAGCCATAATGTAAACTGTCAGCAGCATGTGAAGATTATAAGACATTGTTATTTTGACCGACTGTCAAAATAATCTGCTGGAAGTTCTAGTTTGAGGAACAAAACTTCATAATATCATAATCCAGATGTGTGTAAACAACGAGCTTTACACTTTATTGAGTGAGTCTGTGGATACATAGCGCTGATACATTTGTAGTTTTGGTAGCTCTTAGTATGTTCTGGTACACGACTTCCCCCTGCAGTCAATAGTTTGCAATATAAGTACTACATATAACCCTTTTAAAAGTCAATGTAATCAAGGAAAAAGATGTGTTTAACTCACAAGGACCCAGTGTGACTTTTATGGCAGTTCCCCAGTGAATTTTTTTCTCTATTAAACCTTTTTTTAAGTTATTTATCACCTTTTATTATGACATTATCCTCTGGATTTTGCATTTTATTCCACTGAAAATCATTTGTTTTCCTATGTTAACTGACTGATTATGAAGCTGTTCATAAAAGCTCAGAGTAAAGTCAAAGGTTATTGTATCAAAACAGAAAAAAACGGAAGAAAAGGTGACTTTTTCAGTAAAATATAGCAGTAACTGGACATAAACCATGTGTCTCCATCTACTGTCATTGACTAATCTCCATGGGTTTTACTGGTGAATCAATGTTGTAGAAGATGACGGTGTTCCATGCTCACTACGGAGCCTCTGAACATCCAAATGGGTCATATCTGATGACCATGAAAAGATGACAAACTGTATTTTACACCAATTATTTACATGCATTGATAGGATTAATGGATCAACAGTTTAGATCAGTAGATGGTTTTGGCCAATGGTGGATGATGTTTGGGTCTTTATGGGTTAAACTAAAAATTGCAAAAATGCTATTTGTTCAAGAACACACACTTTTTAATTAAAACCATTTGAGGGTGAAAAACACTCTCTTAATAAGAAGAAAAAGAACAGAATATCATGAGGTCATGGTGAAGGGTTATCATATTACGTTTATATACAAACACAGGCAATCTAGTCATTATTTCCAAGGCTTTGTGTAACTTATTGTGCAGATGATCAACACTTAAAATGTTGTTTCAAGTTATTTACAAAGCTTCAAATATTGCAAAAGAAAATTTTCAAAAGCAAAAGCTGCTGAAATTTAAGAAGAAATGAACTAAATGAGAATGAGCAACAGGAGGCAGCATCCATAGTTTTTCAAAGTATCACTGTTTAATAAGTGTTGTACATATTTTAACAGGACAAAGCGGACAGTTTAATTTGATTATCATGTTTGTAAAAAAAAAAAAACAAAAAAAAAAAAAAAAGAGGAAAGTTGTTTGAACTACAGCTTTGACACACCTATCCTGAGGAGAGGAGCAGAGACAAGACAGCAGACTGAACGACAGCTCAACATATGTGAGATAGCGATGTCTAATCCATTTCTAAAAGAGCTTCATTGAAGTGACTGGGATAGAGGAGGACAAGATGAAAGAAAAATTGGAGCATTGTGTATTGTACAGCCATCATGGGGCGTCTTTGGTCTTCCCTCTGAAGTGACTTTGACAGCTGTGGGGATTAAGGAGCAGTCCATCGTACGTGGCCCAAACAGCAGGGATTAGACTAAATATGCTCACTCTTGTCTCTAGCGCCTTCACTTAGTAAATCAATAAAACATGATTTTACTACAGTAGAGAGCACAGGCGTGTGTGGGAGTGAAGGTGAGGTCTCGAAACAGAGCACTGAGAATAATACCTGCATAAAAGGGAGAACGACTCCAGAGGGAAGGAGCCAGCTGCCAAATGTTGTGCAGTTTGCTGAAAGCTCTTCTTCATGTTCTTAAAGATGCTGTAGCTCCATCTGCAGCCACGCACAACCACAGCATACCGTATTACATCTGTGGGAACGCTATTTCTAAAAGGCCAAGAATTCAACTCAGACAAACTTAACCATCCTCAGACTGGTATTGTGGAATTATTATTATTTTTATTCCAGATGAAATCACCTAGTACAGGAGTGTCAAAGGCATTTTAGTTCAGGAGCCACATTAAGCCAAATTTGACCTGAAGTGGGCCGGAGCAGTGAAATAATAACATAATAATATATAAATAATGTCAACTCCAAACTTTTCTCTGTATTCATTCATTCATTCATTCATTCATTTTCTGAACCCGCTTTATCCTCACTAGGGTCATGGGGGTCGCTTGGAGCTTATCCCAGCTACATACGAGCGAAGGCGGGGTACACCCTGGACATTTCGCACAGTTCATCGCAGGGCTGACATATAGAGACAAACAATCACTCTCACATTCATACCTATGGGCAATTTTAGATTAGCCAATTAACCTATCTGTGCATGCCTTTGGATGGTGGGAGGAAGCCAGAGTACCCAGAGAGAACCCACGCAGACACAGGGAGTTTCTCTGTATTTTAGAGCAAAAAAGTAAAATTATGCAATGAAAATGTTTACATTTACCAACTATCCTTTAAAACAATGTGAAAAATATAAACAAACTGAAATTTCTTAAGAAAACTAAGTTAAATTTTAACAATATTATGTCTCAGTTTATCATTTACACATGTAAAATAAAACTTATAGATCCCAGTGGATCTACAGATACACAAAACATTTAATAACAGGCAGAATATTGGTAAACTTACACTTCAGACGTTTCAAAATGTTCATATTTGTTCAGTTATTCATGTTTTTGTGAAATGATCATTTGTTTTAGTGTAAATACAGTAAAATTACATCAAAATGTTTACATTTACAAAGAGAAAAAAATTTGAATTGTGAGTATTTATAGGTTATTGTGATAGTTTTTTAATGATCCGACCCACTTGAGATTAAATTGGTCTATATGTGGAACCTAAACTAAAATGATTAATATCTTCAGTGTAATTTTTGCATTTCACAAATTCATCCCACAGGCTAGACTGGACCCTTCGGCGGGCTGGATTTGGTCCCTGGGCCATATGTTTGAGACCTCTGACCTAGTATAAATATCATCTCTTTGAGAATTAAGAAAACAGGTGCCCAAAAGAACAAACTTGGCTTCCAGCATCCATTGTTCTAATTACTTTAAAACATACAACTGCTTTGCTAAAACAGTGTATCTTTGAGCTTCAGTCAATTTTAATCAAATAACAGTCGCTACAAAAAATCTGTTCCTTTGTCAGTTCAAAAGGAAGCAAAAGCTTGAAATGTAAAATGAATCATACTAAAATACTGAGTTTCTATTGCATTATTTTCTTTTTGCTGTACATTTATAGGCAGCCAAAGCCTTTCTATTTATAAGACTGAGTTGTCAAAACTTATTTTATGAGTGAATGGAATGGAAGGTCTGAAGTTTTGCTGCGGGGGTGACTTTGTGTTCCTAGGGCTCCTTGTGTTTGAAACTCACTGCTCATAAAGTCAAATAAAGTTGTACAGTACAGTCTGAAAAGTGAAATTATTAAACCCACGTACAACATGCCACTGAGATCTGAGTGTAACCATCATAATGGAGCACAGAATGGCTGAGCCTCACTAAATGTACTGCAACAAGCGCTGTTATAGAACAAATGAATGTAAGCTATGTCTACTAAATACATTTTATTAGTCTCTACTGATACACCAATAAGCATTTAATGGTATGCACAGTAATCTTTGTTTTATGTGCTTTAGCATTTACTCAAACTATAGTTACACAGTTATAGCACCACACAAATCCCTGGGCTGACAACTTCAAATTACACATAGATTACTCAACACTTAAATAAGCCAAGCGCAACTTTGATTATAAAGTTGTAGTTATGTTGTCAAGCATCCTGTTTTCTAGGGGAGTGGTTTAAAACGCACTAAGTGGAACGAAATCTAAAGACCAAATACGCAGAGCTTTCTCAATCCCCAATCCCAGCCTTTAATCCGTAAAATTACACCTGTCACTAGAAAGTTAGATTTATTAAAAGTACTTTCTGATCCGAGAAGGAAAAACCATTAAAGCACACAAAGGCCTTCAATCAGTACTTAATTAACACAGCAACCTTTTCCTCAATGCTGGCAATCACAGCCGTATCTGCCAGATTAGTTTAAGGGCGTAAATAGTCAGACAGGACATGAGCAAAACAACTTGGAGGCAATGGAGAAAAATAAGTATGCAAATAAAACGGAAGAAGGAGAGGGAGTCTGAGGACGGAAGGGGAAACATGAAGGATATGGCACTAGTAGCCACAGCAGACGTACCTCATGGCCCGTATGTTAAGAGTGTTGTTGGATCTACGTGTACATCATAATAACTTTAACAAATTTATTTGTTTTCAGTGTCTGTGTTTTAGAGCAGAGTGGATGGATGGTCAAATGAGTCTTTTTGGTTATGAACTGCAATAATGTGTGTTTCCCCTGTCAGAGCAAAATAAATGGGGTATGTGTGTGTGTGTGTGTGGGGGGGGGGGGCAGCCATGGCCTAAAAGGCTGGAGAGTCAGCTGGAGAGTTGGCTTGGGATCGAAGGGTTGCCGGGTTGATTCCCCAGACTGACAGAAAGTTGTTGGTTGATGTGCCCTTGAGCAAGGCAAACCCCCCCCCATTTACATCCCTGGGGCTTGTATCTGCACTTGCTCGTTACTTCGTTAAATGCCCGTTTCTGAGTTGGTTAAAAGTCTGCTCTCGTTAAGTGCCATGTTCCAGGGCTGATTTTAACGAGGACATCCGGGGTCTGCGTTGGAATGAGGATATATTCCTGCAGCTTCATTTCACTTCATTTCTGTAATGTGTTTCCTTTGATATATTATTTATATTTGAAAACGGAGATTTTTAACAGAAGTTTGATAATATCTTTGATGATATCAGATTTTCACCCTGGACATTTTGCACCGAGAAAAACAAATTTAGCGTGTGAGGATTGATCTGCTCACTGGATTTTAGTCTCCGCATCGATGTATGGATACAGATTACCTCAGACCATAGTACAACGGAGGACAGAGTGTGTGTGGCTTTCAGAGAGGGGAGAGTGAATGACAGCGGTATGGGGGCGGAGCCAGTCAACCAGTGTGTGTGTGTGTGTGTGTGTGTGTGTGTGTTTATGCGTATGTGTGTGGTGAGGTACGAGTGTGGTGAGTGAGTGGATGAGGGAACGGAGCAGTTAAGTTTTCTATACATTCTTGTTGTCTTGTTGTTCGGCATAGTTACGGCCAACAGTAACCATTTAGAGCAGTGTTTTTCAACCGTTGGCTCAGGACCCCACCCATGGTCGCCTGAAATTTCTAGTAATTGATAAAAGTTTTAAAAATTACTAATAAAAATATTTTTTTAATGATTCAATATATATTTCATTATAATTAAAACACCACACACTTTTCCTAATAAAAATCAA
>JAPQRP010000030.1:21694901-21705026 GCA_037367295.1 Apogon hyalosoma
TAAAGATAGCTTTGCAGCACCTGGAGGGTTCAAATTCAAACTGTATGAACTATTAGGGTCCAAATACACAAATAAAATGAACCAAAGACTAATAAAAGTGGGTTTAGCTAAATATGACCCCTTCAAGGTAAACAAGACATGGTGGATACTGTTAAATATAGCCTATTTTGTCAAGATGAGAAAGTCATCTTCATCCCATCTGTTGCTTTTACTCATGGTGTCTAGGCTTCACCACTCTGTTACTGATCATTAGCTTTACTGTGGGTGGACTGTCTGTTTATGGTGATTCTTAAGTCTGTCACCACTGAAAATGTCCAGTTTAGTCACTTAAATTTGTAAAACTATGTGTAACGTGTTTTGATGTCGTTGCGAAGTCATGATTTTGGCCTTAAACGTGTTCAGATCACGTTCAGCTTCAGATGCCTGTGAGTGACTGTTGGATCCTGTGAGTGCGTCCAGTTCAGAGTGAATATGTCAGAGAGGTTGGATTTGTTGGAAACTGATGTATAGGTTAGAGGATGTGATGTTATTTACCTATACTTTTTTTTTTTCATATTCAACATAAAAGTATTTAATCCTTAGTTATAATATGGTCCGATCAACTGCATTAAAGCTGTTTACAAGTATCCATCTCAGTGACCATATGGGATGAGAAGATGAGAAATATTTACTTCACTATAGGGTTTTGTAGTTGAGTGCTTCTATGAAACTGGGTTCATTTTGGTACCTGGCACTTTACCAACTTTTTAGACCCAATAATAAAAGAGAAATTTAGACATATTTTCACCCAGGATGTACCTAATGATGACCTCAGATAAATGCAAAAAAATATATACTCTTGCTCTGAGCCATCCCAAAATTAATGAATTTTTAATAAAATATTGGGGCCAAAAACAGGACCAAAATTGGGACAGGAAAAGCTACCTATGTGTCAGTGCATTAGATCTGAAAACATGGCTGTAAATGGTCTTATATACCGCTATAAAAGACAGTGTTAAAATTTGACAATCCTAGTGGTTTTTCTAATCCAGACATGAGGGTTTTTCATGAATCTCAGTCTCATTCAAGGTTTTGTATGTAACCCATTGTGTCCACTGGTGTTACATGGCGAACCTGCCCATTTAAACACAAATAAATCGCGAATGATTTTCCAACAGTAGTCATTTTTGTGAAACACTCTGCCTTGCATAATTAGCTTGATTCCCAAAATGTACCTGTGAGAGAATAAAAAGATTTTCTAAAAAATGGTAGCATGTGATTTTTAGTGTGTTACATGTGGATTTTTGTATAAAAATAGTATAAAAATGTGTTTTATCTGAAAAACAGTACCTCTTTTATCTCAGTAAATATTTATTTTTTAAAATAGACCCAAAGTGCTTCCAAATTTGCATTTGTTCCAAACCCATGATATCTATACAGCCACATCAGACAAAACAATTAGATTGGCAATAGCCTCATTTACTGTCTTGTTTGTAGCATTTAAAACATAAATGCATAAAAAAAAAATCGTAGAGCTACAATGTATTAATATCATAACTTTTTTCCTGGTCTGTGCTTTTAACAGCCAGAAATGCACAATCTTTAAAAGAAAATGTGCTCCAGTCAAGGATGCAACAGTATTAATCTATTCAAACTTTATTCTGGCTTCTTTATTATATAAAGTCTGCAATTCTGACTCTGCAAGTACATTAGTCCATTATGATACCAGAAAGACTGAATGGATTCTAAAAATGTATTCTGAACAATTTGAATATTTTTCTGCATCACAGAACCCAAAATGACCTTCCTTAATAAGAAGTGATGAAGCATTGACTGATCCCTCTTACCGCTGTACGTCTGCTGGCTCCACGTATGTCATTTTAATCATACTTCCATCTCATGAGGACCAATTCTTTTTTAGCACCAGAATTACAGGAAGGTGTGCTGACCTCTATTATATGACTCAAAGGTCTTCTGCGGAGTTCATTATGAGCACAGCTGGCCATGCCCTTGGCCTCTGCACTTGGCAAAACATTACTCAGCTGTGATTGGCAGGTGACAGAGCCAATGACAGTCTAGGTGACACTGTTTTGAAGTCAGCAGCAATAGTTACGTCCTTGTCCCGTGAATGTGGTCGGAGAACTTAGGATAGCTGATACACTCAGCCGTCAGAGCACTAGCCCTGGAGCTCTTAAAGGACAAGGCACTTTTCAATTCCAGTGGGGATGAGTGTCCTTCAGGATCCTCACTAACACATAACACATTAACACACACTGATAGCTTACTGCAGTTTAATGGTAAGGGCAGAGGTGAGCTTGTGTGGTTTTGTAAAGTGTGATAACCAATTTCAAATGACATTCATCAGTAGTTTTACCTCGTACAAACTGACTGACGCATGACAAAACAAGTCTTAACAATGCTGAGAAGGTCTCTGAAAGAAACATCTGCTCTAGAGTGTTTAACCTATAAAGACCCAAACAGCCACTGGCAACTGTGGAATGTTTAATACCTGTTGATCCACTAATTTTATCTTGTTCAAAAGATTACAATCAATATTGGTAGGCGAGAAAAGGACATAATTTACCTGAATAAAATATATATTAAATATGTATTCTCTTCTGTTGCATATCTAGCAATGATTATATTGTAAATTCTGTTTGTTTTCTTGTGGAAACATTGTGTTAACTGTAAATAGGATTACGCAAATAAGTCTTTACTTCAGCCTAAACCCTTTCAGTGGCATTGTATATGGAACAATGGATATGTTGTTTTTGTTTGTTGTTTAAAGTAATTACCGACCAAATAAAATACTATTACTGCTAAATAATTGGTGTAAAATACAGTTTTTCACCTTTTCATGGTCATCAGATATGACCCATTTGGATGTTCAGAGGCTCCGTAGTGAGTTTGGAAACACTGTCATCTTCTACAATATTGATTCATCAGTAAAAACTCATGGACTTTGATAAACAACAGTTGTTAAAGACACTTGTTTTTATGTTGAGTTAATAATATATTTTACTGGAAAAGTCACATTTTCTTCAGTTTCCCCTGCTTTTAATATAATAACCCTGAAATGTAATATCAGAATGATGATTTAAGTACATGATCAGTAAATTATACACAGGAAAATACATGAATTTCACTGGAAAAAGGGCAAAATGCAGATGATAGTATTATAATAATTGGTGATAAATCACTTAAGAAGGGTTAAATAGGAAGAAAAATTTATTTGGGAACTGTCACAAAAGCAGCACTGGGTCTTTATGGGTTCAAATTTTATATAAAAGGTCAATGTTACTGAGGAACAGAGCAAGAGTACTGTACCACAATAGAGGCTGAGAAATATAATTTTTCTCAACCAACATCAGTAGCTTCAAACAGAAAAACGCATGTATTATTCTTTCACTACGCGAGTAAAAATTTTAAATGGAAATTAGCTTCTGGTTAAAACCCTGGTCACTCTGACACAGACAAAATGAATTTTAGTGACGTTTAACTCACAACAGCTCTCAAAAAGCTACAGAAATATCCATAAATAAATATATAAATGAAATAAATGAATGAAACTATGTACCCTCTGAGGAGTATACTCTGTGCTAGATGGGAAGGCTCAACTATCTAATAAGCCCCAAAAGCGTCCTCTGTTTTGGAAACGTGATCTCTCTGTTCCCTCAAAGGTCAGCACTGTCAGTGGGGTTTGTTATCAGTCAAATCGCAATTTGCATGTCAAAGCTATTTCTTTGAAATTGGTTCATTTTTAATTCATGAAATGTCGCTAATGTACACGGTGGTGTGACGGGGACTTTAGACTGAATAAATGTGTGTAAAGATGAACACTGTTATAATGACTTTGTTCCTCTACATATACATTTCACCTTTCATTTGTGTAAAATTTTTACTGTCATGTTGCATTTTTAAATATATTGCATGTTCCTTGCCAATATTTCTAGGAAAGGAAACTACAGATTAGAGAAGACCTGGGCATTGTACGGCCCATGGGCCACATGCAGCCCAATAGCTGACCTTGACTGGCCCTTATTAGATCATTGGCAAATTAAAAGTCAATGCAAATAAATATAACCATAATTAACTGTAGTCAATTAACATTTTTTCACAAGTACTTTTTGTATTTAGCTTAAGGCTTATGCACTGATTGGTTTGTTGGTCAGTTTTAGCCTATGAAGATGTCAGCTAATGCCAAAAAAAAAGACTGATTCAGAATGCAGAGTTTTTAACAAGATATGGACTTCTAAGTATTTATTTACTGAAGTCAGAGGAAAAGAAAAAAACAACTGAGATATGCAAACAAACAAAGCTGGATGCATTTATTGTTACCCCGCCCCCTGAAGGGGAAGTGAGGGTATTGTTTTTGGTTCATTTTTATTATTTGTTTGTGTGTTTGTTTATTTGTCAGCAACTTTATGCAAAAACTACTGGACCAATTTCCATGAAATTTTCAGGAAAGGTGCAAGGTGGTCCAGAATAGATCCCATTAAATTTTGGTGAATGTAGGTCAAAGGTCAAGGTCAAAGTCACCAAAAATGTGTTTTTGCAATAAGAAATAGGGCAAATCAGGTAAAATGTTTGTGAGGGGTGGGGTTTGTTGTGCCTGGCACCACTTGTTTTTCATGTAAAGTTAAGCTGCTTTTGCACATTTTCAAAAATGTTTTTGTAAATATTCATGAAATAGTTGTATTTTGAGCTCCACATTTTCATTATATCATTGTATTGTGTCATTTATTGTTTTTTTTATAGCTATATATATTGAGCAGAGCTGCAGGTGGACTGGTCCAGCTTTTAACAGCTGTTGAAGCTTCTCATGTGGCCCCATAAGAAAATGAATTGTCCACCCCTGGATTAGAGACTTAGACAGCACTATGCAGTTTGAGCCCTGTCTTTACCGTGCATTAAGCACATTTGTATACATGATACAGCGTAATTCATACATTATTCAGTACTTTTACTGATCCAATAATTAATACGAGATCTATACTGCATGTCTGATTAGGGAGAGGAAAGAGGGAGGTGGTGTTTAACAGCACATATTAATCTACACTATTCCCAACCACACAACTGTTTCCCATTAACAACACAGACTGTGGCAGCCCATCATAGGCTGCTTTATTTGACCGCAGTCTTAGAATGAGCTGAAAATCTAATGGAGAGCAGAGTCTCACTTAACCATGTTGCTAAAGATGAATTTTGGGACAAACTTGAAGCACGCTGTTAACCTTTTAATACACCATAATGAATATAAAACTAGCCACATAAACCACAATTTATGATAAAATCATGTGTGCATGCGCTCCTGTGGACGAACTGCACCAACCAGACCCTGAAGCAGACGCCTCTGAAACCATGAGGGCTGCAGGTGAAATCAACCCAACTCAGTTAGATGAGTGTAAATGTTAACACCAACATTACTGTTGTGACAGTAGCATTAATAATATTCATCTTTTGATAAAACATTTATGTGAAAATGTTATTTCAAAGAACAAATCTTACATCAGAAAATGACCAATCCAACAGGCAATGTGTGTTTCATACAGTGACAGAATCTGGTTCGCTGTTACTTTGATTTGCCCATTTATTTTTACAGAGTGAAAAATAACTTTAGAATTAATAATTTAGTGGAGCAAGAAGAAAATACTGAGAGAATATAAGAGTAATTAATAGTGATAAAAAGAAAAATATGTAGCAGAGCAGAAAACAGTGTATGCAGATGGAAGCAAAAATTAACCATGGTAACGGGGATGATGTATCTGTCTTCTGTTACTGCATCTGGGCAAAATCATGAATGTCTCAATAGTGAAATAGACATCATGCAACAATAAACAGGTTGTACGATGAGAACAGGTTACAATAAAATGCAAAAGGGTCTTAATAAGGTCGCTGCAAAGAAATATAATAAACTACATCTCCTTTCAACTACAAAACACCTCAAGAAAATGTCTGAAAGGCTTATTTTCTGATCATCTGACAGAGTCATATTGGGGCAGAGGAAAGAAAGAAAAAAAAGAGGGTCTTGAGTTTCAATCTGTGTTCTTCTACCTTTCAGTTTTTTTCTTTATTCATCCAATCGCATCATCTTTCTTAAACCTTATTTCTCCAACATTCAGTTCTCAATACTACATGCTGCCTGTAAGCAGCCTTGAACCAGTTTGCTGTAAACAAAAACATAATGACATCCACATATACTCAACACACACATGCACACTCTCTTCCACTCTGAGTGCTAAGTGCACATTATTCGCAGTATGCTTCATTTCACCTTAGTTAAAGTTGTTTACTTGACATACAATGTGAGTTAATGAGACTGTGACAATTAATACCACTTGTTTACAAAGTGCAGATGTTGTCGCTGCTGAAATTTCTTTGATGAAATTCTCCACAGTGACAACAGTGAATTATACACAGAGATTGCTCCCAGTTTACTGTAGCGCTTGTATTTAACAAGGTATAGCAAAAGGTAAAAAACAACAACAAAAAAAAGTGCACTTCAGACCCTTTTATTTTTTTGGAACAGATTTCCTTTTTTTTTTTTAATCTCAAAATCTCCAAATAACAAAAAAGTCTTTGTTTTTCTACATGTTCCATCAGTCCATTTGAGTCAAATTAAAACTTTTGCTGTTGTGCCTTATCTTCCACAATGCCCATGCTTTACAAAACACTGTGACATTACTACACAAGGTTCCCTTTGTGTACACTTTTTGTTGCTTCACATGTTGAATTTGGTTTTCCACAATGTTTACACACAGTATCGAGAGCTATCTCAGTCTGTCTGCAGCAAAGAAAACAACACAGCTCAAGGTTTTCACTGACCTGCCATCAGCATAAAACACATTCACTAGATGTGCAAACAATGCCTGGGCCTCACACATTAATAAACCTTGGTGCGAGCTGCTTGTGAAGGTATCAGTCTCAGTGCTTTGCAGGGGGAGAGAAGTTCTGCAGTTTTTGCAGAAAGATGTTGTGGCATTTTTTGTAAGGCTCAGGAGGATGGATATAGCTGACACTCACGTCCTCTGCTCAGCAGCAAGGAGATGGGGACGTCACACAGTAAATTGCCAACAGAACAGGAAAGCTGAATCCTGTGAAATTTGCATTTTAACAGCTACAGTACACAAAAGTGTCAAGAACCACTGCCATACAAGATGATACACTGAAAACCTGGAAAAGGAGAGGGAGAGAATATGTGAAGAGACTCTGATGAAAACTGGTGTGTTGCAGAAATCAGACGAGGAAATATATCACATAAGTTTTTACTGTATCCATTTGCAATTTTACTGCCAACTCTTTACTTCTATTAACTGAAGTAAATGACTGCAGCACAGTTGTTGCATATTTGAAAGTAACTGTTCGAGTGTGTGGAGTAAAAAAAAAAAAAAAAAGTTTTTATCACTTCCTCAATCCAAATCAATTCAATCTTTTTTTTTTTTTTAATCAATCTTTACCCACAGGTAGGTATTTCATTTACTTGTGAATCCAGGTAAATGTGTATCGTTCTTCTTCATAAAACATCTAATCAGAACCCTAACTCTGGGCGTTTATTTTGCCCTTGCATTGCAAATGTTCAGTGCCTCTTTACCAAAATTATAAATAGCCTGGTTAAATTTAATCAGGATTTTATTCAATCAGGACTGTGAAATTAAAGTCTTTCATTGGGTGATTTAGAATTTTTCTTCCCTGAGTAGCCTGTTCAAGGTATGAAAGATGAGACAAATAATTAACTGCTCAATCCAATTATTTTCAGGAGGCCAAGAAAGTAAAGTGACAGGCTGCAGGGCAGTGAAGACAACCTAGCAATCCTAGCAGTTGTTTTTTATCTTTGTCTTCAGATATTGCCTAAAACCTTGTCCCAAAACCTGTTTAGTGTTTAAATATTTCATTTTTCTGACTGAATGAAGAAAAACGGAAAAGAACAGCCACATTTACTGAGTAACCATCTACTTTTTACTTTGTGTGGTTTTAGTTACTGTATAACAATCAGATAATGCTTTTAAAAGTAAAAAATACAGTCCTCAAATCTACATTTAAATGGGAAAATAAACAATGACACCAAATTAAATTCTCTTTTACTTAAATATGCACTTAGCCATGAGCTAGAGTACATTGTGTAATATTAAAAGTATACAAATATTGCCTTCTTTTATTACAACTACGATTAATGAATACATAAAATTGCATTCTCTGGCTTGTGAATAATTGATGAATGTTGTTTGAATAGAACTAAACTATAATTATCATATTGTAACAGAACATATAAACATTGTTCTTGTTCTGTTGTATATCGGCTGTATTGGTGTCAGTGAGAAAATGAAAATAAAAATCCTTAGAAGCGTTTACAAGCTTGACCCATAAAGCTGATTCTGACAGAGCACAAAGTTATAGCCTCGACAGCAGACCACGCTTCAATTTCGATGTTGCGTCACACACATCTTCAATCCGGCAGGACAGACTATCTATACAATCAGCAGTGAAATATGATCAGTGTCGCCTTCTGCTCCTGATTTATGGCACTGAGTAATGGTCAGTAGAGTGTTTTTGCAGAACATGATGGTGATGTCACAGTGAAGTTCACCTTTGACCTTTTTATATTACCTGTCATCACTTCATCATTTTATCCAGTTGTGCATTTGTGTCAAATAATGTTAGAGTTAGCATATGATTTATCTGTGTGACAAAAAAAAAAACATCACCACAGTAACCTTTACTGTAGAGATTTAAGCACCAAAAAAGTGCTTTAAAATTCATTAGTTCATCCTTGAGTCCAGGTGAACATTTGTAGAAATTCCCTGCAGGCGAAACTCATATATCATGTTCATGGAAATGGGAAAAACACTTAGATTTTTAGAAAGTTACAAAGTAGAATCCACACATGGAGCAAAAAAATAAATAAAAGAATAAATAGGTGATTGAAAATTTCAGGTAGCT
This sequence comes from Apogon hyalosoma, assembly GCA_037367295.1. Lineage (NCBI taxonomy): Eukaryota > Metazoa > Chordata > Actinopteri > Kurtiformes > Apogonidae > Apogon > Apogon hyalosoma. The sequence goes on from JAPQRP010000030.1 coordinate 21,703,818, forward strand.
ATATACAGCAGAATGCAGTTTTAATTTTGCTTCCATCACAGTTAAACTACCAAATAGTAATATCATGCTGTTACACATACATTTATCAAAATCTGTCAGTGTAGACAACATCAAAAAAAAAAACTATTGAATTTATTCCCTAATAAAAAAAAATGTTATGAAGTATGTTGACATTTTAATTTTCAGAGCAACACACCACTATAAACTGCTGAATATGTTAAAAGAAGGCAGCAAGAGGTGGCAATAAACTTAATGGCACAACAATGGCTGCATAGCAAAGTAATTACTGAAATAAATTTTAAATTGTACTTACAAAAAATCTGAAAAAAAAAACCCAAAACACTCCACCACTGTAAGTTGGATACTTTAACACACATCACAACTTATTTTCCTCTGATCTGTTTCCCATCTTCTTTTCAAATTGTTAAGATAAACATTAATCTTTAAAGGATGTTTTTTCTGAATATAGCTGTTCAATTCAGGACAAATTTGTTGGGGTAGTTTTGTTGCTTGGCTGTAGTAAAAGACTCTATGCAGAGAGGTGATTAAAAAAAATCTATAATCTTTTTTCTTTGCCCTCAAGGTGACATCAGTTTTAAAAGAACTCTAATCTGAGCTGATATAAAAAGACTCTCAAAAGCCATTTTACTGGCTTTTGTTGTGTGTATCTGTGCGTGTGTGTGCATGTGCCCATGTGTGTGTCCTCTGTCCTACAGAGAAAAAGCAAACACATGATTATGTGAAAAGGTTCTTGTGAAGCCTCTACAGTGGAATAAAAACATCTGAACCTTAAACCACTTTTATGAATGCCATTATGTCTTTTATACTAACAATGAGGGAGTCTACTTATCTAATCTACTTATGCAAGCTTCAGTCCCAGTCATGACGGCCACTAAGCCATTTATAGGTTTCGTCTGGTACTGTCATTTTATCCTAGTTTGGAGTTCTGTAATAACAACTGGTTCTCTAATATTTTTAAGTAGCTCAAAGTTTGTACACTGAATGCAGTCGGAGTGCACTGATTCATAACTTTGTCCTGTTTCAGTCGGAGCTCAGCCTGTGGAAACATCCTGACCCAAACAGACAGAATGATCTCATCCTTCTGTATCAATTTGTGGATGGGAATAGATGCTTAACAGTGATGGTTCCTAATACCATGTAGTGGCCATGTCTCATGTCCCTTTCTTCAACCAGCTGGGGCTTCCCCCC
>JAPQRP010000030.1:21712885-21767917 GCA_037367295.1 Apogon hyalosoma
TATATTATTGTTATTATTATGCATTTCCACAATGTGGAACCAGCTCAACTCGACTCGACTTGACTTGGGTTCTAGGTACTATTCCTGGAGACCGTTTCCATTACAGGATACTACTGACTTTAGAGTACCTGGACATCATAGCTCCTATGTTGTCTGCTCAGAGAGTTGCTGATAAACTTGACATATAGAGACAAACAACTACTCTCACGTTCACACCTATGGGCAATTTAGATTAACCAGTTAACCTATCAGTGCATGTCTTTGGATGGTAGGAGAAAGCCGGACTAACTGAGGAGAACCCACGCAGACATGTGGAGAACATGCATACTCTGCACAGAAAGGTCCCACCCCCACTGACTGGTGTTGGAATAGAACCCAGGACCTTCTTGCTGTGAGGAACGAGTGCTATCCACTGCACCACCGTGTCGCCCATTAGTAAATTACATTAGTAAATTAATGATTTTAAGCAATTTTAATTAAATCTCTTTTTAATAAATGTGGTTTTATATGCTCTGCATGTACTTATAAGGTATGTGTTTGCATTTTCTAAGTCAGTTCACCCACATGTACACATGGTCTGAGACAGTTCTAAATTTGTTCACAAGGTAAGTACAAATTTGGGTGAGAAAATATTGATGAATCCCGGATTTTTGTGGCAAACAATCGCACACAGAGTTTAAGCACAGATTTGTGTCTACACACTGTTTGTGAATGAGGCCCATTGAGATGAAAATGTGAAAAATTACATAAAAGATATTAAAGTATATTAAAGACAATACTGATATGGCAAAAAAGATGATTAAAAGGTGTATTACACAACATAATCCAAAATGAGGTAACAAAAGGAAAACAACACTAAAAAGCAAAAAACTAAAGTAAAAAGAACAACAAGCTGAAAACAACAACATTTATCTTTTGGGTCTTGAGCTGAAAAAGTCTGTAAACCTCAGATCTAAACCAGTGTGTTCTCTCCTTCAAAGCTGCCACTGGCCAATTCTCACAGTCATATCGCGCACAAGTCTAAACAAAGCTTTAGGTCCTTGGCTTATGTTTGTTATAAAACTGTAACTGGAGGCAGAACATGAAAGAAAGACCGGTTTAAGGTGAGGTCCAGGCCTGGTTAGGGCTGCAAGATTTGTAAAAAAAAAAAAAAAAAAAAAAAGTCATATTGGAGTTACTTTGGACTACGCTGTCATTTATAATTTGGGTTGACTTGCATAGTAATAGTAAAGTATGAAAATGCACGTCTCTACTCAGTTTGTGTATTTTTTCTAACTGAGCTAGTGCAGAAAAGAATAAACAAACAAAAGCAGAATATTTCATTTTGTATGTTTTAAGCCTCCTTGCTCGGTGTCCTTGAATCCAATCATTATTCACACACTGAACCTCTAAATCATATTTGCATAATATGACAGAAAAATTCAATCTATTGAACTGCACCATATTCTTTTGTATTGCACGTTGGAAATCAGAATCAAAATCAAATAATGTTGAACTGTACCACATCTGCATATATGTAGTTAGTGCACGTCTCTGATGCAAACACATATTTCTGTGCTAAAGCATAAAGTGACTTCAGTATTTATTGCTGCATCAGGGCAAGGAGAGGGGAAATCTGGGTACGCATAGAGGTATAATGGAGCTCAGCCTGGAACCATTGATTTGATGCGGGTGTGAACGGGAGGGGCTGCACTGGTGTGTGTATGTGTGTGTGTGTGTGTGGGGGGGAATCACAAGGGGTTGTATCTCTGCCTGTGGAAAGCTGAGCTGTTGCGCAGCAGATATACACTAGTTGACGCACAAGGTGGGGATGAACAGAGCAAATCCTACATTTGAAGTGGTGTCCAAGAGGGTTTTGTGCAGAGGTCATCAGAATCAGGACAAAGATTATGTCTAAAGTGGTGGATTGGCAAGGCAACCTGTAGGCCGAGGAAATCCAACCTGAGGATCATAAAAGGTTAAAGACATCACATCAGCTCTAAATACCCTGGCTGAGTTCAGACCAGATGAGTCATGCAAAGTGGTACAGCAAAAATGTGATGGTGTACAAAACTGTGTAACACGCTGTTTTTATAGCCACACAAATAGAGTTATCATCACAGTGAAGTTAAAGTGGGGAAAATAAATGCGATCTGTCCCTCTTTGCCTTTTGGCCGGATTTCCAGTGCTTTCTTGAATTTAAAATCAATAGAGAACTAAAGCAGAGGCTGATTACATTGGTCCCGGTAGAGCTTGTGTCCTTGGGTTTTTACACATTACACGCTATAATGCCTCCTGAAAGGCCAAATCACTGAGTCAAATTTACATCGGAGCCCTGTTGCAGCAATGAAAATTAAAACCTGCATATGGAGGCGTTTGTCTTTTTACAGTGACCAGAGTTGAATGTGTAGCTGAGAAAATGTGATGTTTTGGTTACAGCGGGTTGGAAAAGGTTACAACTTAATGTGTTAAATGAAAAAAATCATGTGTTTAACAGAATGCACACTGAGAACAACAGATACAAGATTCTCATTTAAATCATTTAATTTGATCTAATTTATTTTAATTTAATTTACCGGCTGTTAACTGGAAAAGACGAGACTGCGCAAGGCATCATGGGGATTATTAAGTGATAAACCATCTAAGGTGACAAAACACATACCTACACAACTGCGTTCCTATCCTCTCAAGCTATTAATTATCTGATAAATGTGATTGCACTTATATGTGGTGGAAAGATAATCCTCTTATTTCTGTTTGAGCCTTTTCTTATCTAAATGTCTGAAGTATAAGGAGCGAGGGAGCCCTTGAGAACCATCATGTTTCCAACTGCTGTCTACTTTTGGATTTTCAATTTTATTTTTTTATTTTTTTATTTTTTTAACCCACAATAGCAAAAATACAACTGAGATAATTAGCCACCGTCAGTGAGGAAGTGACTATAAGCATCAAGGAAGATATACGACATGACGTTGCAGTGCCAATTAGAGTTGTAATTGTTGGGCAATGTAAGGGCAAATTACAGTCTATGAAAATGAATAAGAAAACCATTCGATTTGGTCTTATTGTGTTCCCTCCAAGAAACAGCATTAAATCATACGTCTGGACTCCACGGCTGCTAATATGCTGAGGATTACTCAAGGTCTCACAGATGATACAGTTAAATCGAGCCAAAGTGTCTGGGTTGAAGCATGTATTATATTTCAATGAATATCAAGAATACTAAAACAACTGAAGGATCATTCATTTATTAAGTGAATACCTGTGGGATAAGGGGCAATTCATATTAAAATATAAAGGTATATTAATATTTTAGTTGGACCTACAGCACTGGATGGACAACTATAATTATTATCCTGTAAAAATCTACACGAAACATGAAACAGCAAGCTCACGGGTCTAGCTTAGAGACTGTAATTAATTATAGGAGAAAGTCTTTGATCATGTTTATGCTTAGAAGGGAATAAAAGTGTGTGGGGCAAAAAATACTCAAAGTAAAACACTAGCGATTGAATAAGCTGACCTGTTAATTAGCATTAGATACAATGAATTATTGAGATTTAATTCAGTCACTCTACAAAGAAATAATTACCGCTGCATGTTTAATATAGAAAGGTGGGGCATATATTGTGATCTCTGAGGCTCTGTTCTTGTCAGTATATTCATCAGGAGAGAGCGCCTGGCCTCTATTAGCCTGCAGCTGGGTATTTGATTGTGAAGTTCGATATATTAAATATTCGTCAACATTCAATTAGCACGCTAATCTTACCTGTAACGGTGGGTCAGGATGGTTATGAATGTAATCAGTGAACCAGACAGACACAAAGATGGACCATAAGTTCAGCTCTGTATGATTGGTGTTTCGCATATTTAGATATTAGACAAATGCTGGAATTTAAGGATGAGCCAGTGAAGTTTTTTTTTTTTTTAAATGCAGCCATAAAAAAGTATCTGAGGCACAGTAAATATATTCTGTGTATGAATTATTAATGCCAAAGGTATCGATTAAAGGGATGAGAGGACTATTGTGTGCTATGTGTAAATATGAAGTCAACTGAGGACAAATTCTGCCTTTTGTTACCTGTACCAAAACCTTTAACTTAAATAATGTTAGGATATTGTGAGCCAAATGTATTTTGACTTAAGCTGACTGCATGGCTAAATTAGCAGTACTTAATATTGTACCCTGTTGCAGTGGAAAAGAAGAGGCAAAGGCCAACTTCAGAGATCACTAGGATTTTTGCAGAAAATCTGATCCTGAAACCTCATAGAAATCAGTGTATTTTAGCTATTATAATGGATGTAAGCAACCAAGGCTGTTGTTAGTACGCCTATAAAGGTTTTTAAAGTCTCGTTTATATACTATGTATTAAGAATGCATGTAAAAGTAATTCATTTGGAATATATTTTTTATACCTTTGCCATCTGTTCCATAGACTTGACTTTAGGTGTTTTGCCATGTCCAAACATTTAAAAAGGCAAATGTATTCATTGCATTTAAATAAAAGGTTAAATATACTGTTATACTTGTACTGTTATGTTCCACTAGTACCTTAGGGTTTTTCATGTTGTCTACTTTCATAGTCCGCATGAGATTCAGGCGCAAAGATTCATGGATGGTTTGCAAAGATTTCATTCATTTTCTCTTCTTCTCTAGAGCCGGTGAAGAATGTGCTCACAGACACTGGGCAGAACAGTGGGATTTTTCCAACAGAAGCTGAACTGAAGGGCTGCAAACACACCAGTATGAGGCAAATAAGCAGAAATAGAAAATAAGCCTTTGAATAGAAATATGCTCCTGAAATGAACATAATAGATTCTTCCTGTGCTTAAAAATTACACTAATGTAATTCAGTTCTTCAATAGAAGCATCAGTTAACAAATAAAAACATGCAGCATACAGTTATGTGGCCATTTCCTTCTAGATAAACGTTGCTTCTTGGTATACAACACTGTTTTTTCAGGAAGAAACTAGGAGCCCATGCTGATGATAGGACCCCCCATTGAGCAGTGTAGAGGGAAATTGGGGTAGATGTGGACGCCATGCAGCACACTGCTCTGCTCTATTACAGACTCTCAGTATACCTGTCTTTTGGCAGCAGTCTTTGTTAGCGAGACCTCAGTGAGCTGCTGGCAAGGACGTACATCTACCAGCTAATAAAAATGTAACAAACATAATGGGACAAATTTAAATCAGCCAGCTCAGCACAATAGAGGTTGTTGTTTGACACCTTGTAGCACTACTACTCCTGCTTTAATGAAAATGGGAGGGGGCAGCTTAAAATTACCTTGCAACTTATAGGTGCATATGTTATTTTTATTTATTTACCTTGATGTGTATAAAATTAGCCCCTTTTAGCAGGAAGAAGACTATTTGAAGACCCTGGTGCTAAATGTACTGAAGTCATGTTTTTGAACAATTCATGGTGAGCATATAAAAATGTTGTATTTGTTTAGCTAAGTCCACCCTATAAATATTTTTAACAGACTTTTTTTTGTTACTTCAGTACTTTTAGCACCAGGGTCTTCATTTGTTTTCAAAGTGCACACACAATCTACTCCCACTTGCCAAATCATACTAAAAACCTCTCACAGACGTAATATAAACAAACTACAAAGAATTATTCATAATGACTAGAGGACAACTGACAAGATTTATTTAAGACTTATTTGAAGCCTGCTCTCAGATACGTTTAGTCTTAATCATCTATATCTGCTCCCTGGAGTGGTTCTTTTTTCCCCTATTTTAAAATGGAGGAGCCATTTTGGGAAAATAGCTTATAGCCTCAATGCCTGCCAATAAATGACAAGGCATTTTCTTAGTCTTTCATCACATAGTCTCTGCAGAAGCACCCCAGTGGCTGCTGATTCAGTATCTGTTTATAGCCAGTGATGATGGCTTTCAAATGAGACTGCACTCTAATGAATCTGATATGAGTATCTGACCACAGATGATCTGTGTGCTGTGGTCTCGTGAAGAAAAAGGTACTCCCACTTGGCTTAAGCCAGCTACAATTTATGTTTGTGTATATTCATCAACCTGCGCAGTTATTTATTAGTGTTCACTGGGCGTTAATTCTGATGGGAGTTTCTGCAACAGTTGAGAAGCCATTACTGGTCAGCAGTTTACTGTCTGCTATTTTCTGTCCGAGGAAACTTCTGCAAAGCCATTAAAGAATCCTACAAAAAACAGGAATGTGCGTATAATCTGAGCGCACACAAAAGTATCTTTGTGCACAAAAGCATTCTCAAAGGGAGCATTTCAGCTCCATATGTACAAATGCAATTCCACACTCACTGTGCTGTGACGAACAACCCTCCCTATGCACAACAAACATTTGGTTGTCAGGTTCCTTTTTGGGATTGTGGAAGCTGGTGGGACAGTTTGATTGGTTGCATTTAATACTGACCATGACCTTTGATTTACTCTTTGGTTTCACTGAGATGTGTAATTTCTTCTTTTTGTTATATTACATTTATCCCAACATTTCCTTAAAAAATCAGGTTTGTAAGGTTATTTAAATGCCAACTGACAACAAAAAAAGGTGCAAGGACTATATATTGTATATATAGAAGATGCAAACTGATGTATTATCTTTGCACCTGCCTTTGGAACTCAGGGCTTGTTTATAAAATGAAAACTACTGCAGCAGACATGCTTAATGCATTGTCTTGCTTAACCCATACAGACCCAAACATCCACCGTCGACATAAACCATCTACTGATCTAAAATGTTAAATACCTGCTGATCCATTAATCCTATCAATACATGTAAATAATTGGTGTAAAATACAGTTTGCCATCTTTGTATGGTCATCAGATATGACCCATTTGGACATTCAGAGGCTCCACAGTGAACATAGAAACACTGTCACTTTCTACAACATTGATTCACCAGTAAAACCCATTGAGTTTGATCAGTGACAGTGGATGGAGACACTTGGTTTATGTTGTTAATGATACATTTTACTGAAAGTCACTTTTTCTGCAGTTTTCTATTTTTTAATATAATAACCTTCAACTTTAATCTAAGCTTTTATGAACATCTACATGATCAGTGAATTAAATATTTGACAATACCTGACTTAAACTGATAAAATACAAAATACAGAGGATAATATTTTAAATAAATAGTGATAAATCCCTTAAGAAAGGTTAGGTAACTTATGAAGAAAATGTCTTTTGGGACGTGACATAAAAGTCACTCTGGGTCTTTATGGGTTAATCTCATGTGTAATCCAGGGCAATTAATATGAATTAATATGGTTTGGAAAACTACTAGGTTTCTTCCTTTTAAAAGGTAGTTTTTCCTTGCCACTGTCACCAGTCACAAGTGTTTGCTCCTGGAGGATTCTGTTGGGTTTCTGTAAATTGGCTTGAGAGTCTGGTTTCGACCAGCTCTATATGTAAAGGGTCATGAGATAACTTTTGTTATGATTTGGTGTTATATATAAATAAAATTTGATTGATTGCTTGATTGAACTGACAAAATAGTTAACTGAGCTAAAGCAGTTTGACCAATTTCCACTACAATGATTTTCTCTTCTTGACAATTCTGTCCCAATAAAAGAGTCAGAACATAAGAGACTGTTGAAAGTGGACAATCACACAGAAATCAGCCACAGTGAGTGAATGTTGAGCAGTTGGAAATCCATAGGGAGTGTCAAGCTCACACTCATCATAGTGTCACGGTTGTGGGGCTGCTTTTGTGCACACAGACCCGAAATACTACCTCAAAAGGGTAATTTTCCACCTGCAGATACTGTTGGTTGTGTTCATTTCACACACATGTTTGTATTTCATAACGTGTTCTTCTGCCTTAAATATAAAAGCATCCATTGTGTGATTTTGTGAATTAGTTACCCCCACTGGCATTGTTCCTACTGTGGACTATTTCTATGCCACTATTTTCTCTGCAACGTTTGAACAAATTGAAGATAAATTGTTATCTTTGGTATGCTGTTTGGTGATTTATTTTTTTTTTCTTTTTTGCATGTTTGGAGTTGCATGTTGATCAGACTCTCTGATGTTCTTCCTGTTTTCGTTGTGCCTTTTTGCAGTTTCACAAAATATTGTTCTTAGTAAATCAAGAAAAGGTCACACCTTGTTTTTACTGGAGGATACATTTTAAGGTAACCATCTAGTGAGAACTGTATGCATTGTGTACAATCATGCTTGTGTGGATGGAGCCTCTTTTGTTGCATATACGACTGTATTCCTGTGATTACCTAATCAGTGAATCAGTATAAAAATAATCAAAAGGTCTATCTATCTTAGGTTCATTGTGCCACTAGGAAAATGGAATTTCCAGATAATTATACCTTTATATTCATGCCATATATTGCAGTACATGACATATTCACAAGCACATTCAACTAATTCACATGCCCATATTTTAACTGTACACTGTCAGGGCTCACACACATATTCAGCAGCTGTACGAACACAATGTAAGGCACCTACAGTACATGCATAGAATGAAGCAGCCACTGCACACAAGACAGTTTATGATTGACAAGCACTGGAGGGCATTCACACTTTCACATTCCTAATTATAATTCATTTATCTATCTAATTTAGATCACTTGTTCTGTACGTTCAGCCTAGTTAAATTATTTGATTACATAGAGGAAAGAGTGTCATCTGTTTGCACTATTTAAAGGTAATCCTTCATGATCAATTTGGAGATACAGAATGATAAATGCAAAGGGCTATAATTGTTACTGCCAGATCCACACAAGGATTACTGAGCTTTTGATGTTACTAAACTGGTACAAATGAGACAAAAAAAATTTGCATGTGATTTACAAAGCACCTTCCAACAGTGGTATACTCTGTCCTGTATGTGTCTCATCTGTACTGTCTGACTTTTTGAAATTCCATTCCACTTAAATGTGTATATATTATGTGTAGTTTTATTTATTTATTTATTTATTTTTAATCTTTTTTATATTGTTTTTTGCACAACCTTTGTGCATGTACATTTTGTCTTGCCCTTTATTCTGTTGCTGCTTTGGCCATTGAATTTCCCCATTGTGGGATCAGTAAAGTTTAAATTTAATCTAATCTAATCTAATCTAATACAATATAATATAATATAATATGATATGATATAATGTAATATAATCACTACAAAGTATGCTGCACAGCAAATAGTGTCATAGTACACCTGTGCCAATTGAGTGGGATGTGAATTAGAGAACATTTGAACATTATTTGCTCATAAGCTTTAATGCAAAAGGCATCTAATTCACACCCTGTGTAAACTGCCATAAGAACTTTAATTGTTGTAATTTTTGTCAGCAGAAAGTGCAAAACTCACTCTCACACTGTCCATTCCACTTTCTTCAAAACTTTGGGTGAGATTTTAAATTGGTCAGGGAGGGTGGGGCAGATCAGATGGTTTGGGGTTTATCTTGGACTTTCAGAGTTAAAAATATAAACATCTTAAGAGCGCTGATGGGGATCAGGCTGCTCTGTTACAAATTACTTATTACTTAATAATCCTGACTGATCTGGTGTTAATGAAGTTACTGCTGGTGTGCCAAAGGTATACATGCACACAAATGGTGCATGATGCTGTTGGCCGTCAGTAAACAGAACATCAGATCTGATGTTTCTGCAAGATTCTGTTTTTCATTCAGTGACACCGGAAACAAGATTTCATTAATCAGTGTAAATAATTTTGATTTGACATTTCAGTAAAATTTTAAAGGAGATATACTAGAGAAGCAAAAGACGCAAAATACATGAAAGTTAGTTTGTGATGCTGGACAGCTCAGTGTGTGCCCATCTCTGCTAATTAAAGACATGCAATCTGAGAGTTTTTGCTCTGCAGTTATGGACAAAAAACTGAAAAGATGAAAAACATCCTGAAATCAGCAGCTACGACAGATCAGTGTGTAGAGGTCTATTACAAAACACCAAACTCCTATTCTGTTCTATTCTGTTCTGTTCTGTTCTATTCTATTCTATTCTATTCTATTCTATTCTGCCTTTCATGCAGTTACTTCTTGCATACATTAGTCACTGCTGTCCATCATCACACATAATGAAGCATAATGATAGATAATTTGGTTACTGATGCACTGCCTTTTAAAGAGAAGACAAACTGAGTCCAGTGCAGTTGCTCATTCAGTACTTTTAGTATTCATTGTATGATCATAAGGCCCATGCAGATATGTCAGCATATATGCACAAGCGCTGCTTTACATACACAAACACGTCTGTACACAATGTCGTAGCAAACAGACAGTTTTACTGAAATCTGTTTGCAAACAAATGTTTGGTAGAATGTTCTCCATGGGAGGCAAATGATTAAACAAACTGCATGCAAAAGAGTGGCAGTGTTTATCTGGTTGTCAGACATCAGCTGACAACAACAGAGTCATGTAAGTTTACACACTACACATCTGCATCTGTCATACATCTGCATCTTATACAGACTCACATAAAGAATGCACACTCATTATCAGACACAAACACCGGTACAAAATGTAGATGAAAGTACAACCACAGCAATGACTGTTATTATGTCCAAACTGATGCAACACAGAATTTTGTATCATTTCATCCAATTTCATTCCATTTCAGCACATTTTAAGGGCAACACAAATGTCACTCAAATGCATAAGATAAAACTAAAATCTTGCTTTATGTAACCAGATGTAAGACTTAAATATTAGGTTATTCAGGTAATCAGTAATTATGAACCATTTGATATTAAAGTCACAAGCGGTGTGTGTGTGTGTGGGGGGGGGGGTATATGTATGTGTGTGCTCATTTGTTGCATTACTTCTGCAAAAAGTGAACTGTTAGTATGATTAAAAAAAAACATCTACAAAAACAATTAAAAGGAAAGCTGAGAATTTCTGCCGTCAAAAGTTGTACGACTTAAATCAGTATCAGGGAATGCTCATGTAATAACCCTCACTTTACATGAGTCATGCTATTGTATATGGCAGCACTGCATTAAAACACAAAATAAGGCAATTTCCTTTTGTGCTCTGGGTTTCACTTTCTCTGAACTGCAAGCAGAAATTATCTTTTAAAATCACTTCTTTTATTGCATTAGATTTGCATATGAAACATCTAAGAGTGAAAGATAGTATTGAATTATCAATGACATATAACAATCTAAACTGCTCACACAATGATACCACAAAACATATTATGCTAATGACTTTAGCTTATACATCACTCGTATATTACATTTAATCGCCTTAGAGTCTAAACTGTCTTTTCAGTGTCTTTTCCTTCAACTCCCTTGCATTAAGAATCTGCTGGTGTGCAGAAATGTCTTTATTCTTTGAAGACATTACAATGAATAGCTCCTGTTTTTGATAAAATAAGTGCAGTTTGTTTAATCCAAACAAGCAAAAACAGATCAAGCTGACAACAAAGGAATACACGACATTTTTCCTAACTTACAACATTTTTCCTAACTTACATTTTTCCTAACTTACAACATTTTTCCTAACTTACATTTTTCCTAACTTGACTTTTTTATCTCAGAAAGTTTTACTCTAGGGATGTCATTTAACTCGGACGGGACATTTTAAGCCACGTTATTGTTGGGATTAATTACTGTCAGTCACTGCTGCACTTGGAAATGTCATGACTAGTTGAACTAGACTACAACATGGCTTTTCGCTCCATTAATGCTCAGACTAAGCACAAAGTGATTCTTAGAAGCAGCACAATTGCATCAAGTCAAATGTTACTGGGTACAAATTCACCTTAAGTAGACAGACATCTATATGCATGATGGGAAAATCATGTAGTAAAGTAGTAGTAGTAGAAGCAAGGAAACACAGGTTTTCTGAAAGTTCTGTTCAAAATGATTTAAGATAGGTTCATTTGTCTGAGTTATTTTCTGTTTCAGTTGTAACAATTGAGATTTAAGAGGAGAGATAACTCATTCACTGCTCTAACTTGAACTTCACATAAACCTCATTTATTAGATAATCCAAGGGAATGTTACTTGAAAAGCACTATAGAAATTTAATCCTTTATTATTATTATTATTATTATAGAGAAAAATCACAACTTAACAGGTTGATATTAAGCACTAGCAGAAATTCTGCACCATTTATAAATCACATTAATGTGTTGCTTGTTTAAATAAAAACATCAGCTTATGACTGTTTGTAGAACACTTATGCAGTATTCTCCTTCTTATACAACCGTGTACATATCTGTAAATATTTGTAGCCTTGCAGCTATCTGTGTAATGAGAGATGATGCATTAAAAACAGAAGTCACATTAATCGTTTTTATACACTAAGTCAGGTGGTTTTATTTTCAGTTCACATCTAAATGACTAGTGCTCTTTAGCCGACAGCATTGAATTGAAGGAAAAAAAGATACAAGAAATAGAAATCTGCTCTTATAGTGTCAGAATGACCCATGACTGTTGCTAAACATAGCAACTAATTATTGGTCCATTTGAAAAACCTTCTAAATTTAAGGGAAGTAAACTGAAATAAGTACAACTTTTCCATTTCTGAGTGACACAACCTATTAACACACAGGAGGTCAAATCAAATCAAAACCAATCAAATTGAAAGTGCCATGTCAAGACAGAAATACACTAGCAAGGCAGTCCATGCTGGGCATCCATAAAGCAATAAATTGGCTGGATGATTGGCTATTAAAAATATGTGAAATTAGCTTTCATTGCATAATATCTATCACAGCATGAGCTTTCATTATAATGGATAGGACTAAGGTAGAAACTGAAAAGAGGAAATAAGGAAGAATTAGTGAGGGGATCCCTGGACATTTGGAATTTATTTGATATTTTTCTTGATCACAACTTGACAAGCTTTTGCTAAGTTGTAGAATATTCCACGTATCTGGGTAGAACACTCAAAACAATTAGAAAGATAAAACACATTCTCAACACCTAATATATGAACAACGTCAGTAACAAAGGGTTTTGTCTTTTAGCTGCCAAAAGAAATAAAATAAACTCTAAAGACAAAAAAGGAATTTATATCAAGATGTTTTCTATCACAATAATTTAATTATATCATGATGATGATTAGTATTATTATTGTTTCACCATCTAACCCTACATCTGCAGGATTTTTTAATTCAGAAAGTTGGAGAAGTGGCTTGAGACTGAAGGTTCACTGGTTCACCTTTCCAGATTCTGATGTTCTGTTGAGCAAGGCACTCGTTTGCTCCTCAGGTACCTGACATGACAGGCCACTTATTCTAATCTGCAGTCAGTGTGTATTGTGTTCAGCTAGTGATGGGTTAAATGCAGAGGATAATATACTGACAAATAAGATTCTTAATATTATTTCCCATGCTCACACTATAATAATACATAAAACTAAGTAAAGGAATATGAAGGATTTGGTGTTGCTATAAATGTACCCAAACAGGAATCTAATAAACATTTTAAACTATAGCAAAGGAAGGTCTGCTTGACAGATTTTACGGGATCACAGTCTCGTCCTGCATTCAATGCTCGACAGCCAACAATGGCTGACGCAGAAGTGTGCAGTACACAGATGATAATGATGTTGTGAATATAGAGATCAAAGTCTTCCCGCTCTGTTGATTAAGCGCCCTAACAAATGCATGTATGAGGACAGCCTTATCACCTAGGACCACACAGAGGCCTTTCCATATCTGCTGCTCTCAGATGGCCAACCTGCGCCTGCCACGTGCGACGCTGCCAAATAAAAACACCACAGGCATTGCCTCTGTGGCCAGCCTGGCCTGCTCATTTGACTGATGAAAGAAATCATTCTGAGTTTCTCGGTTTTGAAAAAAAGAAAAAAGTTTTAAATGCCTTATCCCTTCAGGACAACTAGTCTGTAATTAAATGTAGCACAGAAGGACATACAGTTAGTCTGGCAAAATTTATTTGGGTTTGTTAAAACTTCACAGCTTTTGTGCCCTTGTTTACCTTGGCTTCAATTTTTGAGCTTAAAGCAAAATCTGAGTATTTGTAGACTGGGAATATTATCTTTGTGGAAAAGGAAAACAGCAGAACAGCTTTGCATACGAACATTAAAATGTTTCGTTGAAAAATCTGCGTTTGTGCCTTTTCAATTAGGCTCAGCAGAAAACGCTCCTATTTTGTATACAACCTGTTTTCATTTACGCAAGTTGATAAATTGGCTTGACCCTTTGTTCTGGCATTTCTTAAGGTTTTTGAATTGTCTAACCAGTGTGATTAAGATCAGTTTCAGTCATTACACTAATGGACATGCATTTTAATTAATGACATCCTCATTTGCATTGCATGTTAATTATCTAAATCATTTTGTCTCATCTGTTCTCAGTAATTAGTACCTATCAACAGCTCCACTGAATCAAGCCATTTCTAGGAGATAACTCTGCTCTTCGGCTGTGGAAGAATTATTTTGTTACCTGACTGAAGTTATGATGTTTAAGGATGCCAGACAAAAACAAGGAAATTACTTTAAAGCTTAAGTTATGAGAGACTGAACTCCCTGGTTTGTTGTGATGTCAGTTCAAATTCATGTCTGAACTCTGAAAATCCTGACTTTGATGAAGCTGAAATTATAAAATTTGTTACTTGAAAAAGAAAAAAAAACTTAAATTATTCATTTTTACTTCTTTTATGTGATTTCATCATTTTCTAAGCTAAGTCCCGATGAGCTAGCTACATTTGAAAATATTTTTCTTGCAAAATGATCATGCACACATCTCCAAATTCCTCTTTTGATCCTATTTATACACATCAGTAATCACCTTTGACCAGGTGTAGTGATTACCTACTGAGTCCCAGTTATACTTTATGTATGAAGGATAAATCACATTGTCATAATGATTTTATGAGAAGAGGTAAAAATAATGTATTCCAGTCTTATGGGTAACAGTGTGGATTTACTGTATATTCTATGTGACAGCAAAGATCAATATATACTCTATAATATCATCAGTAGTCTCATTGCAGTATTAACTGATGTAACTTAACTTAGACTGTAGCGTCATTGTCATTCTATTCACTATAGTGGAAAAGTGAAACGCAGTTAGTGATTACTGTGAGGGAAACTAATATTTTAAAAGCTCTCCCACTGTGTTCTTCATTGCAGTGTGGACACTTAATTTAATTGTACTGGGTGCATTGTCTTTTGGTTTGAAGAGAAAACGCTAACTTAATAATACACCAAAGTCTAAACTCTGTGACTACTGAGACTGAAAGACGTGTCTGCAGAATGGAGACCTCATAAAAGGAACAAAAGTATCAGTCTTACCTGAGAGTAAACATCTCCACAGGAGAGTAGGCTGACACACCAATAAAAGCAGAGACAGTTTCCCTCTGCCTCATGGGTATGGCTGGCACCATGACCATGAAGTTATTATCCAGCCTGTGCTCAGTCAGTGGTGGAGGAGCAGGGTTCTGGTAAAGCCTCACCCCTCCAATCCTCTTCAAAGGGGTGGAGGTATAGGAACCAAACAGCCCTTCCTGGCTCGAACGGATGAAGTTTTCCTTCCTGGCCTCCTCTGAGTGACACTCCCCTGCTTCTGTGGACTGTAACATGTAGTAGAGTTCCACAGGAGTCCCCTCAGATATTTCAGGGTTCCTCTGGCGTCCTGGCACTACGCTGGGTGGGCTGAACCAGCTGGCTAAAGGCTCAAGCTCGGCCACGCAAAGGCCCAGCTCCCCCTTCAGCTGGCAAGTTCCACGGACCTCCTGGGTCTCATGGAAAGCAAACATGTGCACACAGGGAAGCTTGTCTATTGCACTGTAATCATCCCAATCCCTGCCTGCGATGTAGAACAGAACCTGGACTTTGGGCTTTGCCAGATGAATCCTAGTATTCATCATAAAGGTCTGCACCTTCCAGTTGAAGGTGAAAAGGGAAGAGTGCGGAAAGGTCCCCGGGGCCTGGAGGAGCTCTAAGGGGACAGGCTGCTCCACCGACAGAGGCCCATAACTGGCATTCACAGAGGGCAAACTTCTGGCCTGATAGATGAAGAAAGGCTCAGTCCGTGACATCAAGCTAGAGTTCCTCATGAAGTCCTGGTTGGCCTCCTTCAGGAAGAACACCAAGTCAGTGTTGAGCACCTGGTAGTTGACTGGCAGGTACGTGGGGATGGAGGAATATCTCTGCAATCCCTCTAAGACTCGACAGTCAGCTACTACAAGACAGAAAAAAGACATGAGTTAGCACAGCCACATCACAGGATCATCTGTTGTAATTTAATTTATATGTAAAATAATAACATTGTTATATATTTAGTACTTTAACAGCACTTTACACACTGTTTTGACAGACAGAGCCAAAACAGAAAGCTCACAGCTAATACAATAACAGAGTGTAACACTGCCACAGTATTGGGTCAAATAAGAACAAGACAAAGTTCACGGTATACATTCAGGAAAAGCAAGAGAGGAAATGATGCAAAGTATGAGATGTTGAAAGAGGATGGAAAAGGTGTGAGAAAGAAATGTGCAAAATAGTAATAACAACAAATGAAATAAATCATTAAAAAGAGAATGAGAACAACAAAAGCAATGATAAAGCTATTAAGAGAAGAAAAAGAGACACAACAGCACGCCAAAAAAAAGAAAGAGAACTAAAAATAACACAATAATTTGAAGAAAAACAATAAAAAAATAACAAAAGAATATAGTAAAAAGAAATAAGTTACAAAAATCATATAAAAGCTAGTCCATGAAAGTGTGATTTAGTAGTAGTTTTCTGTGCCTTTGTTTTTAGTTAGGTTTTTTTTTTTTTTTAAGCAAGATAAAACTGGAAGCTATCAAGTAATGACAGGTAAAGCAAATATCTAATAATAGAAACACAGTGACTGAGTAACATATGTTTTCAAGCGCAGACAAGAAGATTGGTATGGTTGTTTATTAAATGAATTAAATATGTGTCACAATTACAACTAATCTCTCAATCTGTGGTTTTGCCCTTCAATATTCAGGGGAAAATTTCAAAAACATTTCCCATGGTCACGCAATTCAGACAGAAACAGAACAACACACATATACAAGGTTTTAATCACAATCTGTGTGGGCTTTGACCTTCTTCTCAAGAGCAATCTGCTGTGTGATTACACTCCCACAACACTCCCCCACTTCATGCTAGCTGGATTTCTTTCCTCTGATCACTAGTGTAAATCAATGTCCGGACATATCAGACAGAGATTTGTGATTCACTGCGCCCTCCTTGACCCCAGTTCTGTCCCTCAGACAGATGCGAGGGTGCAAGCAGACGCCAAATCTTCAAAAACCAGGTACAGCACTGGTTCTCCTTAAAAGAATCACTTAGCTGTTTCTGAGTAAACTCTGTCTTTGCGACAGGGGACAAAGACTTCTGAGCAACAGAGCACCACAGAGCAATTTGTATTTTTCCTGAACAAGCAGGAGCTTTGGGTCGTTTGTTGGCAAGAGGCATTGCTGTATACGCAGCATTACACTGCTGACAAATGAACAGTTTGATAGTCTAGTAAAAGCAAAGCAAGAGAAAACATTCAGGTACAAAGCCATCCTCTGGTCCCTGGGTAGTAATGTTGCCCCTCTCATGTCCAACCCTTCATGTTTAAGCAAAGTGAGCTCTAGCTACACGTCCGACCATCTCAACGCACTGTAACGTGATTTATTGGTTTCACAGCTGCCGTAAAGGATTAAAATGCCATCACGTGTGTTTGTTCACACAAGCTGGAAAATAAGATTGCATGCATAGCTCACTGCTCTCCCCTCATTAGTAAATCAAGACAGAATGCATACTAAGAGACTGATTTATGAACCTGACTCACATTTTACAGTAGGCAGCAACAAGAGACTAATGAAATATTTGGACACAAAGAAATAAAATAATTGCGTTTTGAGAAGGAAAACACATTAGGACTGAACATCCGCTGGTCAGGCTATGATCCAAACAACATTAGTTATGATAAGAATCAAATCTAACAGAAGCAGATAAAATATATATCTCCTAATAATAACAAGTACTGTTACATGTGAGCAAGCAGGAAGTTTTTTGTTTTTTTTTAATAGAAATCCTTGATGGAAAACCTTGGGAAAAATGAGGTTTGTGAAACTATTGAGAGCATCTACCAATGAAGTTATTGGAATTCTATTTAATACAAAGCAATGAGGCAAAGTTAGTGTACAAACAAAATCCAAAAGTGCAGTCATCTCATGATAAAATGATCTATTCTAGTGGAAAGAAGGAAATGGGACAGAAAATAGAAAATCCAATACAAATTATGTCTATGCCAAAACTATCAGTGTGTCAAATAGAATATCATATATAGGCCTTGACACTCAGTGATAAGTGTGTTTCTGAATAATACTGATTTGACACAGATGTGTTTTAAACTATTTAACTGGCTTGTATTAAAAGTTCAAGAAATCTGAAATAAGAAGGAGTGTGTGTAGGCCGGATCACCTACAAACAGTATAAACATGCAAACCTAGTTTAAGACCAGCGAACACTGACACCAAATCCATGAAGTGGAAAAATAATTATGTCCAAAGCCAAACAGCTTGGAAATTTTCAAACTCAAATCCAACATAATCAGAATCATCCAGCCTGTGTTATGAATTTAAATTGATAAATAATACAAAACTACTTCAAAATGAATGACTCCCTCCTTTGCTCTAGGAGGAGAAATTGGAAAACACAGTATGGACCTACTTTTCAGTCCTCAGTAGTTCTTTGTTTTTATATGCAGCAGGGATGTAGCTTGGATATTTGGACCCACTAAGAGGAAACTGCTTTTGGCACTACTGTTAAATAAAATAATCCTTTTGGAATTTGGGAGGGCCCTCTCCAGCTGTGGCCCCTACAACTGCCATTTATACAGAGACAAGACACAATATCTAGGGAGACATTTGTGTAACACCTACAACTTCTACAAATGTGAATTGAAAAAGACTTCAGCATTCATTTACAGTTGTATGTGTGGCCAACTAATGATACCAACACTCACTTTCCTGTTTGGTCTCTATGATGTTACTATGCTAAAAGTATTTTAACAACTTTTAGCAGCAAATCAATTATATTCACCAGTTATAGTCACAGTCTGTGTATCCGAAGCAAGTGGAAAACAGTCAGTTTATCAGAGCTTATTAACTGTCTGCCTGGCTGATGAGAATGTTCAGAGTGAACCAGAACAGTGGAAATACAAGCCATAAAACCTGCATCGAGCTAAAAGCCCCTAAAACACTGCAACAGCTGAGGGAAACTGGAGAGTTCAGTAATAATTTTCTGCAGGTTCATCATTACAAGGGACACTTTTCATATATAGCCCTGCAATCTAGTATAAAAATATTGATTAGTGCAGCTTTAAAACTTTCACATTTTTCTGTCATATCACTTAAAAAGAAAGGGCGCATAAAACATGAGGAAGACAATTAAGTTTAAACTGCCAAAGAAACACAGAAAAAAAAGAAAATAATGATAATTCAACTGAGAAAAATGTCTATTTCAGCATACACTTTATGATCCACATCATGTATAATTAAATTTCCCTATTGTGTGGCATTAAATTCTAAAAGGATAGCCAAGCATTATGCTGAGCCAGATAAATTCAAATGTTTGAATCTCTGTCTTCATTTTCAGTTTTTAATAAAAAAGGCTTTTTACTGCAGCTTTCTGCATAGAAATGCTGTTGAGGATGTGTTTCCTTCACAGAGCAGCTCCTGATGTAACCTCAGTGATAACAGCATCCAACAATCACTAACAGTGTTTGCCTCATTATTATATGTTACTATGAAAGCACTGTTTGATACTCTGACATGAGACATTTAGTCTTTCCTGTTATCTGTCACCTGCAGGATGCAATGGAAGACACATTTTATGAGGGAGCACTTTGGTGCAGACTATAACGCAGCTCCTTTAAATCAGTTACAGGTTATGCATGAAAGCTTGAAGGCACTCTGGTTGTATTTAAAAGGGGAATCCGCAGCTGCTGTCAGAATTAAATTATTTTCAGAGAAATATTGATTCTAAAAAAAATTCAGAGTGCAGCATATAGTTTGGTTGTCATTGAAAAACTATCTGATGTCCCTTGTACATTGTCTATTTAAGTTTTTCAGTTTCTGAGTTGACCAGCCAGAAGTTTTCTGTCAGACATGGCTGTGCAGAGGTGTGTGCAGCAGGGAAAGGCAGGTCCCAGATGTGTGCTAACTAGCCAAGCAGCAACGCCCCCACTTCCATACTGAACCTCATGCAGACTCACTCATCCCACTACCGGGGTTCCACGCTAGGATATGTAGAGCTGGAATAGGACCGATGGAGCGGAGAGCAGCCTTCACACTCACAGAGCCTGAGTAAATGAACAGCCACAATAGAGGAGTCCAGCGAGAGAGATGCCATGTTCCTGCCGCCCACTCCTGGCTGTAATAATATGGGTGGACACAGGAGAAGTGAATGGCTTCCTAGCTGGCCGCCTGGTCAGCTGCCTGGCTTTTCGCTTCGTCACACATGTCAAAACAGACACAAAATGAGGAACAAGAACAAAGAGCTCAAATAGGAAGTAGCACAGGTTGATGGAAAGCAAGGAGTAATAAATAATAAGGTGGACTTACGATGCTTTGATTCCTGGATTCATGTTTTCACCTTCTCTTTCATATTCAGATCAAATACAAAAGGCTTTTGCAAATTTGTAGTCCAGATGTGATTTTCAAGAAACACAAAACAACAAATCATATTGCAAAGCTGACCGAGAAACGCTCTTTGTCAGGGTTTACAATTACACTCCTTTTGACCCTCATCCTGACCCTGAATCATTCTGAGCTTTGCCATGAATGCCAAACAGGACAGTGTTAAACAAGAGGGATGAGAGAAAGCTTTCTAGGCCCATCGAATTACCCGCATCATATTTCTCACCATGTTCAATTAATAAGGGCTATTGAATTTGTGCCCATGCGTCAAGAATAATAAATACAATATTTCCTTCAAGGATCATTTGCAGATGATTTATGATTTTGAGTCACCAAGAAATTTGAGAAAGAGGGACTGGAAAACGAATCAATACATGACACAGTATGGTATTACTTCATGTCAGCCTCCATAGAAAAGGAATCATTCAGGCAGATAGGAGTCTGTGTAGTCTACCTAGCTGATAACAGGGTGGGGGTTACAACCAGATAGTTAACTTTAAAGATTTTCAAAGGAAATGTACTACACAGGTGTCTCTTCTTTAGCTTTGAGATGAGCTGCATTCAATGACCAATAATTGCTCTTGATTAAGGGTCAGTTTAAATTAGTCTATGGGAGTGTGTATGCTGGCGACTCTGCTGCAGGACCTGCCGGGGATGTTTGCTGCCTCGCCTCTAATGGATGGCCATGTTTAAGACGCTAAGAGCTAATAAAGAGTAATGGGCCTGTGGCTTCAGTGGGGAGGAGGAAGAGCTATTTTGAGTTCATGAGAGAAAGCATCATCTCGGGGATTAAAGAGTATCGACCGTTGAAGAGTAAACACTGCAATGCTGTGCCACTGGCTTATTTGGTAAAGCTGTGGATGGAATAGACAAACCCAAATAGGCACCGCTCTTAGTGGCTGGGAAGTTCAGTGGGGATGTCATTAAAGAATGCTGAGGACGGCCTCCAGGTGCAGCGAGGGGGCCCGATACGTCTGAACCAGTGTTATCACAGCAGGGAACAGCAAACTGAGTGGCAAGAACCCTGGGCATCCTGCGGGCAGAGAACAACACCTCCTCTGTGCCATCCAGTGCACATGGCTAGAGGGGAAAGGGTCTGAGAGCTTTTGGCTTGTGTTAGGAAGATGAGACAAGCACATATCTGTGTGCCAATCAGTATTCCCCGTAGCCGCTCCGGACTTCTCTAAAACATAAACTGGGCCCCCTTAATGAATCTCTTCTCTTCACACTGGCCTTTATTGCAAAACGATATCGTAAATCAGGCTAAATACAGAGGCATCCGCAGGGCAGAGTCAGTCGGCCTCTTTGTGAGTGCAGAGGGACATTAAATGCTGAGTGAGCTCTGTTAGGACTGAGAAACAAGTGGACACAAATCCAACAAATACCCACTGGTTAGAAATAATGTGACAATTACAGAGCAAATAGAGACCTGTAGACTTTGTAATTTTGCCACATTTTGTTCTATTATATGATCAGAGTTACCTTCTTTAGCTGTGATCATCTTAACACTGCTCCAAATTGGTAACTAAAGGAAATCGCAATTTAGAAAATATTCAACATAAGTAGCAAAGAAGATTGATTATCACAGGCAGTGCTGTAATTTTGTAGCACAGAACTAAAGTATACTTCTCTGATAACTGGAAAATAAGAAGGCTGCTTCTGACAGTGTGAGTGGGTGTCAATCAGAGTATGTTACTCTCCTTCTAGGCATGACAGAATCTTTACTAGACAGTGTGTAACATGTATAATGTACATACACAGCCCGGCCACAACACAATGTTTTGTTGGACCACCTTTAACTTTGATTATGGAATGCATTTATTTCAATTACTGCATTCATTTTTCACTAAGATCTTATTTTGCTGATGAAGAGTCGGATCACTGTGTAACCTGTTCTCCAAGATTCTCACAGGGGTTCAGGTCTGTGGTGGCCAATCCATGATCATTCAGTATATTCAGGTTGTCAGCTGATCTCATCTTTTGGACACATAACATTGCTGAATCTAGACCTGACCAACTCCAGCAACCCCGGATCATAACACTGCCCTCGACTAGGTGTGTTGGGTAATCACTTCATCCACCTCTCTTCTCACCCTGATGTGCCCATCACTCCAGAACAGGTTCAATCTGGACTCATGACCACATGACCTTTTTTTTTCATGTCTCCAGAGTCCAATCTTTACACTCCCTGACAAACTGAAAAATGAGAAGCTACACATCGGCTCTTACTGATGTGTCGGACAGTATATAAATAAATACATATTTGCGTTACTGTGGGATCATGGATGATAGTGGGAAAAGCTGCAAGTTGATTAAATCAGTTTAGAGAGAGGGAAGATTTTGCCTCAAATCCCTTTATTTATAACAAGGTGTGAAAAACAGAGCTAGTAAATGAAAGAGTTCTGTGCCTCTGCATTCTTAAGTGCCTCCTTATCCAACCCTGCTCCCTCCCCAAATCTACTCTCCCCAAGGTCATTCACATACAGTGTAGGATGATAAATTCAGCCTGGAGCTCTCTTGACAAGCCTGAATTCCTATAAATGCAGCCATGCTGCGATGATTTTTGGCTAGGCGATGTTTATGAATCCTGTGCCGGCTTTTTGTCTAACCTCCCTTTTCAATGTTCTAGTGCATTGGACTATATGTTTTCTGCTAATGAATAACAGATCACTATGCTAATACGTAACCCTGATCGGATAAACCTCACACTGCAACACTCATTAAATGGGTGTCTTTTGAAACTGAATAGTCCATTCAGATAAATTGCAGAGCAAAAAATTGAAGGCAGCAGTACACTTGAAGTCAAAAGAATGATGTGAAGCAAGTGGTGCAGGTGCAGATTTACATGAGGTGGGGGAAACTGAAGCAAGGATTTGTCTGCTAAAATTGAAAATACATCGCCTTGTGCAGGAAATTCATAGTTATCCCAGCTGTATGACACCAGTTCATCTATGCACAAAGATAGAAACAGAACAGAGAGAGCTCTAGTAGAAAATAATCAAATAGTTCCTGGTGAGTCACTCTGTTCCAGCAGTCAGTTGAACCAAAATAATACACAATTGTTGGGAAACTGTTACATCTTTATTATATAACGACTCTAAACAATTCATATTATAGAACATACTAAGTTTTGGACATGAAATAAGTGGCATCTGTATAATAAAGGCCAGTTTCAAGTATGTGACAAGTGACAACCAAAGAACATGAGTCATGTTACAATAATACAACACACCACTGCTAATTCTGACTGTAACATCATTAGTATAATTGTGAAGGTCAATACATACATCAGTAACTTTATTTTCTGTGACATCTTTATCCCACAATCCAAGGCACAAGAGAAATAGAGAAGCTGCTTATTGCTGATGGAACAACAACATTAATATATTTCTCTTGTCAGTAACATACCAAAACCTAGAAAGTGGTATAAGTTTCCAAAGTTTGTGAGTTTGGTAGTTTCCACCATTCTAAAACTTGACCTTGACTTAAACAAAATAATCAGCCTTGCATGTCTAAAAAGATTTTAGCATTGAAGGTAGACATTATATCAGCCTGGTCAAAGCTAACAACATGTCAGTGACTTGATTCTATTTGTAACTACATTCACAAATCATAAATTACAGGGCTGATCCTAATTTGTCCCCATGAACGGCAATATGTTATTATGGCAAAGACAATGTTCCACTAATGTTAACCATTATTAGACTGCAATCATAAGAGTTAGAGTTAAAAATGCACTCTACATAGACATGTTGTATATCTACCGCTTTATTCCTGCAGGAAAACAGGCATCTCGTCTGTTTGCACAACTGCACCAAAGGACTCGGCAAAACACAAAATGCAATTAATTAATTGACAGTGATATATTGAGGCTGTTGTCCTTTGTAAACATAAAAATAAAAAAGATCCTCTGATCCTCTTATTAGCGGCATTGGTTGTGATGGGTGTTTCTGCAGTGGGGTCAGTGTTAGTTTAAAATGATATACACATTCTAAGATCTTTAATCCTTTGGACCTAAAATATATATATATAATTCTTTCCTCCCTCCATAGAATTAATGTCCATTTATCCTGCACTGCCTGGTTCAACTCTAAAAAGAGCTTTTGTTGTGGCTCCAGATGGACTGGCTTTAAATCTGCAGTTTAACCTAAAACCTGTCAAAATAGGAACGAACTCCACGAACAAGTAGCTCTATTTTGGGGAAGGGGCAAGAAAGCTATTAACGCAAGAAGAGAAAAATGTTCCTATTTCAGACTTGATGAAAAAGAAATGCAGTGTGTTTTCACCGACAAAGTCTGTTAGTTCTAAAGAAATATTACCAACTAGTAATGCAGAGCACATTTTGTTTTTAAAGCCTTCCTCCCCAGCTGCCGACAGAACTTTTTTACAGTGATTGACAGCAACTCACTCTAGACACAAGGAAACTAGTCAGCAGGAATCTTAAGACTAGCCCGAGACAACCACAGACTACAAGATGTCTAATGTGCAGATAAGGGGGCAGCTGTGGCCGAGAGGGCTGGAGAGTTGGCTTGTGACCGTGGGGTCACTGGTTCGATTCGGACTGGCAGTAAAGTTGTTGGCTGATGTGCCCTTGAGCAAGGCACTTAACCTTTCATTTCCTTTCCCAGGCACTTGATACGGCAACCCCACTGCTCCTAGTCTGCAGTGTTGGTGTATGTGGTGTGTTCCTGCATGTTCTAGTGATGGGTTTAAAGCAAAAGGTTAATTTCAGTGTGTGGTGGGTGTCTACAGGGTGGGTGAAAACTAACTAGGCATTAGAAATTGCTTATAGAATTTTTAATATCACTGAAGTCATGACGAAAATATTATTTAAACAGACAACACTAATGGGGAGTTCTTATTTTCCTATTGTCTTATTTCTTATTCACGGATTCAGGAGGTTCTCAATGATGTCCCAGATAATGTCCTTCAGAAGGTTGTTCATTCCATCCCAGGCCGTTTGAGGAAACTGTTTGACGTTAGGGCTGCACGATATTGGAAAAAAACACAACATTGCAATTTTTTTAACTCTGCGATATATATTGCGATATGAAAAAATACTCAGGAGGATGTAATAGCTGTGTGGTTGAACAAATTAGTTGTGTTACCTCTCGTTGTGGCAATAGATGTAAGGCACTTTCAATACAGAACATGTGCTTCAATATCATCCTTTTTGTAGCTGAAATAATTCCAGATAACTGACGTTGCTTTTCTTTTTGGCACCAAGTCTTCGTATTCTGTGATTTTCTCTTGTTCGTTGCTCGTTTTTCAATGTTGTTACCGGCGACTCACTCCACGTGCAGGGGTGTGGTCTGATTAAAACTGATTAAAAACGATTGTGATTGGTGGATCGCTGTGTGCAGTATGTGTCAGGTACCCTTGAAATCAGATGAAAACACAAGTTCATTTGCCTCCTACATTGCAGAACCTACGATGTGACTAGGTTGTGACAGTTTTCTTACACCTATATCCTACATTACTGGCACTAATATTCACCTGAACCGAACTGTCAGCAGTCTCAGAATTCGCGAACGTCCCCATGCACTGGGGCGCCGTAAAGGGAGGAGGTAAATGTGAAAAATTCATGGGGCCCAGCATTTGTGTGTCAGTGGATACAGGTAAGAAGTTGTGAAAATTTCATGTAAGATCCACAGTATAATAGCGGAACAGAACCCAGAAGCTGGACGTTGAAAGTATGTAAAGTTTCACGGTCATTTCACACCAGTGTTAGTTCTGTTAGTTATGGACCACACCCCCACATATATAATTGCCCCCACCCCACCCCACAAATCGCACCCTGGTGATGACGATGCTCAAACGCTATTTTGTGCAGCTCTAGTTGACACCACCAGTGCTTAGGTTCAAATATTTACTTTCATTTTCCCACATAATAAAGAACATGTATCATTTGTTTCAATAAATACATAATAGGAATATGGATTTTATTGCCAATTTTTAATGCCCAGTTACTTTTCACCCACCCTCTATATACTGACAAATAAAGAATCTGAATCTTAAGTAGGTGCACAAACAGAACCTTATCGTAACTAGTTCTACACACATTTGTTGGATGCAGATGCCAAGCAAGAGCCACTGCAGTGTTTCCTGACAAGCTAATAGATGGTCTGTAAAGAAGGAGCCAGTGTTCATTTAGCACTTTATAGTCTCAAAAAGGTGAAGTAAAATGTGAAGGTCCAGATATCCATTATGCATAGCCCCTTATTCTTGCAGGGCTGTGATTGGCCACTGACATTTGTCTCTGACACTGGCTAAGAAGCGGGAAACACACTGGACAGGTCAGCAGTTTGTCACTTTCTCACTGACTTTCACACCTCAGGGTGAATTAGAATCACAAATTAACCAAATACACTGCATGTACTTCAATTGTGAGAAGAAGCCAGAGCACACTGAGGAAACACACACAGCAACATACCATACAAGTCAACACACAAAGGCCAGAGCTGGGTGACAAGTTCAGACCACTAAAGCACACTGCAACATCCTATTAAAACTTATATAAAATAAGTAATTGCATTAGTCAAAACACACATTTGATCTTGACCTCCGGTGTCCATAAATACTTGATGGCAACAGAGGCAAGGTTTTGTTATGACTGCAAGACATTACAGCAATATCAGCTATGTTTGTTTAACAGTCACATAAGGCACAAAAACAACAAAAACAAGAAATTGCTCTCAGACTTCAACCAAGAAGGAAGTTCACTAAGAAATGATGCTTCCAAACGTGCAATTCTGTAAATACAACTGCAGAATCCAGTAATGATTGGCAGGTATTAGAGTGATGTGGAAGGTTGCATCAGGGTGTCGGCTACTCACAAAAAATAAGCTTACCGATGGATTTTTTGAACTCACACATATTTGAAGTCGGCAAATCATTCCCAACAAAATTATTTTCATCTTCGCTGTTTCTAAGGTTGCTTCAGTATAAGAATTTTTAACACCCAAGTGCATTTTTTTCCTCCTCACACTTTCTGAATTTAATATTCTGTGGACCAAATAGAAAGCTTTCATGGGCCCCATTTGACCTGCAGGACATCAGATTTTGATATCTGCAGTACAGTATCTACCTGTGCTGTGTATGTTCCTCACAGTTTATCAGTCTGGTTGTTAATAGACATTAAGTGCAGCTGGTGAATCCTCTTTGCTATGGCCTTGGACTGAAAGTTACTGTGTGCTTGTTTAAGATGCATTACTGAGTACATTTCACAAGGTGATGCTTTATATCACTGCACGACAGCAATAAAGTTAAATATACTGTAGCAAGTGACACACATATAGATCACATAAACCTCTGATTTGACACCTTGTCCATTTTATAGACTGATGACAAATTATGATGTCTTTTTATATTTCATGAATACCAAAATGGTCAAAAAAAATCACCTCTTAATATGATTTGCCCCGTCACAATAGTCTCTAGATGATCAAACCCCTGAAAACCCATTGAATCTCTACTCATGAAAAGGACATCTGGAACGTCTATACATCTTCCACAAGCTATGCCATTACAGTAACAACAGTAAAAATGTTATCATCTGTTCCTTATCAACTTTATATAGCCCCAGAGAAGTTGCCTAGCCTCCTGAACACAGCTGAAGTTATGCTATTTTAAGGTGTAAAATATGAAATATAATGTATAACACAGCTGTTTCCTTTTATAAATAAGACAATGCACTGAAAATGTGCTAAGGAAACATCACGATGTTAATGGTATTACTAAAATTGTGTACCATGCCCAGTAGAAGACAGTGACATCTCATTAAAGCTATTACCGAAGCAGCTGTTTGAAAAGCACAATTGAAGACAAAAACATGATCTTGACCTCTAAAAATATTACCTTGTTATATGTAATAAACTTTTGGCACTGCAGGCAGCTCTGTGAGTTTCTTTACCTGCTCCAGACAAAAGAATTCAGCATTTGAATTTAATGTATTTAGAATATATTTGCCTTTTTCATAAACCAACACAGCATGAAATCGTATGGAACTTTGGTTTCTACGGATGATTCGGTGGCTTAACATCTTAACATCCGTCAGCGAACCCACAAAACCTTCTTCAGGTGACTGACGACCAATCATTCCGCACTGCTGAGCTGGAAGGCGTTATTTATCTTCTAAAGTGGTCTGAAGAGGAGTGGGATAATGAAGGTATAGATGGCTGCGAGTTTTATAGTGGACTGCAGCTGGACTGTGTGACATAAAAAGAAGAGTGACATGATACAGAGAAGTACCAGAAAAATCAGTAAAACCAGTGAACTTGTCAAGAGTAGCTTTTAAGGAAATGCCACATATCTGCTTCTAACACCAATTCCTCTGGATACATGGCTTTATATCAACAAACAACTCCATTCATTGCTCATGGTTGTCTGGTGAATTCTGACATTGACTAGTAGCATTTGAGACAAACTGAGTTGCCATAAATAAAGAGCAGTTTATGCTAGATTGATATTTTCCCCGCCCCCCGAAGGGGAGGCAAGGAGTATTGTTTTTGGTTCAGTTTGTTTGTTTCGTAGTTAGTTTCTTTGTTTGTTAACACTTTAAACTATTGGTTTAATTCATATCAAACTGGGTTTACAGATTGCCAGTGACCCAGAACAGATGTCATTTCATTTTGGGAAAAATAGGTCAAAGTTCAAGTTTTTAATTAATTTTTTTAAATCTTTTTTTTTTCCATTTACTTATAATGGGCAAAATTTCAAATATCTGTAGCAGGAAAACAGTTGCTTGAATTCATACATAATTGGGTTTATAGATTGCAACTTACACAGAATAGATGTGATTACATTCTGGGAAAAACAGGTCAAAGTTCAAATTTTTTTATTAATTTTTTCAAATCTTTTTTTTTTTTTTTCCATTTACTTATACTGGGTAAAATTTCAAATGTCTGTAGCAGCAAAACTATTGGTTGAATTCACACCAAATTGGGTTTACACATTGCCAGTGACATAGAATAGCTGTCATTATATTTTGGGAAAAATAGGTCAAAGTTCAAATTTTTTATGATTTTTTAAAATCTTTTTTTCTTCTCTGATTTACTTATGATGGGCGAAATTTCACATGTCTACAATAAAAACCAATTTTGTTTCAATTTACTTTAAACTTGGCACATATACATAGGCAATTGATATGCTGACATCACCACACACATAAACATGATGACATCAGCTGAATCCATGCCAAAATACGCTACAATATGTACAAGGGGCGGGGTTTGTTGTGCCTGGCACCACTTGTTTCATGTAATTTGGTTATTTCAGGGAATAATAATAATAATAACTGAGGTAACTACAGCCAGAGAGTGGGATTTCAAGGGATCTCTGAGCAGTCGGTGTGAAAACGTGGCTCATTAGTTTAGTTATAGCACTACCATTAATATGACTGAATGCTTGACACTAGGTATATGGTTCTGTTTCTGTATCACCACTGCCTAGTTGTTACAGCATTGCTCTATTTCTTACAACATGAAGAGATATACCAAAAATAAATCACAAGTTTGCTTCTCTGAAATTGTGTGCGACTCTAGATTCCTTATCAAATAATTGATAGTATTCCTCTGTATACCTCGCGTTTGGGTTTATGTACTTTGTGTAAGGGAGGTTTGTACTTGTGTTTTCAGCTTTGTTCTGTTGTCTCAGAAGCGAGTTCATGTTTACTGTGCCATATCACAACAACAAGAGAATTCCTCTTAACTTCTCATCTATCTTCATCCACGTAAGACTGCTGTCAGAGAGATCAACCCACCTCTCTCTTCTACTCAGCTCTCCCCAAATATATTTCTCATTCGGTAAAAGTTGCCATCTTGACATGCAGGTCAGATCCTGCGTATTTCTTAGACAAACACTGGCCTCAATCTTTGAAAAGGCCAGATAAGTACAATTCCTGACATGCTTAGTTGTTCTATCCTCATCATGTTTTTCCTCACTGCTTCCTTATCCTCTGGCACTGGAGAGTATCAGTTGGTAAAAAGCATTTGGTTTCTTTTTGTTTCTGGTTAAATTAGCTATCCTGCACATGGCATGTGCAATTAGGGATGGAGCAGAGATTACATCACTCTGAATTTCAGCGGCTGCCATAGTCCCAGAACATCTAATTACAGGCTCTTCACACAGCAGTCTTCAAGGTTCTCTCAGATTGCACAAAACAAAACTGCAATAGAAATCAAATGCAGTCCATCAGGGCAAAGATCCATTTTCCAGCTGCTTGTTTGTACTTTTCTTCATTTCATATAACTTTGTATGCCTTCCAAGTGCATCATGTCATGGTCTTCATTATTGTCAATGGATCCGTGCCATAACTGAAGACTGGAGTGAAATGTGAGGGGGCAGCTGTGTTTTACTGTTTCAGCATACAACTAAAACCATCTACTGTGAATAAAAACCATAACCAATGAACTCAAAAACAGTCAAATCAAACCTTGATATTAGTCTTTCTGTAGAAAATCCAAATATGCTCTTTTACAAATAATAATTTTGCTTTTAATGATTTTAAAGATGGAAAAACTAATATTGGAGCACATTCCACAGGACTTTTTGACATGCTTGGTACATTCTAAGACTGACACATTCACCCACATTTGGAAACCCTTCATGGACTATACTAAAGGAAATGTGTCCTCAATTCTGTCTTGGGCTTTCATCTGCTCAGAAATGGACTCTTATATAGATATGAATGTGCTGGGAATCTATGCTGAGTGAAAGTCTCTAATTTTATTTATTTATGTTATTTATTTATTTATTTATTTATTTATTTATTTAGACTGTGGTGCTGGGCAGTTTGGTTTTGTTCTGTTCTGAAAAATGAAAATTTTATAAATCTATTCTTAGAAATGCATGTTCTCCCGTGTCTGCATGGGTTCTCTCTGGGTACTCCGGCTTCCTCCCACCATCCAAAGACATGCACTGATAGGTTATTTGCTTAATCTAAATTGCCCGCAGTTTTGAATGTGAGAGTGATTGTTTGTCTCGTCCAGGGTTCACCCTGCTTTCACCCATGAGTAGCTGGGATAGGTCCAGAACCCCCACCACATAAAGCGGGTTCAGAAGATGAATAAATGAATGAATGAATGAATGAATGAATGAATGAATGAATGAATGAACGAACGAATGAACGAATATTCTTGGAAAAAAGATGGAAAAAACTTAAGCTGACATAATGAGTCAGTTATTCAAATAATCAACTGACTGGTGGCTGAAAATAATTGGCAAATGGTGAAAACAGATTACTTTTTTGTCTCCTGGAAAAAAAAACAAAAATTCTAGCTGCTCCAATCCTATGTAGCATATGAATATAACTAATCCCAATTATGTTTCTGAGCAGGTGGAAAGGGTGGTATTCAGAGTTGCATTAACACCCTTATATAGTTTTATTCCCAATTTGAATTAAACCATAATATTTTTAAGCTAATCCTCCATTATCATTGGGGTCATTCCATCTCTGCCTGGTGTGGCGCCTTCCAATTTGTGTGAAATTGAGGGCCTCGGGGTTAAGAGGAGAATCTGCAGGAGCAGATAGTGGTTCAGAATGAGCCATGGCAGAATGTACTAACTGGCAGCGCTGCCCCTCCTGGCCTGGGTGACACCACAGAGCTCCACAAGACCATTGACTCAGTACTACCACAATGTCTGTGCTGTGACTGGACAATCTAATCCTCCCTCGTCATCAGCTCACTGTCCCCAGGCAAGAGAGCTACAAAACAGCATAAACTGGACCAGGCAGCCAAAAACTGAGGACTCGAGGCTGCTGGACAACAGTGAAAACATATCACAAAAACACAAAGACAGAGTGTACAGAAGATATAAAACAGTGTGGCAATGCTTATTTTCAGAAAGTTAATGTGCTTCATGCTCTTTGTCTATGCATGGAGTCACACAGACTCAGAGAGTTCGCTCAGGGGAGTTCATTAAGTTAGAGCCACTCCTGCCAGACTAACTTGTACACTGATTGAACTCTGAGGTGGCCATTTCTTTCACATTGATTAGAGACCTGTGATTGTGTCAAGACTGATTGGGGACATACACATACACTGGCACTGCAATTACACCAAGTACCATCTAAGCTAGCCAGTGGTTGAACTGTACTTCAGGTCTTTTACAATTATCTCCACTATAGTCAACGAAGAAATAATTATTCTGTAGAGGTATTTCAGCTGAGTCCCAGCTTCAGAATCAGCAATGTGTGAAGCACACAGGTGTCCAAGTAGTCTCAATTATATACAAATGAAAATAGCTTTGAAATAAAGTAATTTACTATCATTTTGCACTGTAAACTATACATCCACTAGCCTTCATTTGGACACTACCCACAGCTCATGACCATAGGTGAGAATAGGAATAAATATCCTATTTCATAAAGTTGAGAACTTTGTTTTTTGGCTGTGCACCCTCTTCATCACAACAGATTGTTACAGTATCTGCATCATTACTGATGCTGCCTGTCCACTGCCAGTCGACCTCCCACTCCACCCTACCCTCACTCATGAACAAGACCCCAAAATACTTAAACATCTCTACTTGGGGCAGCAACCCAAAGGGGGCATTCCACCCTTGTAACCACCCTGAGGTTCATGGCCTCAGACTTTGAGGTACTAATGTTGCCCCTAGTTGCTTCACATTTGGCTGCAACCCCCCTTCCCCATTTCAAGCTGGAGGTCACAGCTTGATGAAGCCAACAAGACCACATCATCTGCCAAACTGGACACCCTCCACCCCCCGGATGCACCTAGAAACTAGCCAGTCCTTTTGTTTATTTCATGCTCAGTCATGATATTCAATCTACAGTGACGCAAAATTAAAGCCCTATTCACACTGGACTAATATAACCTGTGAACCTTCTGTGATTTGATTTGACCCCCCATGGCTGTGTTTCATGTGGCGCATTCACACAGGATGCCTGATTTTTACTGACATTATTCCACAGTACTGCTGTCAAGGGCAGGTTTCCCATGTACAGATAACTCTCAAAAAAAAACAGGAAAATGTTCCTTAGTGTAGCTGTCATGCATGTCATTCATCCATTTTTTCAGATGTCACTCTTCTAGAAAATTTAAGTTTGCTCTTTCAGTGAATATCCTTGCTATACTGTGACATGAGCCTCCAACTAAAACACTAATAAAACCTAGATCTATCATCACCAGTGCAGCTTCCACCATCCTTAAGCAGGAAACAGGCTGAATAAATGCAGAGAGGAAACACGATGTCGCATATCCCATGATATTACAGAGCAGTTGATTCAAACGGGGCTAATATTATCACTGGACCTCTGTGTTTGCTGAAATAGGGTAGGTCATTTAGAATTCTTACTTTACAAATTACACACATGGCTGATTCACATGAGATTAAGATTGCAGATTACCTCCACAGCTACTACAAATTACCTGAGGTTCAGAGGTAACACTAGTCCTGTGCAAATCTGGTTTAAGAAAAGCAGATAATAGTCCCATTCAGGTAATTGAATAATTGAATTACAATTCAGTGATTTAATATTTTCTGTAAATCATCAGGATTTTTGTAGATTTGTCTCTTGTTAATGAATTTGACCAATGAATCTATAATTTGACAAAATGTCTCAGCCCCTTCTTAACAAAAATATATAAATCATTGAAAAAGCCTAATTTCACCAGTGAAAACTTCATTGAGTTACACCGCAGATGGCTGCTTATATTGCACAAATTGCATAGTTAATCACCACTGCAAATGACTTTCCAGCTAAGTAAGATAAAGCTATGGCTGTTGTGGAAACATAAGTTCCATGGTGTGTTCAAGTCAAGATCTCATTCTTCCATATTTTGCCTCAGCAGCGATGCCTTATTATTCTACAGGTTTGCCCTTTGATCTGGCTGATGAGAACAGATTCCTTAATTACATTCATTTGTGACCCGGATAAGAACCACAGAGCTGTTTCACTGACAATAAATATGTTGATTCATGCAGTCATTGTTTCATATCAGAAGCTTTTATTTATTTTTTGCTCTAAATTATCAAATGTGCTGTGTCAGTGGCACCTTTCTATCTGCCGTAATTCATTCTTCATCCGGATGTATATCATTTTTCTGTCACAGATGAGAAGGCACAACAAACTCCTCAGTCTTGTTCTGACTAAGGCAGACAATAGTGATTATTCACAAATACAAGGGTCTGCTCAAAGAATAGAACTAATATATTTCAAAATTAAAATTCAATGGTAGTTTTAAGGCTGCTGCTCAGCATTCTGCTGCATGAGCGCACCACTCTGAATCACAAAGAGGCACATGACTCCCATTTTAACATAATCTTGACAATCAATCAGCCACACCACAAAGAAGTCAATGGGCCTTGACAATATGTACCTGTCAGATCATTGCCTCTAATGCATTAAGCTCTGATGCCTCTGATAGACAGCGACAGCTCCACGCACAACAAAGTGCTCCACTCTCTCAGATGTACTGACAGCCTTTTGTCCAGCCACCTGCCTGTGATTACTCAAATCAAAAATGCATAACCAATTGGAGTTATAGACGAATCTTCACAGGCACAAATTAAGCCTGACACAGCTAAGAAACAGCAGAGACAGACACATGCTGCTCCAAATCGAAATGTCTACACTCTTGTTAAAGGAAAAAGAACAATCATGTTACTTTTCTCTTGTTCATGCTATAGTTGTGTCTGTAAAAGACACACTAGTTGCAGCAAAATACAGTTATTGACTGTATTATTCATATTGCACAAGCTTTAATGCAGGATATCTCACATAAATATCCAATAATGTTAGATGCTGTCTTAGCAGTTTCCAGAGAAAGCACCCCCACTAATGACATTTTATTAATGTACTGAAGTAATAAAAACATAATGCACAATCCAGTCTCTAGTCTGTTGTTTTGTTATATCAGATCAGTAGATTTCACATTACAGTAAACACTGCAAATGTAGTTTTATCTCCCGTCTGATGCAGAATAAAAAGGATGAGCTGGTGAGAAAGCAAAAGAAATATTTACAGTATATAATAGAGAAATAGGTTAGATTACAGAGTCATACATCAGCAATGTTGAGATGTCAGAGTGTTGTTCATGGGAAAAGTGTAAAAATGAAAGAAATGAGCTGCAGTCTTACGTTTCCTGGTCTGTGTAGTTGCAGTAAAACAGAATAAACAGAAGAAAACATCAAAGCATAAGTTCAGTGCTGAAAAAATGACTAACAAACTGCACCCCAGTATTTTAATTCTTTCCTGAGAACATGATTTTAGTGACAGGCCATGTGTTACAAAACGATTGCATGATCATAGTGTCTGCACTTAATTCCACACTTGTGCAACCTCAGGAAGTGACTGCTTTAGGGGGGGTAGTCATGTCAATCAGGAGAAATGCTGCTGAGGTTTACAGATGAACAGGGATGAGAAGAGGATTTGAGAAACTGATTATGAAGTTGTTTCATTTCCTCAGAATCAGTCCCAAAAAGATGCTCTAAACTCTGCTACAACTTCACAATAATTTGTGTTGTTGCTGGTAAGGTATTTTGATATTATCCTACTACATAAAATGTGCTCCTCTGCTCCACTCTGCTTTCTCCCTGATGCACTACACACCCCGTCGATGCAGTCTGGCTGGCTGTGAACCCCCCGACAGATTTATGAAGAGGAGGTCTTCTGTTCAGACACAACTATCCACTGATGAGAGTACGCACAAACACTGCATCAGCATGTTTGTCAATTATTACAATGACCCCCACTCCCCTCAAGTACACACACACACACATACGCACACATCCACAACCCCTCCCTTTACAGCTTTTACACATTTTCCATTCATTCACCTTCTCTAATCATGAAATTGATTAAATTGAATGTGAGATCACGCCTATTATAAAGAGGCAATTAACAGAGGGCAGATGTGGTGTGTGGAAATATTATAGGACATTATACTGATGATATATGAATTTATGGGGGCAAAAACTCTCTCTAGACACAGTGGTTGGAGAGCTACAATGTATACCTCCCACACACGTTTTAAGTATAATGAGCATGACAGCAATACAACGGATTTGGATGAGTTCTCCTACTCAGTGCCTTTATAATGGTCATTAAACAAACAAAGGTGCTACATTTCAACTACAACTCTGTAGTGTAAAACCTCTGTGATGGATATTAATTACACAGCAGAGAAGTTCAAACGCAGCTACCATCCTTCTGCTGTCCTTTTATGATTCTATACAGAAACTACAGAAAAGACCCAAGCAAAGACAAATTGGATTTGAAGGGAAGGGGAAAATCTGCCTCTTTTTATCAGTGCCCTCCGTCGCAAATCTCAGAAGAGCACCACAGTGTACTCAAAGCACAGCTGTAAGATAGCCTTGATAAAAATACCACCAAGCCAGGGATTTCTTCTGTTCTTTTCATGTTCTCTGATCCAGAAATAAACACCAGAACTGAGGAACTGCCAACAAACCGACAAATTACATTACAGTTCTTTATCCAATGTAAACTCACTTAAGACAGCGCCTCATTTAAGTCCTAATGACCATATGTCACTTATAAGGATATAATTGTTGAGCTGTCATTGCACTAAAACATATATAGTTCTCAATACGACTCCCTAAATTTACAATTTTCCTGTGCAAGGTAGAATGATGAAGATGTTTCTCCACACCAAGTGGCTTAGAGATATTGAATAACAACAACAAAACCATAAAAATTCAAATCTGTCATTTGATAATTTACCTGAATTTTATTAAACTAACAAGATGAGAGGAAAGATTTGCAAACTTAACTGTCATTTATAAATATTTCTACACAAATCTAAATTAGATTTTGTCAGAGAGAAAATAACATTTCCTGTGAGGTTGCAGAACATGTGAGGATCATGAGTGGGCTTACACGGAGGATTGACTACATCACCACATCAACCCTAATATCCCCCATCAGTTTCTGAACTGGCATTTTGAAACCAGTAATCTGCATTTTGGGCATCACTGTGTTTACTTTCTGGAGTCGGAAGTAATCATATTTGGCCAAACCAGGTACAACTACAGGAGCCTGAGGGGTCAGAGGTGAGCTAATGCTAAATGCTAACTTACTGACATGGTAAAATGGTATAACTCATTAGGAATTCCATGACAAAGTCATTTTTCAGTCTTGTTAGTGGAACCTTTAATCACAACCACAATGATGCTGCATGTTTGGGAAAAAATATGTTTTATTAAATATATCAAAACTCTGAAAGTCTGACTTCTGTCTGGCAGGTGAGCGAGCTGTCATACAGACCTGTCAATCAAAGCGCAACATGGAAGACGTTAAAGCTTCTATTTGATTTGAGATCTAATTCACAGAGGAAAACTTTCGAGATGCACCACCAGATCACAATCCAAATAAAATGGATGAGGCGAACATGACTCCAGGGAAAAAAGGGGAAAGGGAAAAGTTCTACCTAAGGCTATTCGAGCCAGGGCTTTTTAAAGCCAAACAGAGAGGTAGGGCTTGGGCTAGGGCTAGGGCTTGATTTTGAAGCAGAGGTTTGTAGGAGCAACAAATTTAGATTTTGGTCATCTATACTGCATAATATTGTGAAAAGATTCAGTATGTCTGGGGACATTTCAGTATGTATAATGAATACAGACACTTTTGCTGAGAAGAAAACTGTTCTGACTTAACACAGTCCACTGCTGCTATCGTAAATGCAAACTGAAACTGTATTACACAATACGGACGCCCTCTGTCAATTCTGTGCAGAAACACCATCAAATACTCAGGTCCTGAGCTCATCTCAGATGGGCTGGAAGATGTTGCAAATGTATGGTGTGGTCAGACAAGTCCATGTTTCAGCTTGTTTTCAGGAAAAACAGGCAAAAAGATGAAAATGCCTGTCTAGAATCAGTGATGATATGACGCTGCATCAGTACCCACATGACTGATCTGTATATGTGTCAATGTGAAGGCATATACGGGAGTCTTAGAGAGACATACACTGCTATCAAGTCGACATTTCCCACTAAGTTTGTGGTTATTTCAGGAGGACAGCGCCAGGCCTGATTCTGCAGAGGTTTCAACAATGTGGTTTCACAGTTACAGAGTGTGTTTCTGTCTCCTACTGAAAATGAACTTCATGAGGAGGAAAATTTAACAGCTCAAGTCTTGTATAGTATGAGAAAAAACTCCTCTTGCAAAAGTGAAACAATTAGTATCCTCACTTCTCAAATGATTAACGAATGTGATAAATGTAAAGTTGATGCATAGTGGTGACGCTCTGTCCCAGATGTTTTCTACAGTGCTGGAGGCGTTGAAATTCATCTACATTCATTTACACTCACAAAGTACAATTAAGCTGATCTATGAAAACATTGAAATCTTTTCCTTGTAATTTTGTTAGCTGAATTCACTTGAATTAACAAATCACAGACTTTAGTGCATTTCAAAAAATATCTTGCTTTTCTGGAAATGGAGCATGACAGTGCGAATGAGAACATTTTTGACCCAATTTCAAAGCATAAAGACATGAAATAAGCTCTCTCTCAGCTGGAGGTTAACATGTTTTGGCATCGAATACATTTGAGGTGTGCGCAGTTTCCTCTCATTTTTATACAATCATTGATTTAAGTTTTTAAGTTGAACTAGAATTACGTTCTCGTGGTTCTGTCTGTGCCAACCAATCATGTTGTAGTTAACATCCATGCGTTTCCAGGCTAATTAAATAATTAGTGCTAAATGTGTTGAGGGAATATTTTTAAATGTACATTTTCTTTTTTTTTTTTACATGTATTGTTCTTATGAATAATTTTGAATGAGAAATTTTGAACATTGTTTTCAGTTACAAACTATTTTAAGAGTAGCTCAGACAACTGAATATGATGAAGGAACAACCACCTGATTCTCAATATGACTATAATCACTGAGCTTATGATAGACTTCCAGGTGAATTGGAGGATCTCTATCCTGGATGTCAACCAGGGGGAGGAAGTAAAGCAAATGGACTTTTAAATCAATAAAAACCTGAATTGATCTCACAACACTCAAGCCCTTTTCAGACATTATAATCTCTCTGTGAAGATGACATTATTGACTTTTTTGATAACAAATGCTATTACTTCATCATTTTATCTTATTGACCACCTCTGTGACAATTTGGCATAATCTGTGTGTGAAATATTGAGTCATGACTTGAAGGGTGTTTTGTAAGGCTGGTTTGAACTTTGACCTCTGCATTCTAATCAGTTCATCCTTCAGCCCAAGTGAGTCTGCATTCTGTCAAGGTGAGACACTGCCTTCACAAGAATGGGATGGACAGACCTACAGACCACCCAAAAACGTAATGTCTTCAGCCACAGCTGTCGCTGACATGGAGGGATGAAAAATGCACAGTTTTCTGCACATGCAGTATGTCACCTCTCTCTCATTTCTTGCTCCTTGCTTGCTCAAGGACATGTGTTGTGAGGCTTAAAAGACTGCCAGGGGCAAAGAAAGGAGCTGGATTTTGAGCCACTGTACCGAGATACCGGGCCACAGCAGTGGATCGTTCTGAAGACAATTACAGATAATAACTCTCCACTGAGAGGGAACCCACGAATCTCTGTGGGGTTAATAAAAATGCTGGTGGTCCCAAAAAAATTCCACAGGACCAGTCACACCCATTGAAAGGGATATCAACATATAAGGACGGACACATGGTGGAGACAAGAGACAGCACAGGCTGTGTGCTTAGTATTTAAAGACATGGAATAAAGGCTATCCTTGTTTGATCCCTTTTGGATCTAGTTAAGCTCAAGGATAAGATGAAGGGAACAGTCCTTACAAGAATCCCACAGAGGCTAGTACACACTTAGCAACATATATGTGTGTGTGTGTGTGTGTGTGTGCGCACGCGTGTGCGTGTGTGTGTGTGTGTGTGTGTGTGAGATATCTACCTTTATCTGATAATATTTTTGCTTTTTAAAGGTATTATTCAGGGTCACACCAGAATTCCCTAAGTCTTCCCTCCCTAATTATGGCGTCCTTATGCTGTGCAGGCATTTTTCTAGCAGGGATTTGATCCACTCATTTCCTGGAGCGTGTTATCAATTTTCATCACTATTCACAGTGAGAAGCTGTGTCCTGCAGCTTTATGACATACAATGCTCAATTAGGATCATACTGTGTATGGTTACTGTGAAGGCCTTGGCATATGGCAAACATCATTACCATTCACTTCAAGCCAGTGAGTCAGCACTCATAATAGGGGCACTGTCAAATAAGAGTCATCCTCTGGGCTCCACAAAAGACAAATCATTGAGGTGTATATGCTCAATGGTTGTGTGAGATACAGTGTGATAAGAGTCTGGAAATGTGTGACCTTTAATTGTGAAGGGAATTACATAACTGGATTTTGTGGAATTTATATAAATCATACTGCAAAATAAGTTGATTTTTTTTGTTTTGAAAACAAAACTTAATGAAGAGGAATCATGAGTTTCATTACTATGGTTATTTGAGACAGAAAAAGTTCCTTTGAAAAACATACGAAGCCAGGAAGTGCCTGATAATCAGTCACAGAGAACAAAATAAATTGCTTAAATAATATTTTGGTTCAAAACTTTTCCTGAAAGACAAAGCAGATTCATTAGCCAACCAGCTTCTGTCTTATAGTACATTCTCACTGCAAATGCCAAACTAAAAGCTGCTCTCCTCCTTATGGCTCCAAATGACTGATGGACTGTCTTATGCTCAGAAACAGAAATAATGTATGCATTGTCAAGGACTCAGACCTGTGCTGTAACAAACAGATGTTGTCTTTCATAAGCACCAGTAACATTTGTATTGGCATGTTGTGCTTTGAGCTATACAGAGCTCTCACCACTGCAGGTCTCTGTAACTTTTCCTGTAAAATAATTATAAGCTTTGAGATGCATTTTAAGTAATAATTTGACAAGCCGATAGGGAATAAAGCCCCGTAGCTGCTGTTGCACAAAAAAAAAACTCATTTTGAAATATTCATGAGATAAATGTTATTTAAGGCCAGAGCTGCTCTGGGTATGTTGAACAGGTGTAAGGCGTCTGAGCGCAGGCTATTCTGTGTTCCTCCTGATACACAATACAAAAAAAACCCATTATATGTAATAATTGTTTTTGAGTATTACTAACATAGCAGCTGTGCAAAATCGACTACTACTATGGCATGCATATATATTTGAAAAGGAATTCAGTCTGCAATGATTCCATAATGTTGCATCTCCATGTATCTGAGGTTGGATTTGAGCCTAAATAATAACAAAGCCACGCTTCGAGATGTCTAATCTCCAGGCTACGGTTTATGTTCAACTTCTTAATGCGGTGTGGGACATACTTTGTAGGAAGGGCATATGTGGAAAAACTAAAACACACATAGGCGAGTAGGATGAAAATGTGCTTACCTCCCAAAAGTAACACCAACGACTGAAGCGTAAGGAAAAGCAACATGTTTCTTGGAGTCCTTAGGAAAACAAGAAGAATCCCCACAAATCTACATGAAAGTCGAAGTGGCTTAATTTAAAGCAATAACTCAACCTGCTGCATCGTTGGAAAAAAAGACGAAAAGGCAATTTATCATGTAAAAAACTGGAACTTCATCTGAATGCTAAAAAAAAATCATCGTGCGTAAAAGGGAAAAATGCAGGCTTTTTCATAAGTGTCTTGTCTACTTCTTAGTCGAGTTCTCATCTGAAAATCTCAAAAATTGAAGAGGATTAACTTGCGCGCCGCTTTGCGTGAGTCCTGCAAGCATTTTTAGGAGAGAAAACAAATGCTTGTAAAATACTTAAGAGCCTCACTGGCAACGGAAACGGCAATTCGCCAAGAAGTCCCACAACAATCTTCTCATGGAAAAAAAAAAAAGAAGTGAGAACGTTTTCAACCCCTTCTCCTCAGTTGCTCAGTTGTTCTGCCGTTAATTGTCCGGATAACCAGGTTTTCTAAGTTGCTGAGTTGTGCGTAAAGTCTGAAAAAATAGGACGAAGTCAAACAGTTCCCACCCGGCATCATGTGTAATAAATATATAAATGTAAGGAAGTTCAGGATGAATCATAGGTCACCGTACATCCACAGCCAGGGAGCCTCGTCGTGTCGTGAAGTCCTAATCGTAACTCCAGCCGCACGCAGACACGGCAGAGCGCACGGTGCTCTGATCC
Organism: Apogon hyalosoma; assembly: GCA_037367295.1. Lineage (NCBI taxonomy): Eukaryota > Metazoa > Chordata > Actinopteri > Kurtiformes > Apogonidae > Apogon > Apogon hyalosoma. Next base: position 21,755,596 of record JAPQRP010000030.1, read on the forward strand.
CGGAGCCAAATGTTGAACTGCCACCACTAATTAGACTCTGGCACTGGTGGTTCAGATATTTCCCGAAATCCAGGCTTCAGCCCTTCATCTTTCTGTTAATGTGGGTAGGCTATGGGCTACAGTTTCAGTGGAGCTTACGCACTGTTGGTCTGTCCAATGCGCATCGAGAAAGGCAGAGGAGAAGAAAGCCTGTAGCAGTGACAATATCTGCCACATTTACCAGAGGGTGGGAGGGGGTGGGGGGGCGTGTGGCGCTCCAGCAGCAAACATGACATCTCTTACGTGATGCTGGGAATAAACAAAAAGTTTTCTATGTGCCTTTTTTGGGTTCATGAATTTACGCTCTGCCCAGACGCATCTTCTTCTGGTATTGTTCATAGTGTGATACAGGACAGTCACCACGCGTGCGTATACGGTCACCTCTTCATATCTGCCCTGTAGTTTCCTAACAGCATCATTGCCCTCTGTTGACAAAAGAAATGACTTTTAAAGTTGACATCGGACATTTCCACTTGAGCACTTTATTGCGCCACTTGGCAGGCGCTAGCGACCTCATGTGGAACTGAGCCGAAAAGAGTTGGCGTATACAGGTAGACACAGATGAGGATGCAACTGAAAGAAAAGGTTGTTCTGTTTACTTCGGTAATTCAGCACTTTGACTTCCTCGATCCAGCCAGTGCGGTGCATTCAGGTGCTTAGTGACAGTGAGTGTTCCGTGTTCTCTGCTTTATCCTGCTGAAATGTCTCCCTTTCCATTCGTAGACCTACATACGTCTTATATTCCATATTTATCCGAAGTCATGAGGCATAAAGGTCTTTCCAGGTGTACATTTTTTTTCCTTCACTATGTGTATGTCAGCCCTTTAAAACTGCAGACAAGAGCTCTTTTCATAAGGTAATGCATGACAAATAACTTCCTTCGGTAAAATATGGCTTTTTCTCATACAGCCTCTGATGCAAATGCCATTCATGACATTATGTGAGATTGGTGGTGTTTGCTGCTGCTGCTTTTGTAATTGTTGTTGCTGATGAATTCATCAAAGCTGAAGCAGTTTCCGAGCAGAAAATGAAAAGAAATATGGTTTGTAATTCTGTAATCTAATTATTGATTAAACCATGAGCCACAAAGTTGTTGTTTTTTTTCCCCCTTCTGCAGGACAGATGGTGTCGTTTAGGAAAGATAAAGCAAGCTCCAAGAATACAAAAAACAGAGATATCTGATGTCAGCCACAGTACCATCATTCTTTTCCTGTGGATCTTTTCGTGGCTGTGCCTATCTTCCATGCTGTGATCAGAGGGAGGTGAGGACCTATCAGGAGTCTGCCTTGTATTGTGATTGTATTTAATAAATAGTCTTAGGGACACCATTTGTTAAATCAGTGTCATTTTGACTCATGAACCAGACCTGGATACAAGGCAGGGAAAGGATGGATGATTGGCTATTGTTTTGAGATATTATTAACCTAATCAATATGTGTTTGTATTAAGAGTTTATACCGAGAACTTCAGTGTTTATGAATCAAAAAGTTCCACATGACAACATGCTCACAGTATTCTCCTTGTCTTACTTAAAACTGTATACGTACACAGTGCACTACTTAGCATCGTGATGTGTATCTTGACCCTGAGTACACCTTGTACTGCTATGAATTTTATGCACATTAGGTTTTATAGCCCTGCAAAAAGTCTCCACTATCACATTCAGACATGACATCACAACCTATACTTTCATTCTGGTAAATATTCAGTACTTATGCTTCACCTGGCAAAGAGAAACCAAATTATCCAGAGCACTACCTGCACTCAGACTGAATCCAGGTGTGACAATGTTTGCAAAAGTAAGAGAGAGTCTGAAATCTCCAGACCACTTAATCATAGTTGGCACTAGTGCATTTGTCCTAATTGTAAACCATCCTCTTTTGTTAGCTTCAATATCCATTTTTCCTTAAAAAGCCAAGTGTTTGCTTCCTCCTGAATGTGTGCAATTTGATCCCGGTAACAAATTCAGTCCCACACTCTCCTGCAGCTGCAAAAAGCATCAGAGTTGGGAAGGCGGGGGCTGTAATGGTAGTTTGAAACATCACTCACACAAAGGCTGGTAGTTGTCCAAAAGTAGCTCCTCGAGAGCCCGATACTCAGACAAATCCCTTGAAGCCCACGCTACAACGAGGTCCATTCAGCTGCTGGAAATCAGTGTGCACACCAGACAGAGCCCAAGTGGCTTAGGTTACACTGTCTGTAGCTGCGAGTCATTAAAAAAAAGGAGCTGTACCCTTCTCAGTACTCCATATGGTAAGTCCATTTCCAAGGCCAAATTACCAAGACATCAGCCGCTGAACAAATACACACTCCATCCATCTCTTCTATGAGGAAGATTTAGAATTTTAAAGAAAATATACAAAAGAGCAATTCCAGCCAATATTTGATTTATGGGAAGGAGAACCACATGTGATTGAGCCTTGATAGATGTGATGTTTAGATCTGCAGGTGTCTCAGAGGACAGGTCTTATGTCTGTGTGAAGAATCTGGAAAGGTCTCGGGTTTTTGACGACTTGTGAAAGACATGCCTCGAGAATAGACCAGAGAAATGCCACACCAGCAAAGATACAACAGAATGTGTTTCCACTTCCAGACACATATCACCACATTTTGACATGTGTTCTTTGGAATGATAGACAGTGAAGTGTGATACCTGTAAGAGCACAGAGTTGTGTTTCTTTCAATAAATCAAAATGCAATTTTTAGGGATACAGCAAAAAATACATTTTGGCCCTATGCATATGTTGTGTGTCTCTGTGGACCCCTCCCTCTTTTGATCCATGTCTCTGATGCATCTTATAGAAATATTTTACAAATCACTGAGCCATGAATAACTACAGCTTCAGCCACAGCCTCTTGAGTATTGGCTTCACCAGTTTTTATTTACTTATAACACTAGTTACTTCCAAAAAACAAAAAAAAAGACAGAAATAAATATTCTGGCCTTTTCAGCTGGTTTTCCTGCCTTTGAGGTCCGTGGTAGTACTAGTCAGCCCTATTCCCCAGTGTAAATATGTCCCTGAAAACATCTCCTATACTTTAGTGAATATGTAATATTTTAGAATACCAGTATCAAATGTAAATGCAGAAACATACCAAAGGCTGTCCTTTTAAAGTTTTCCCTTTGTCACCTCATGACCTCAGCCAGGTCCCTGGGGTATGGACCGGTGTCTCTGCTTTCCATTATACATAATGAATAGTCCCTCGTGTCTTCTTTTGGGTGGTATCCTTCATCCATGACCTTAACCACCCTCAGTAGCTTGTCCTCCACTCAGTTGGTAGACAGGAGGCCCAAATTCATCACCACCTTTCATTCTCCACCCTGGCCTATCTGATCTATGATAGCATTAATAATAACTGCTGCAGAATGCCCTGTCGCCCTCTGTGCTGTGCCCACTTCCTGGCCTGTGCAGATTACTACCAGCCATTCACAGCCCATTAAAACTGTATTTACTTATCAGACTCTCTGGAGCCATCACTGTGTTTTCAAGCCTGATGCCCAGAGGGAAGGCAAAGAGTGACCTTCCTAGAGTCTACAGAGATGCAAGTTACAAGTCTCCAGTGTGTCGTCCATTATTTTGCTGCCTAAACTGTACTAAAAGCAATGTCAGTCTCATAAGTACAGAAATCTACAGAAATGTGGCAGAACAGTACATGTGTTACTACTGAATGACAGCTATTTTGACTGTTATTACAGGCAAATACTACAATGTGACCATGCTGTTAGACATGCAGTGTGTTACTGTATTAACCTATATGAACTCTCAGAGAAAAGAGTTTCCCATAGTTGAGTTTAGGTTAAGTGTATGTGCCATTATTTTTGACTGACAGTCGAGCAATCAAGATAGCATAAATGGGACAAGGTGAACTTTCCTCATTCTTCCTCATACAGACAGTTATTTCTTATCAGCTGGAATGTGTCATAGTCTACTTTGGGTGTGCTTAACTTCCACTGACCTTTAAAAGGGCTGATTATTTCCATCCACAATCTTCACTCGGCAATACGCTGCCAGCACAAAAGAATATTAGGCCCAGACCTGCTGGTCTGATAAATCCAGCTCTGAGTGTGGAGCTAAAGGAAACCAAACCTCAATACTCTATTATCATTTCCCTACCTCCACTTTCACCTCGGCATTGGTATTCTGTCGACTTTCACCAGCAACTCTTTCACCAGCTCAAGTTCAGGATGTGTTGTTCTATTTTATTACATCTTAAAAGTACTTTGTATCCATGGTAATTAACTTCTACTTTATGCATCACCCTCCTGGGACAGCTTTGCACAGCTTTGCATATCCCAGAATACTTTGCAGCTGCGTAAAATCTCCTCAGCGTTGGGAGACTCCTGTGCCTCCAGCTCCCCTGACAGCACCATTTGATAAAAATAGAGGGAGAAAACAGGTCTAAATGTTTAATAGATTCTTATTTTACTCACAGTAATCTCGTAATCAGAGGTTGGGGTGGGTCACATCTATCACCCAGGGAACAAATAAAAGTCTTATTGTCCTGCTTCCTTTCACCTCAGGAGGAAATGTGGACCAGATAAATGATGGCCTTGTTTCAAGAGAGGCTCAATCTATTGCCAACGATTTGTGGCCAACAAAGTAATTTTGATACCGTTCTTTGTATTGATAGATGGGGCCTAAATTTAATAAAGAGCCAATTTACTCGGCTATAGGAATGGAACTGCTGTTATCTTCCCTCTCTTTTTCTCTTTGCCTCCATCCTCAAAATTAGACAGCAGGAAAAGACAAGCAGTCCTGGAAGTGATATTTTTGACAAAACTGTGTTCTTAAATACCATCATTAGCCTGTTCGATAACTATAATCCCGCAGAGTCGTTTTATCACTTATAGAGTGGTTAAATTACTATATCAATATGAAATGCTTGTGACTTTTTCTCCTCTGTTTTGTCGTCGTGTAAAGTAAATTTTAATCCTTACAGAGGACTAAAGCTTAAAAACTGTCAGCTTAGTACTTGGGGTCATATTTATTTGCAAATTTCCTGTATTTTCTCTGGAAGAGTTCAGAATTCAGTGGCTCAGAGGACTTTTGCATTAGTAGTTTTAAACATTACCTTGGTGGTGACTGCAGACACTTAAAATGCAATTCCTTGTCAACAGCATTGAAGCTCATTGTGCCGTGGTGATGTTTGGAGACCTTCTGAATCTTATTTCTTTTATTAATGCTAAGGCTGAGACCTAGGAGGGGGACCTGCAACAGAGATGAGCTATAGTATTGTTTTTTTTTCCCCGTACCACCTGCTGTTTCCGTTTTCTGCCAAGGAACAGTATACCCTTGTGACCACATGGTGGCAAAGGTAAAAAATTAACTCCGAGGTTGAAAAAAGAGGTTCTTTGTTTCACATGGAACTCTAAACAGGTGTGTGAACAAAGATTTTACTAAACTAATCACAGACAGATTTGAAAAAGAAGAGGCAAAGTAAATTATTCATGAGCACATGGCTGGAAAATTGAGGGCAAATTGACTGAGTTTGAAGATTGCTTTATTGATTAGGTAACTCACATGTGATAATACTAATTGTCTAGGAAGTGTCAATATTTTAATGAATTCAGTTCTGCTCAAATCTCAATTCAATCAAACCTGTTTGTTTTTATTCATACAGCATATATAATGGAATGCAAATTTCTCCATGCACATGTAAAACTGTGCATTCATGCATGTGCTGCATAATGTCTGATGTGTAACCATAATTTCCAAGATGTGATCTCCAGGCCTGTGCAGCACTGCTGCCACCTAAAGACAGAGTTTGAAAAGACCAGTGTTTAGGCATCCATCATACTGTCAGTATGGGACAATATTGAATAAAATAGCCATAACAGGAAAATCTGGTGAATAGTCAAGTGTGTTAATTAGCCTTAATCCTCAAACCAAGCAATGCGCTAACCAAACATCACATCCTTTGTTCAAATCGTCTTTTTTTTTTCATTTTACTTAAACATTCGAACAAAATGGTTTAATTTGTTTTACCTGTTTCTACACAAGACGGACATATCAATTTATCTAGTGTGATAGTTACAATACATGACACAGTATACCAGTAACAACATATGTTATGTTAAAAATCAGGCACACAGATGTGCTGAAAATTACATCTTTTGTAAGATTGCACTCTTCAGCGGCTCTCAAACTAAGCCATCTGTCACTGAATCCATGCACGGCAGGGGTTTGTTTGCTAAACAGGACAAAGCTGACTGTTTGCAGCCAGATGCTGTCAGCATAATGGGGCAGTTTTCAAAGATATCTGAATGCAGTTGCCTAAGAATAATGTGCCATATGGACAAAAATATATATTTTAGAAACCTAAGTGCCTGGGGTAAAGTATTTTGCTTTTTACATTTTTCAGTATGAATGTCAAACAAAATATGCCAAATTTAAATGAATAAGTTGTTCTTTGTTGGGCAGATTAGGAATTTCGAGGACAAGGCAAAATATTTTAGATTTTAAAAGTTTTCTTTTTTTTTTTGTTATACAGGGAAGCAAAGAAACAAAGAAACAAATAAATAAAAAACAAATAAATACAAATATTTTAAGGACAAAATCTTTAACTATATGTAATTAAATTACAGTTGTATTATATATTTATATTATTATATTTAGTATATATTTTTATATATTATATTTTATTTTCAGACACATTTGTGTTTTTATTCTTATTTATACTATCACCTTTCACCAGGCGCAATCACATTGTGTATTATTGTTTTGTTCCAACTTTATGGACAAAAGTGTATAGTGGACATTAAACAAAATGCAACATTAGAAAACTGGAATTTTAATAAACAAAAATATTCAAATTTTTAAACATAGCTGCTGAAACCAGTACTGTGTAGACTGTTAATCTTTTTTAGGGTTTTGTGATGAATTAATTTTAGGGTGTTAACTTTTCAAGTCAATTGCAACAGATTTAGGTTTATTTACAGCAGGCCTTTTGAATCACAAGATACAAATATATAATTTAATTTTACAGACAAAAAACGAAAAAGAATAGCTAATTTGCTAAAATGCAATGAGTAAAAATAGGTTAATACTGTAAATGACAACACATAAACCTTCTTGTGTGATTGAAATAAAATCAATATGGAATTTTATTCTGCACTGTCGGTTTTTATACCTGCACTGTTATTGTATTTACTCACACACTATTTGTACAGTTGTATTTTTTTGATGCCGTCTTTTTTTTTTTATCATATATTTTTATTTTTTACTTTTATTCTATATTTTATACTTATATTTGTGCTATAGCATGTATGAACTAATAATAAGCCTGAGTCAAATTCCTTGTTTGCGTGCACACATTTGGCCAATGCAGCTGATTCTCATTCATTATTAATTTATGTCATTGCTTTTTAAAATCTAAACTAATGTTTCATTTGTTTAGGTTGCTCATTCATCCATAGATCTATTTTTAAACTAGGCATATTTTTGTTAAACAGACTGTCAAAAGATCAAGTACACAATATGAAAATAACAGAGCGTAAAGAGGAACTTTCGTCATCTTTGTGTTCTTGGGGGGAAGAAAAATACAGGCGAACTGATGTGGGCGTGGTCGAACCTTCCTGTGCTGGAAGATAACGGCTGGGGCGGAGACGTGAGTGAATCTGTCATTTTTGTCGAAGTAATTTTACCCCAAGCATTGCACTTTACCAGTAATCCAGTAAGACTATAGTAAAACCTGTCTATAAGTTTAACAGTGACTTCGACGTTTAGTTTAAGCCTGTTTATTAGGACAGTTTAAATTGAAATATTCCGCGTTTACAGTAAGCTAGCCAAATGATAACACGCCAGTGTCAAGTCAACTTTAGCTTGTTCGATCATAAAAGTTTAAAATTTCATAGGTATAATACAGTAAATGTTTGAAAAACGTGCACATTGGTGGGTTTACAATAAATTTACGACCTCTTTTTAAAACGGCATTTTCCTGCTGAACTCTTGGTTACACAATGCAAGTTTACATGCAAGTGTTAGAGGAGCAAGTAAAATGGGACACACTGTAGTTCACACTGTTGCACTAAGAATATAATGGGATGCAGCACTACTAGAAACCGCACTACTGTAAGATAAGTTAAGATAAGATATGACTTTATTTATCCCACCGTGGGGAAGTGTCACAGTTAATAGCAGTAACATAAGACAACCAAGTACAGAGAAAAGACAGGTAGAAAATCCACAAACGAGTGAGAATTGAAATATAAGAGAGAATAAGGAATTTGGTATTTATATTAACAAAGAATTACAAATTTAAACAGCATTTACACATTTATTTACTATAAACTAGAAACAAAACCATGACTCTTTGTGTTACAGGTTCAAGAATACATTTACAATTCGCTGGAGATTGGAGGAGCCATGCCTTTCCTCCATGGGTTCCGAAGGATCATCTTTGAGTATCAGCCTCTGGTGGATGCTGTGATGTGTGTTGTTGGGCTGGATGAAGGACTTGGTGATCAAGACGAGAGGTAAAGCTGAAGGCCACAGTATGATTTGTTTAAAAACTTTGTGTACAGTACTTATTTCTACAATCTAAACGTACAACTTGGAGGGTAATAAGCACATATCTTTTATGTGTTGAGAAATAATCTTGTGACTTGATAAACATATGCATGTGCAAAAATACATGTATGTATTTTTTTATATGACCTTTATTTAACCAGGTAAGTCTACTGTTTACCTATTCTCATTTACAATGATGACCTGGTCAAGAGGCAGTGTAAAGACAGGTCAAACAAACAATAAAAAGGGAGACATCCACAACAAACAATATTAAGCCATTCATAACAGTGATGTGTATAAAATGAAAATAGATAAAAGCAGGTGGAACGTTCACAAACTGTTGCCCTCACAAAATTTTTAAAAGTTGAGAGTGGAATAAATTATCTTACTTTTAGTGTTTGTTGTCGATTATTCCAGTTAGACATTAGTGACATTAGGGGGTATTTTATGAAATTTTTGGTTCACAGTTGACAACAACTAGGTTTAAAATATAAAATCATACATTTATGACAGCGTGCTGCAGCAAAGGAACCTGGATCAAATTAGGATAAGGAGAAAAATAAGTAGAGTTAGTATAAGTTGGATAAAATGACTAGAGCTGAACAAGTGACCAGCCTTAGTTAAAGCAATGTTCACTGTGTTAACATGTTTCTATTATATATCACACCACTCCAAAAACAAGAACTGATTATCTGCTACTCACCAATACAGAACAACTCCCATTGTAACTCTGTGTTATGATGCTGAATTTCTAGACCTGACCCCAATGTCCTAGTCATGTGCCATTGTGTCCTTGGACAAGACACTTCACCCACCTAGCCTCCAGTGTCACTCACACTAGTGCATGAATGCATATGAATGGTGGTGGTCTGCCCCAGGGCAGCTGTGGCTACAAATGTAGCTTACCACCACCAGAGTGTGAATGTGAGAGTGAATGAATAATGGATCAATAATGTAAATCGCTTTGGGTGCCTTGAAAAGGGCTATAGAATTCTAATCCATTGTTATTATTATTGTTATTATTAAAAGGAACTCTACAGATTGTCATTATTATTGGGGAATGAATGTCAGAATAAGTAAGCTTTACAGTCACTGCAGTTTATACTACTCATCACTACACTAATAAAGCACAGTTGGGATTTTAAAAAAAAAACAACATGGTCAATAATATTCTTCTTCTCTACCCCCAGAGTCATAAATCCAGAAGAAGACAGCAGTGTGTGTACAGCTCTAGTGGAGCTTCTGGAGCGAGAATCCCAATCAGAGGTGTTTGTTGAAGGCATCAGCTATGCCCTGTTTAAGATGGCAGAGCGAGGACTGGTGTACGCTGCTGAAATCCTACTACGCTATGGAGCTGATCTAAACTTTGAAGGTAAGAAATGATTAGGGACTGTTTGCCCCTTTTTTTTACTTTTTCACTTCAGATATATTAGTTATTTTACATTCACTTGCCAGAACAAACCACTCTATACAGAAAATGTATTTTTTTGCTTCAAGGATGTTGGGAAAGATGACTGGTGTCTAAGCTCCCATCTTTTTCCAAATTTTGATGTGAGAAGATGAGTCTCTAATACAGCAATTTGTTCTCCAATTCAGAACAGGTGATGACAGGTTACACTCTGGAGCTTGGACTTTTTCCACTTTATGCACAGACCTGCATATGTATAATGATCATCTTGTCATTCATATACACTGGGGGAATAAGACTTCCTTAAGCAAATTGTCCATGGAAAGAGCACTATGTCCTGTCAATGAGTTTAAACCTGCCACGGCTCAGCCACACTCTGCTTTGGTGACCTCTGCTGGTTGTAGAAATTTCTTTCCCCAGGGACATAATTAGTGAATCCTGGCAGAGGTTGCCTTATTCATCTTTCACATTTTCTTGAACACTTTTTTTTTTCAGAAAGTTAACATTGACAAATTTAAAAACAAAAATTTCAAGTTTCTTTGAGCTTATCAAGTTTTTGTTATCCTTTGCCTTTTTTTAGGTTATGTGCCATCTGTCAGACAGGCTTTGTGCTTTGAGCAAAACTGTGGTAGTTACAAGGAAAAGACACACTATAATCTACTAGAAACAAATCAGTTCCTTATCCCCAGGGAAGTAAGACAGGGACAGGATGTGTTACATATATCACATGAAGCAGGTATCAACTCACTAATTTGTAGCACCAAATCAGTTCTGCTGTTTTCTACCTCTAAATCTGTGGTTGCTTGTGTATTGCACTATTTGTATTATCGTTTGAGTTTCTTTTTGTTGTTGTCTGTAGATGTGGTGGCTCTTGGCCGCTGAAGCTCTCGGACTCTAGATGATTGAATTATCCTGCCCAGAAACATTAACTGAAAATGTATTATTGCCAGAAATCTCCATCTGTCTGATTAAGTGTATATTCAGTCTTTGTCATCAAGAATCAGTAAATATGACGTATTAACATAACTGTTTGTTTTCCACTCTCCAACTCTCCAGACCCAGTTTCATATTACAATCCACTGCATATAGCTGTTTTGAGGAACAAACCAAACACTGTGAGGCTTCTGGTTGAACATGGAGCAGACATTGAAAAAAGGGACAGGGTAAACTAACTCTATGTCTATATGTCTAAATCAGATATAAGTATAATGAATGGATACATTACTAACCTCTCTGATTTGCTTTGTGAATACAACTGTATCTGTTACTTGGTAGATCCATGAGAGCAGTCCTTTGGATCTCGCCAGTGAGGAGTCAGAAAGGCTCCCCTGCCTGCTCACCCTGCTGGACTTGGGTGCAAATGTGAATGCAAGGGATAAACATGGTACATTCATATATACTTCTCAAAGTTAATACATTTGATAAATATTTCTTCCGTAATTCCTTTTTTAAGTATTATCTTTTTCCAAAGGAAAAACACCTTTGCTTCATGCCTTGGCAAGCAGCGATGGACTTACAGTACACAACACAGAGAACATTGAGCTTCTTCTTCAAAGAGGTAATGACTGTGAAATACCCTTCAGCCTCACTTTGCCTTCTTGTCCATTCACAGTCATTCACCTGCTTTCATAAACAGCATCACGTCTGAACTGCTGCTTTCAAAATCCTGTCTATTTGCATACCTGCCCACCTGCATGCATTCTTAGATCAAACTAAACTCTTAGAAGCAGTCAGGTACACACAGTTTCTAACTTACCTGAAAACAGAGTAAAGCCTGTTGGTCAGTCAAAAAGTGACCATTTGTCTCTTCAGTCAACTTATATTTCTATGTGTTACAGTGAGGAGACCCTGTAGACATGGGAACTTGCTTATAGAACAAGACACTTCAGACAGTGTTAGGGATAAATACTTAATTTTAAATCACTGGTTTCCAAAAAGTCACTGGATTGAAATCACATACGTTCCTTCTTTTTTACTACTGGGATTTAAAGCCAGTATGATTTTCCACTGCCCTCAGTTTTGTCCCAGACACATTACTTTCAGACTGTATTCAATAACAGATGAAGAGACTGATTTCCAGTGTCTTAGAATGAGTCTTATTTTATGCCTCATGTGTTTGGAATGTGACCATCCCAAATATTCAAGACAAACAGAAATCAAAAGGAACTACTGGATGACATTTTTCCAGTATTTAAACATATTGGGAAAAAAGGTGAGTATGTATTATCCCCTACCTTGTTTAATTTAAAACATATTTGACAGTCACCAGAACATTTTTTAGTATTAAACTAATTGTGTGTGATCATATTCTGTGAATCAGCTGCTGTTCTGTATCACTAGCTGGAGCTGTTACTCATATTTTATA
>JAPQRP010000030.1:21785677-21824889 GCA_037367295.1 Apogon hyalosoma
AACTGACCACAATGAACATTTGACAGATAAACAGTACCACAGTGCTTCAGTTTCAGCTTCACAGTTTGTCATGTCTTATGGATTGTGATTGTCTCGCTCAACTCACCATAGATTTTTTTATTAGTAAGTTTTTATTTTTATCAGTTACTAGAAATTTCAGGTGACCCCATTTGAAGTCCAGGCGACCCCATGTGGGGTCCCAACCCCAAAGTTGAAAGATACTGAGCTAAAGGGAGCAGAGATATGATCAAGATGTTTTGGCATGTGAAACATCAGTGTGTCATATGTGCACTGTAAAGATGAGTTTTATCAGATTTCTCAATAACACAGTTATGTCTCCTTTGTAGGTTTGCTGCCAAACTAATTGCAGGAGTTTTGGAGTTTAAGAAAATGATTGACACGTGAGTTGGACTGAAAAAGACATCCAACCTAAACGCTGCTGCTGCATAAGAAACTTATCATCATTAAATACAATTGATGACAAAAACTGCACATGTATAATATCAGCTGCTGTATCCTAGTGAAAACCTGCCTGTAGAGTATTTGAGTGGGAAGCCGCTATGTATGGACCAGTACTACCAGATCCTGTCCTCCTGCCGTGTCCCAGGACCAAAGAGAGATACAGTTGTCAATCACGCCATAGGGAAGACACCGCCCACTCACATAACTGTTGTTCACAACTTCCAGGTACTCTAGATGGCACTGCTGCTCTTCCCATTCATGTATTTGTTAGACATTTTCAACATTAAAACCACTGATGTGATTGATTCCCAGTTCTAAATTATCCTGACCTGATTTTCCCCCCAGTTCTTTGTCTTGGATGTGTATAACAGCGACGGCACCCCGCTGACAGTGGACCAGATTTACATGCAGCTGGAGAAAATCTGGAACTCCTCTTTGCAGACTAACAAGGAGCCCATTGGTATCTTAACATCACAGCACCGCAATACCTGGGGAAAAGCTTATAACAACCTCATAAAGGGTGAGCAGAGGACAGATAAAAACTGAACTCTTCTAATTAGAATATTTCAGACAAAATGTCTGTAAAGCGATTGGTAAAGGGGTCATGTACCATTTTATTCCTCCACAGACAAGACGAATAAGGAGTCTGTCCGGGCCATCCAAAAAAGCATCTTCACAGTTTGTTTGGATGCCCCAATGCCTCGAGTGTCAGATGAGCTATACCAGAGCCGTGTGGCTGCCCAGATGCTGCATGGGGGAGGGGCTCGCTGGAACAGTGGCAACCGCTGGTTTGATAAAACTTTGCAGGTCTGTTTGAAAAGATTACATCAGGAAAAAATAATAGAAAAGTAGTATGAATTAAAAAAAATTATATGTATTTATTTGCTAATCATCCTCAGTTTATTGTTGGTGAGGACGGTATATGTGGACTCGTATATGAACATGCACCTGCTGAGGGACCTCCCATTGTGTTCCTCATCGATTATGTAGTTAAATACATGTAAGTTTAACATGAAGTGTTTTATTTTTGATATTTTTTCTTTTCTTTTCAAGTAAACGTGTCCTCATAAACTGTGCTTTCCAATAGGCAAAAGACAGAAATAGTCCGGTCTCCCATGGTTCCCTTGTCCATGCCACAGAAACTGCGTTTTAACATTACACCTGAGGTCAAGAGGGACATTGAAAAAGCCAAACAAAATATGAACATGTACGTACTGTCTGTGTTACACTTTTTATCTTGCCAACTCTGATGTCAGATTGATGGATGGATGTGTAACACTCTCTTTGTTTGTTTTTGTTAGAATGGTGCATGACTTAGATGTGAAGGTACTTATGTTTTCTCATTTTGGAAAAAATGTGCCAAAGCAACACAAGCTGAGTCCAGATGCTTTTATACAAATGGCCCTGCAGCTTGCCTATTTCAGGTAAGAAATACCTTTAACTGTCCCAGTGTAGCTGCATGTAGACATTTTTATGGCTATGTATTCAGTGTGCTATGTTTGCACTGTAGGATGTACAACATTTGCTGCTCCACGTATGAGAGTGCGTCGTTACGAATGTTTAAATACGGACGTACGGATGCAATTCGTGTAACTACTGTTGACTCATTAAGATATGTCCAAGCCATGGAGGACCCATCGAAGCAGGTACTGCGAACGCATTTTACACAAATATACAGTACGACATCTATGATCTGTTTGACTGAGTAGTAAATGTTTCTAACAGAAGAAAGAGAGGGTTGCACTGCTGCAGAAGGCTGTTGAGACACACAAGGAAAACACATATAATGTAAGAACAGGTTTCATCAACAAACCGATCTGTTTTGGTTTTTTCTGTTAATCTCAGCTTTACAGCATTAACATTTGCTTTACAGGCAATTCATGGACAAGCCATAGACCGGCATCTGCTTGGAATGAAGATGCAGAGTATTGAGGACTTGACCTCCATGCCTGAGATATTTATGGATACTTCTTACGCTGTGGCACATCATTATAATCTCTCTACCAGCCAGGTTGATCTACGCTATATTTATAGAATGCCAACAGTCTGTTACAGCACAGCAAATGATTATATGTTGTCATATTTGTTTGTTTGAATATTTGCCCTCTTCTCTCCCGTCTCTGTGTCCAGGTTGGCTCTAAGACAGACTGTGTGATGTGCTTTGGTCCAATGGTGCCAGATGGCTATGGAGTGTGTTACAATCCCATGGATGAGCACATCAACATCGCCATCACGGCCTTCAACAGCTGTGAGGAGACGAATGCTGCCAAGTTTGCCCGGGCTGTAGAGGATGCTCTGTTGGACATGAGAGCCCTTCTGGAAGATACAGCTACAGCCAAGCAGTGATCCCACACTGTAGCCTGGCACTGCGCTTGTGGCATACCAGTCTCTATGGGAGCTGAAAACGAACTGGTGCCGAAGTTATGGCCAAATGCCACGTTTCCATAGATGCACAATTTAAGAGTGTGTTGGGCCTTCAGGAAAAAACGTTTATTGAGTTGGTTTCAAGATGTTTTAATGTGTGAAAACTGATACATAATAGTAATTGTATATTTTAATATATTATGTTATATAAAATATTGCTTTAACGAGATTTCTGTTTGTAATATAAATATTTATTCTATTAATGTTAATATGGATTTTCCCAGTTTCATTTACAGATTTTAGAAGGACAATATCCTGACTTGATCTGAAGATTTCCAGTGCTTTAGTCCATTTATTAATAATTTCAGGTCTTACATAACCAGGAAAATCAAGCAGACAAGCAGAGGTTAGTCTTACCTAACAGATCAGGGCAGAAAGTAATTAACTATATTACACATTCTGACCACCTTAAAAAAAAACTTTTATCAAGGGTCAGCGATGAATAAACGAATATTCAGCTCTAAAGCTCCCTTCGGAATGTAGATAGTCGCCATGAAATTCAATCTCAGCCATGTTTCCAGAGGAGTGCCACAGGAACAGCTGTTGGCCTTTAAACACATTTGTCTTCAAGACATCCATGTCCCGGATCTAAGCAAGAAACACAAGACGTTTGGCCATGATTATTCTTTTTGCCAATTTTAAATGTAAAACTGGAATAACAGCACATATTTAAAAGCTTATTCGTACCATAATGAATGTAGACTGAGAGTTGGTAGCATTGAATACTAATCCTATGTGAAGAGCTTGGATTTTGATCTTCACTGATGGAGGAGCGTTGATGAGAACTCTACAGGTGTGATTGGTGTTGGAAGTTGTTGGATTCTCAAAGACACCATTGGGGGAAAACAGCTGAATGTCACAGTCTGTGGCAGAACAAAAAACTACATCACTGGAAATATACAATGCAATCCATTATATTAGATGAATAATGAAGACTTCATTTTACTTTTAGACTTTTCAAATACTAAAATACTGTTGTGAAGACAACCCTAACTATCACATATCAGCTTTATTTATTATAAGCTTATATGTCAGATTGTGGTAGATTTTGCAAATGTTCAGTAATCACCTTACATCCATTGTAGCTCAACTTCAAACCTGTTGCAATAGACTGCATCAAGGGGCCATAATTTGGTGAAAAAGTCATATTTTGCAAACATGCACTTATGCTACTGTAAAAACGACTGCAGTCTGCCTGTAAGCCCATTGTAATTTTAGAAACTAATAACTCAAAAAGTATTGGTCGTATCAATAAGCTGTTTTCACCTGTCTGATCCTTGAAATACCCCAAAATGCAAAGGCTAGCTCTCTCCAGTTTTTCAGTTCTAAAGCAGCCACACATATATGCATGCACACAGAGGCCACTTGGCTTTTATAATATAGATACCATTTAATTAAGCACCTCATTTTACATTTTTCTGTTTATCTGTTTCTGCTGACCATCATGAATCTAAAATAAAACCAAACACCGGCCATTTAAAGTGCAGCTTTTTACAGTTATGCACACATAATTGTGATTGACTTTGTCCAAACACTCTCCACAAATTCTTCATCAGCCTGTTTTTGAGATGTTAAAAGAGACTTATTTGTAAAACACAACTCTGACCCAAGCACCTTAACATGACTTGATAAGCTGTCTTACCCTGATGGTGGCTCTTCTTTGTGTTTTTCTGGGAGCTGTATTTTAGCACCACCCCATTTCCAGCAGTCATCAGATTCTGACGCACTAGCAGGACATTGGTTCTGGTGGTCAGCTCGCTACCAGTTGCGTGCTCACACTTCCTCACAAATACCAGTCGATCAAAAAATGCCATATATTCCTCTGTTGGTAAAGATACATTGGATTTTCAGGTATAATTTATACTAATAACCAAGGAAAAGCAAAGGCAGTTCTTGATCAGTGCTTACTTTTTTTGCAGTTCAAGGCACTTGATTCCACTTGAATGTGAATCACTTCATCCAGGGGTCGACCTATTGATACTGTACAGCGACCAGTCACATTTTTAAGATCCACTGTGCCTGATTCTTCCAATAGAAGCTGTCCACAAACACCTAGTCAAAAGCAGATAGTTATCATAACCTTGCATTTGCCTCCATCTCTTACTGAGAACAGGTCAGTGTTCATGCTTACTAACTGGTTTTAGGTGCTTGGGTGGTAACTGCCTTCTCTGGAATAATGACTCCCTCTGTTGGCCTCAGATGAATAATGTCTGTGGGATGATGTGGCGTGTCTTTGACGCTCACAGCTGGGGAAAGCAGTGGTCCCTCTGTGAGGTGAGAAGGTGCTGCAGTGGTGATGCTAGGGATGACAGAGGTGGGTGACACATCTCTGCAGCTCTCCATGTTGCAGCCCTGGATGGTGATGGGTTTAGGCATGTGCATACAAAACAGGGGGCTGAGAGGGTCAGGCTTTGAGGGCCCCATGCATGACACTGCTCTGGACTGGATCCCATATCCACAAGGTACCGAACACTGAAGGGTAATACAAAACAGAAGTGTGGTTTTGTTGATTTTTAGTCATTTTACATGTCAGAAATGTTTTCCACAATGATTCACAGACAGGTGGAAAAAAATTCCAAACCTTTGCACATACAAATATGATTATTTGTCACTTTCATTGTCTGTAACCTTATACAGACTCATTTACAACACATTACCGCACAATAATAATGGAGCTGGCTAAAACTGATAAAGTATTTATGCAAGAACATGTTTCCAGACTATTCTAATTAATTTGTAATATATACCTATGCAGATAAATTGAATGGAATGGAATCAGTAGTTACTGGACTGGGGTAAAAAAAAAGAAAAAAGGTACATTCTGCGAAATGGCAAAGCTGATGTTTTAAGAAAATGACCTCAAACATGCAAAAACTGGTCGGATTGTGAGTGCATACATGTTAAATGATAAGAATAGAAAAACTTTATTTTACCTTTAGTGATAATATGTGATTATTCCACCAATTTTGAAATGAATATACAGGATTTTTATTTCAGATTTTACACAGCTCTATCTTTTGTTTGAGTTGTATTGTTTGCTGTTTTTCTCCTGTGAAATGTACCTGGCTCCACGGTGTCACCTCCCATCTGAAGGTGCAGACCTGCACCAGACAGGGCACTGTGATGGCCGGTTTGACAGCTGCGAGGCAGTTTTCCTCTGAAACCACACTCTCTTTTCCATTGACAAACTGGACACAAGATACAGTTCTCTGAGCTACACCCAAGCCACAGGACACTGAGCACTGCAGCGTCCTCAGAACTTTCCACCTGGACAAGTTAAAGTGGGAATGAAATTATCTGGCACTTGTGGGAACTATTTCAAACATGTATGTCTTAGTCCTTATAGTTTACCTTGCTGGGCAGCTTTGGGTGTTACATGTCACCACTGCTTCTGGTTTAGGAAAGTCTTGGCATTCTATATCGTCTACAACCACCTCCTCCCCTTCTATTTCTCTAGCGCAGTACAGCACCCTGGTGGCCACCCCTCCTCCACATGTTACACTGCAGACTCCTTGCTTAGAGCGCCACCTGGTAGTCAAAAAACATTCTTACGTCTACAATTTTTCTACTCTTCAGTTTTAACAAGTTCTTTTTCTACAGTAGTTTTTTCTTGTTTTCCATAAATGTGAAGTACACCACAGTATCCGGCATGTATGTGTGGGTCATGTATAATGGAGTCTCACATGGGAGGACATGCAGATGTGCTGCAAATCTCAGAATAAGGAAGAGGTCTGGTAGAAGCATCACAGTGGAAGTCAGACACACCCAGTCTGGTCTGGTGGTCCACACAGGAAAACCACACCTGCAGGGTTCCTACATAAGCATCAGGCTTTGGTTGACCTTATCCAACGAGAGAATGTTGTTTCTGAGTGATGCGATTAAATATGCTGTCACTTACCATTGCCACAGGTCTTTGAGCACGGGCTGATAACAGGGCTCCACACATACACAGGAGATTGTCTAGATCGTGGCAATAAGCCAGTCTTTACTATAGGCTCAACCTAGGTTAAATAAATAAATGTTTAGAAAAGTCTCATATTTCACCTTGTTCTAGATTTGTATGCATGAGCTTTTTCTCCTTCCTCCACCTTACCTCCCCTTTAGATTCCCACCCGATGGGACAGACAGTTACCACACAGGGCACTGAATCAGGTGGTCTCATCTGCTTTGAACAGAAGCTGTGATCCACCTCAACATCCTTGCCAGCTTCTTGCCGGACACAAGAGACAGTGCGTTTTGCCTCTCCTGGCCCACACACTGCTGAACATTCCCCTGGCTCTGAGGCATGCCATCTGTGAACAGGTATGACTTTATTTTTCAGTTGCAAATGGGGATATTGTTGAAACTGACACGGTAGCATTGCACCCGAAATGTGTGGAGTTATGCAGTCTTATTTCCCCATTCACAGTAATTTCGTAGTCATTTTTAAGCACTTGTTTACCATATGGTTAACAATACAACATGGACTTCATACCTGGCAGGACAGTGATGGATATTACACTTTTCAACAGTATGTGGGGTTGAATCATCTGGACATTCAGAATGGGGAACCGTCACAATATCAGTTCCATAATTCTGGACACATCTAACAGGACGCACTCGTTCTCCTCCACCACAGGATGCATTACAGGGTCCAAACTGCCCTGTTTCCCACCTGCAAAACAGTACACATTATTTGCAACCCATGTGTTTGACTATAGGTGTATATCAGTGCTACAGGGCAGAGCCGTGTTAAACCTGGGGGGACAGGGTGGGAGTTGACAGGTTTTATAGAGTGCAGTGGGTGGTGGGGGTGCTTCACAGTATTCCTCCTTCAAATGCTCATCGGTGTCCACATCCATACAGACATATTCATGTTTTTGCACACCTGTAGGGAAAGTAATCCAGCTGTGAGTGTGGAGAACATTAGGTGTTGCTTTGTGCTTTCGTTTGGATGTCTTACCTGATCCACAAGAGACCGAGCAGGGTGTTGTGAAGCCCACCCATCTACCCTTAGGTGTGGTGGCTGTCAAGTCACTATTTTCAGTTGGTACATAGAACTGGTAGGTAATATTTGGATTTGTTTTTTCACCATATTCTTTCCCATATTTGCGGTAGACCTGTTAGAGATAATTATTTTTAATGTCAAATATAGCAGGATGTTTTGTTTAAGTGAACAATTTGCAAATACAGTAGAAATCTGGTTTTTCATTGTCAAATTTAAATTTCCAGTTAATCTTTTTGAAAGAAATGTTCTTTGTTGGTTATATAGTCTCTCCTGACCTGTATAGTTATCTCCTGTTGCACCGGTCCAGGCAGCAGCAGCTCCTCCATCAGAGGTAAAAGGTCAGGGGTTAGATAGAGACGATACTCCAGGTGGTGATCATCCAGTGGGGATGGATGTGTCATGTTCAAAGCCATGATGCCCAATCCAGACACAATGTACTGATCCTGAACCATTACCGCTGTTGAAACAAATGGCAAGCGCAATTTCATGATTTGCTCTTGTTTTTCTTAAATTGAAACTGCTTTTGTTGTGATCCCACCTACCAAGATGAGTGAACAGAGGAGCCCTGTTTATAATATGAACCTGTGTGGCATTTATAGGTAGAGACAGAAAGGTGGTGTACTCTGAAAGACAAAGCAAAGCAAGAAAATACATGAATTATGACTGCAGCTAGTTTGTATCAGTATTATTGATTAATATTTTTTTTTTTTCAAATAATGATGGATTCTTTATCTATATTTTGGCTCAATAAATAATTCTAAAAGGTCTTCTGATTGCTGTCACTCAATAGGGCTGATAGGTGTATGCTATACCTTTGGTTTGACCACCAGAGTAAGAGTCAGAGGTCAAAGTACAAGATGATCCATCTCCCCCACACACCCCACACACATCCGCCAATTTTCCAGAGTCAAGCACACCGTCACAGCCGAAGACCTGATGAGAGGCAAGTAGTCTTTGTAAAGAAAAAAATACATACGTGAACAGTATTTGTAGTCGTTGTCTGGCATTTTTAGTTTCAATTAGTCATCGGTACCTGGCATTCTCCTCGTAGGCAAGCAGCTGTGGAGCCAAAGGGAGGCGGGTTGTCTGACTCACAGCGAGTTCCATCCACAAACTGAGAACCACGGCTCACTATAAAGTTTTCTCCTTTTGACTGGCACATGTATCTGCACTGCTCATCCCCTGTTTTTTTTTTTTTTTTACAAGTACAGAGCATAAAATATTACGGCGATGCCAAAAATCTATGTTTAAACTCTTTACAGATGGAAAATAACATTTTTGTTTTTGGCTTACCTTGTGCAAAACCCACAGCAGGAATCCAGGTGTAAAAAGAAGCTGTGTTTGGCAGCAGGTAGAGTGGGTGGAGGTCTGTTTGGGTGCACTGCTCTGCCATGAAATCCAGCTGGGTGCGCTCACATGACTACAACAACATGGGTGGTATAAAAACAGTGACATGACGATGGTTTCTGAATCTGACTTTAACAGGTTTATGTTTAAAGTGCATCAATTTCCATATGTTTTTTTTTTTTACAGTGAATCTGACCCTGAACTCATTTTGTTCCAATGACCAAATAGGCAGCAATGCAAAATATTTTGTGATGCAATAAATATTTAGGGGATTCACTTCAAGCTGTATGGTGTAGTATTTCCTGAAAGACAGAATGTGTTAGTTATGATATCTGGCAGAAGAGTACTTTTTCATAGCAGACATTCAATTGTTAAAGTAGGAAATAAGAAACTAGGTTGGTTGAAACTGACTGATTTAGATATATCAGTTTAGGGCCTAGGATTTGTGTCCTGCCACCTGAGGCAAGTTAAAGGAACAGAGCCTTGTGAATGTTAATGTAAATGTCATGTCACTTCTTTCTTGCCTGCTTTTGTGAGTGACACGGTGTCACCTCACGGCAAGAAGGTCCTAGTTTGATCCTTGGTCTGACCAGGGCCTTCCTTATGTTCTCCCTATGCTTCCTCCAGGTACCTCAATATCTTTTTCCATTAAACAAACAAAAACTCCTATAATAGGTTAATTCTTCTGGCTTGCCCCTGACTAAGGCATTAGCTGGGATCTGGAGATGGTCCCTGTGCACCAGTGGAAACTCACGGCTCCTCTTAATGGGATGCCCTCTAGGACACTGGATGGGTAAAATGCAGAAAACACATCTCCCTTTGGGAAAATTAAAACTAATTTAACAAGTCAAAATGTCTGCGGTAAAAAGGTCTATCGGGATAGCCCCGAAAACTACCTGAGTCTGCAAGTGCAAGTGCAAGCTGAGAAATGTCCAGAATCCAGAGGAACAGATTTTTTATAAGCACAGTACTCAGATTTGGAATTAATATTATCAAGGTCTGAGTTCTTGATTTTTAATTTGTAAAAGTTAATATACTCCTAAATCTATACCTAAACTTATAAGTAAGGGAAAATGTAGATCGGGCCACATTGACCACTGAGTCATGCTCTTCATTCCTCTAAATCTAAAACAGATTTCAATACAGTGCTCATTTTATCTTATGCTTTCTCACTTAAAAAAAATTCTCTCCAACTTGAGATATCCCATAAACATGTCAGGAAGGTGAACAGGCTGGAATCTGCCCATAATGATCATTAGAATGTGAGCCTAAAGTGGGTACAATGATCCACTAAGTAAATGGTATTGACCTACTGTAAGGAGGCCCATTGTAAACATAAGCAGATAGAACATACCTGCTGGTGACAAAGTTCAGCCTGAATATCCAGACCCATACATTCATTTCCTCCAAAAGCAGGTCTGAAAAATCACAGATATTTTAAGGTAACAGCTGCAACAGTCAGATTATATTGGATGCACAGTGTTTTCAGCTCTTTGTTAAAGTATGACAGCTGCTTGCATCACGTTTGTTACCTAGGGTTGTTGCATTGCCTTGTGCGATGAGTGACACCTCCACCACATGTGCGTGAGCATGGGGAGAACTCAGACCAGCTGGACCAAGAGCCATGTACCACAACAGAAGACCCCAACTCATCTGAGGACACACAACGCCCCTTCAAACACCACTGTAAGAGAAGATTGCACCTTATGAAAATATGACTGGCTTTATTCTGCGTAAACATTAAGGCCGGCCCAAACTGTCACTCAAAGATAATCCACTGATCATAGTTGTACCTCATTAGGTCCACACTCTGTCCCATCCAACAGTGGAACCAAGAGACGTTTGCAAGAGCTGTCATCATCAGGATTAATGTGACAGGAAAGAACACGGCATGCAGGCTGATGGAAATGACAGCCAGAATTGAAATAAAAACTTAGACATCAAAAATGTGGTAACATATTAAATTGAAAGAGAATTTAAAATGCCACCTGGTGGTTTCAGGCTGTAGTTACAAGCCACTTACCAAATCGGGATTGGTGAAAGTGCAGGCTCTTGCAGTTTTACCAAAAGCTATTCGACACTGGTCATCAACTCCATAGTATAGACCAGGTTTCCAGTCCTGTAGGGTCCCTCCTAGTGCAGGCAGGTCTTTTACACATTCAGCTTTTCCTTTACTGGAAACAATCAGTCAGGTGACATCTCCCTCTCATGTCCACTTTACTGAATGTCTAGGGTTTTTGTTTTTATTTTTAATTATTATTATTTACTTTAGTTTTACAGTCAAGATAATGAAATACAGCATTTAAATATAGCATCAAACATTCTCATAAGATGAACTTGAGACGACAACATTAAGACACAACTTATAGATGAATTACTCTTTCAGCTGTGCCAGGTGTGCGTGATGAATGAGAGATGTTTTCATGCACAGCTGCTCTGCACAGGTTGACCCACCTGAAGAATGTGAGCAGCTGCTGTCTACTGCACGGAGACCAGGTCAGATCCACACTGTTGTAGCCTCCATCAGAGGCCATCATGAACCCACTCCTGCTGCAGGTGTTTCCTACTCCGTCATGGTTGATCCCAAAGCTGGGTAAGAATTCAGAATAATTCAGCCAAGTTAGTTCAAATACTTATAAAAGTTTTCTCTATACATCTACCATCAATGTTTCATCTAACATC
Organism: Apogon hyalosoma; assembly: GCA_037367295.1. Lineage (NCBI taxonomy): Eukaryota > Metazoa > Chordata > Actinopteri > Kurtiformes > Apogonidae > Apogon > Apogon hyalosoma. The sequence goes on from JAPQRP010000030.1 coordinate 21,797,580, forward strand.
AACTATTAGTAGCAAGATGTTACAGGATGATTTAGATTTTCAGATATATAATTGGATTCTGTTTTGCTACTAGATTTAGAATAAGAAGAAAAGTCTGGTATAACTATGGCATTTGCTTCTCTCAAATTTTAGAATCCAGTTTTACTTCTTTCTCTTCTCTCAAGTATCATTCACCTGCCAATTGTAATGCTGTTTTACTGTTCTTCTGATGCATAAGGACAACATGACTGAAACTGAATAATGTTTTCCAATAATATAAAGCTCACAGTAGATACAGATAATGCTTCAGTTGTTTGACTCACTTTTACCTGTGGCCAATTTCATGAGCAATGGTAATCCCAAGGTCGAAGCCTGTATCCTCTGTGATCACACAACTCCACTCACTTGAACACGCCCCACCCAGCTGTGCTACACCCCTGACCTGCTTGTTTCCATCCGGTAACACCAGGTCATACCTGTTTAGGAAGGATAACATTAGAATGAAAAGTAGTGTTTACCCATAAAGGTATTTTAGAGGCAGTTATATGCAGCGCACCTTGTAATGTACAGCAGAAGATCAGCGTGGAGTGGGTCGGTATCATTTGAGGGATTTATTCTTTTGGCCCAGTTACACACACTTTTAAGAGAAGAGGTGATGTTGGTAGACATTTGGATCTCTGGCTAGAAGATAGAACACGTAATGAAAAAGATGCTATTAAAACCACAAACATGTCTCAGTGGTGGGAACTGATTCCTCTGAATGATAACTTCTGTCCTTCGGTCTCTGCTTTCTAGTTTTTTTTATCTATAAAAAACGTAACCCTCAATACAGGAAAACTATAGTTCTGTTCCACAAAGCACCGACATAATGTATGGGTGCTGTTTAAATTATATATACAGCTTTACAACTTTTAGATTACTTTGCTGAAATACTGCCTTTATAAAATGGTCCTTTGTGAACTTGACTCTTAAGTGAACTTGAGGTGTAATAGGGAGCCACTGACCTCTGGCTCTGACAGGATGATCATGCGGACCAGGTGCACCCGCATGTTGGCGCCCAGGGTCATGTCTCTCAGCAGCTCTGAGGCCTGGGTGGAAATTGGAACATGAGTCAGATTAATATGTTTCAGTATCCTATGCTCAGACAATATAGGGACTATAGGAAGTTTATACTTCTTCTTACTTCTTTTGACCATGCAAAATTCAGACTTGCACGTACTTGAAGATAGATTCTGTTCATTTAAATGTTATTTTGTTTTTGTCTTATTTGCCTTGTTTTGTTTTATTTGTTTCTTTGCATGTTCGAAATAAATGAATGAATAAATAAATAAATACATAAATAAATTTAAAAAATAAAAATCACACTACACTCTGTCTGGTTATGTAAATATTTCCACATATGACATATGGGCTGATTTTTCTTTCTAAATACTGTATTTATGTGTAGGTGTCTTCATTATTTCTTGGGTAGTTCTTCTATTCCACACTTGATCAAATAATCATACTTACAATGTTGAGGTTAGTAAGGATGTATCTTTCTGTGTCCTGCTTGTGGACCTGGTAGACGTCAGGTCCTACCACAACCAGTAGCTCCAGATGTGTGATGTCAGGTATTAGAGATGAGCGACGCAGCCGGCTGCTCACTGTGAACAAGGAGAAGTTATGTCGGATAGTGTTTTAGATGTCACATTCTTTAAAATGTCACGATTAGAGGATACTTCTCATATTGTAGCATCAGCTTAGACTCAGAAACACTTACCTGAGTCATCAGAAGAGGAACCAGGATAGACAGTGATGTCCTTTTGACTGGAGGAGTGTTGAATTAGCTTCAGGAGAACATAAAAAAATACACAATTTTTATTTGTTGTAAAAAATAGGGGCTTTGAAGTTGATTCTAAAGTTAGATCAGTTTCTTTAAATGATAATACAAAACTATTTTAAGACTTGTGTCTTTTTTTTCCTGTCATAGTGTAATTCCAGTAAAACTTAGTCAGGACTATTAGCAGGACATAGGTTTTCACAGGACGATAAACAGTATGAAGTTGAAGAGTTCAATGTACTTTGCAGAAGTCCTGAGCAGTGGAATCACTAACCGCAATGCTTCTGTTCACCCGCAGCTTTCCACCTACCTCGTCCAATGGAGATGTCATTATAGCGCAGAAGCCAGGCCGCAGTAACAGCAGACAGAGCAGAGTCATAAAAACCATGTTTTCCCTCTTCCTGTGTGCATCTACCTGCTCTGCCTTAATACCAGAACAATATGTGATCCTCCTACTCAGCAGGATAGGACCCAGCCAAGAGGGGATGAGTAACATGTTTTAGGTAAACAGAAGGGACAAAGTTGATCGCACACGTCATTTGCTGTTTTTTTCCCAACAGTGCAACCAGCTCCCATTGGCTGCTGTTTCCTTTTTCTGTGTGTTTTGTGACTAATTTATCTAATTTCCTATCCTTCGTCATTCAGCGTTAATCAAACTGAAGTTCAATTACAACAATCAATAAAGCATTTGCATCTGGAGGACAGAGCACTAGCTTATGATGTATTTATATCTAGGCCTGCAATCACTGATGATTCATTTCAAAAAAACATCAGTAGTCTTTTGTGTTTTTACGGTTATCAGCCATCAGAGGGCAGGCAAGGCCCTAGATGGACTGGAAGAAACTGGGAGGGAGCAGAAGCAATCTCACTCATCACGCACCTCCACAGGACTGGAACAAAATAACATCCCTTATGTCCATGAGAGACGTGAACCCTCATCTTACACTAAATTGCTCATTTAAAAGACCAGAGGTATTCAATGGAAATGATGCAAACAATAAAACAACAATGATGAAGCTAGAATTGGCTATATTTCCTGTGTGTCACTAACTTAATCATTTTGCTTACTCTCCACACAAACCCATAATAATGCATTTATTTTCCCGATTCCACAAATAGTAAAACTCCTTTAAAATATGTGGCAGGGAAGTATAAGATTACTCATAGTTCAGGCAGTATCTAAAAAAAATAAAGATTGCTGAAGACATGACTGGCTACATTGTCCTACTGTTCCCATTCAATACTTAATATAATAATGACAAACAATTTCTAGTGATAAATCCCAGATCCTGTTCCCTTTCTGTTGTCTAAGTCCATCTTCTTTCTCCTGAGGGGGTTTAGTTTATCTCCATGAGGCTCGTATTCAAGCCCCATCTGCCATTCGTCTGCCAGATATCTGGCCGTTGTCAGTCTGAATTAACAGTTGGGTGTCAAAGGCATTACACCAGCATCACTGCTCCACTAAAACCTCAATGCCCTGCTGGATTTACCAAGCATAACAGGCTTTGATAAGTGTCTTTGGATTCTCATACTCATGTCAGTTCCAGAGAAGGGAAGGGATTGTATATTTATGATGTCCTAAATTATATATATCTAGCCATATGGGATACTCAAGTGGGCACAACAGATGAAGCCTCAGGAAATGCTGCTTGGTTGCAGTTAGTGAAGAAGAAGAAAGTCCTGTAGTCCTATTTTAAAGTAACTCATGCAACACTAAAACTTACAGTGTCTTCTATTGTGCTGGAAGGATTTAATAAATATTTTGATGTCTGGAATTTAGGCAGCTTCTTTGAATTGTCCTGGAAAAACCAAAAGAAATGTTCTCTAAAAGCATGTGAAAAGCTAAATTAGTTGTAACTGCCATGGGTGGATATTTGGATGACTAAACTTTTGTGCAGTCTGTCAACCTATCAGTGTTTCATTTTGAGATGCATTTAAGTAGAGTGGTTCTGGCTTGTACACAAACGGATTCTCGTACATCTGCTGCTCTTTGTCATTTTGCCCATCTGTCACCACTATTGTAAAAGATTAATGTGGGCCAAAACTATATGTTTTTGTCCACATGCTCCTTGGATATGAGAAAAAACATCATCCAGCTCTTTATATTTGAATATTTAATGAATAAAACAACCAACATCAGACTATTTAGAACAAGAATGCCTCAATATCTAGCATTCAAACCTTGTGTATTCTTACCAAGCACAGATTCAACAGAGTAACAGCCAGCAAAATAAACCCTATTTTTTTCATCTAGGGAGTTATTATAGTCACATTGTTTTGCTTAAATCTGGCACACCTTTCTTGTCCGACTCATTGAAGCTGCATTTTTGTTCAAAGTTTGGTACGTGACTATTTATAGCCTAAAACTGCCACAGTGATGGATCAGATGTTGAATCAAAGTTACAGCAATACATAAAAACATCACCACCAAATGGCCTCATAACATCTGTTTTTCATGCTTTTCAAATATATGGGTCTCTTTCTCTAAAATGTTATATGCTTTGTTTATGTGCAACTCTCTCTTCAAGTTGTAATATGAAACAGTCTCAAGCTTGATCTGTTGAATATTTCTCTGTTTTTCCTACCTCCTTGTGTTCTCAGTGCTAATTAAGACAAATACGGTGTTTATGATATATTGTCAAGCCTAGAATGATAACTTTCCAGTGAGTATGCAATGTCATGGCTGCTGCAAATCAGGAGCACTAAAAAACATACAAGTATTTTCCTGGCATTTTTTCCCCATTAGTCCCCCAGCTGTTTCAGCATACCATATATCAGTGTATCATATTGATGCAAAGATGCTGCAGGGGCATTTACTGATGTCTCTGAGCTTATTTTGATTTAATCATTATGGTGTGTGGTTTTTGATAAATGGACAAACATCTGCAAGTGATTATACAGGATTGTTTTCTGGGGATATGCTGATGTAATTTGTGTTTGAATTCAAGAAAATGGATCAGCGTGTCATGTGTGTCTGCAAAAGAAATTCCATGCAATTTAGTAGCAATGACTGGTCAACGATTAGCAGATTCGATAAAGAGTTTGTGGCAACAGCAACATGTTTCATTCTGAATATATGTCTCTGGAAGCACTGTTGTGTTATTCATAAGAGTGGGATGATCCAAAAATGTGCTGCATTTCCTCCTGTGACTTCTATCGGTAAAACAGCTGAAAGCAAAACGGAATATAAACTATATCCCAGGGTCAATTAGAGAACGGTCACAAATTTTACCATCTCTGCTCAAAACAAAATCATCTTTTTTGTAAATAGCAGCTCATGAATGAAGCTAATTAGCTCAAGTTATACTTTTTTTTTTTTTAATTGTTAGTGGTAAACAGTGAAAGATGTGTGAATAGCCTACATTTGCAGACAGAGTTAAGGTAAATTCTGTTTCTAGAGAGAATGAAGCTTGCCACAAGTTCCACTTCCTCACTGGGCTAAAGGATAAAAGAAAAACTAGGGATCATCCATTAATTAATTTACCCCATTTTACCATGGCCTCTTTCTCCTCAGCCTTGTTCCCTTTATTTCCTGTGAGACTACTGTAACTGCAGCCGACTTCAATAAGAGACTGCAGGGAAGGGCACGGAATACTAAACTGGCCAAGTCACTCAGCCTACATTTAGATGCAACCCTCCCATGAATGAGCAGAAAGCTCCTATTGGGATATAGAACAATTGTGTAGCAGTTGTTAATTGACAAATCCTATAACTGAACATCTGTTGGTGTACTGCTGATGGGAACAGAATTTTAATAAGCTGCACAGGAAAAGATCTGACTGCAAAGTTTGGACTCAATTGAAACAAGGAGCCTATGACAAGCAACAAAGATGTTCAACAAATACAATAAATTAAGGCTCATGGGAGAATTACTTGTCCTTGCATCCTTCACATGGACTAATAATTAATCAATAGTCTACAAGAGGAGATCATAAATCTTTTGCTTATGTTCTATTTGAATCTCTTTCCTTATTGCTTCATAAATCATTTTTTTCTGCTTTTCTATGTTGCTCTGTTTCTCAGTTGGCTGGCCCTGTACTTTCCAAATCAATAATTATAGTAGGCTATGTTTAGATAACACTTAACCTGAATTTTCTGTCAGTGCGTAAAAGTAACCTTTTATTTATGTGCTGCCATGCTAGCAAAATGTTCCCAGAAAAAGAGTAACCAAGTTTGAGTCACTAATGAATGAAAATCAAGTCAAAAGTGCTGGTTGACAGTAGTTTTCAATACATAGTATTGAATTAAAATGTGAAATTCTATGAATAAACAAGAGGACAGGTATTTATCAAACAGGTTTGTCTCAAAATACTGTACGCTGTGGACAGCACTGACATTCATTCAACTTCCAATGACATTATTAACAAATCTTATCAAATAAAATGTACCAGAAAATGGTTTTAATTCAGTAACACTATCAATGTCACATTTTGTTCTATTTTTTTTAACTTGTATTAACTCCTGTTTTAATGCTCTTTGTTTAACTTGCGTTTTTAATTGTGCTTTTATTCTATGTAAATTTTAGAGCCACAGTGAAGATAAATTTCAGTGGATGATAAAGCTTTTTCTGACTCTGGATTTTTTCAGATTCTGTCTAGTCTATGATTTATACATCTATTATATAATCATACATCTTTGTATGGTTTGCTAGCTTTCTTTTTATTGAGCAAATTAAAATAGTGAATTTCGCTTTGGGCATCAGTAATGCTCATCTGTATCAACCTATGCATGAATGGATTTTAATTTAGTCACAATTTATTTTATTTTTGTATTGATCTTATGCATTCATTGTTGATTAAGTTTTAGCTCAGTTGTTTTTAGTCTAATCATAGTTTGTTTCATATATTGTTCCATAATCTATATGTAATATCATTTGCACTAATAGAGTTGTTCTTTATCTGTTTTGTATGTATGCGTGTGATTGTATTGTCTGCACATATCGTCTGCAGTTGTTCCCAGCCAGCATGTCCATGTGGGCCCCAGAAGGGTTACATTTGGGCTGCATATAAGGGTCCCACATGGGTTTGTCCGCAGTTTCCATGGTGGCCCCACATGTGTTTGCCCATATTGGAATCAGAATCAGAGATGTGAATATCTCCTATTATTTATTTTTCACACTGTTTATCCCACCATATTTATCTTTCATGTCATTTGCACTACTTCTTTATTTGCGCTACTTAAATTCTGTTTTACAAATATCTTAGTTTGCAATACTTTTTATTTTTTAATGTAAATAACTGTGCCTTTTACTGATATGTGTTGTCTGTATATACATTCTTGCACTGAACCTGAGAGCTCTACCTCAGTTTCATTGTGCTTGATACAATGACAATAAAGAGATTCTGATTCTGATATGGGTGAACACATGTGGGGCCACTATGGAAACTGCAGACAAACCCATGTGGGACCCTTATATGGAGCCCAAATGTAACCCTTCTAGGGCCCACATGGACATGCTGGCTGGGTTCAGACAAATTTCCCTTTGGGTACAGTGAAAAATATTTCATATTTGATCATTAAACTTCATGATGTATCTTGAAAACATTAAGCAGCCAGTACCTTTGTTATGTGTTTTCCAATTCATCTAATCAAAGCTTTTGCATATTTTTTTTTTTATCTTAGAAGCAGATCAAAACAATGCAGACCTTTAGAATTAACACAAGACGGAAAATGTTCCACACATTGGCACAGGACACAATAACACATGGGATCTCTTCTGGCAAGAACAAATAAGACTAGAGTTTTCAACTGCAAAGAGAAGACGGGATGATATAGATGGAGTCCTTTTGGAGCCAATTTGTCAATGGAATGTCTTGCACATTTACGCACATCAGGGCAAAGGAGCAGCTCCACAGTCCCACATCTGCCTTTTAAAAAGTGACGCCAGCAGGCTTAAACCCGCACCGCATAACGGACGACACGTGTTAAGTCCGTTAAAGCATACAAAGAGTCAGTGTGTGTGACCGACGGTACCGCAGCGTCAGTGTGTGTGTTTGGCAATGACTGAGCAGAGTGGGTCGGGGCCAGCAACGTCACTCCCTGACGGCGGCATCGGAGCAGCTCAGACAGCCCTGCCCGCGCAGCAGCGGAGGAACACGGACAACGGCTCTGAGCTGTGGGGACTCACTGGCACCGGACACCGAGTTTACGCTTCTGCAGCTCAGGTAAAACCGCGGGTGTTCTTTCGGCTACTCCGCTTTTACTCGCTTCATTGTGTATTTTGTTTATTTTGTATTTTTTCTGTTACTAAACTTAACCGGGAACAGCGTGGGTACATAAACCCTACGAGTACAATGACTAGCCGAGCTTAGCTGTGTGCTGTAGCCATAAACTGTATGTTGCTATGGCACTGCCTGGCAACATCCCACCTGCTGCTACCGCGACATTACGCCACCGCTGTAAACTACAACGTACATTGATATTTCCCAAGCACGCGCCTTTTTCCCCCCTAACATAATCCCTTTTTTATTTTTGCTGTGAATTCAGCTGTTTACACCTTTTAGTTTTGTTATGCTCCTTCCCACCTGTTTTTCACATGAGTCTCTTATAAATGATTTCCTCATTTAACCTGTGAATATTTATAGAAGTTCAGTTTAATAACCCTAAACACTCACCAGCTTAGTAAAAAGGTCATTGGCTGTTTTGAGGATCTTTCCAGTTAAGTGCTCTTAATATGTCTGTGGGTTTAGGTGAAAGCATTTTCCACCATTTTTCTACAAAACATGTGACATGCTTGAGCATACCCTTTGTAATCGCTGTCTGTCTGTTTATTTTCCTAGTGCCTAAGCAATATCCAGGAAGCCAAGGCTTGAGCGAGCCCAGAATGGTGATTACCAGCATGGCATCCCACAGAAGGACATCACTGGTCATGGGCGCGGAGAACAGATGTTTGCAGTGAAGGTACCTAGTGAGTTTCCTTTTCTGTGGCTCAGACAGCTGCTGTGGTTAAGCGTCAGTGCATGCCAACACCAGGCTCTTGATACAAAGAAATTCCATTATTCCTCATCTTCTGTCTGCTGTGACAGAAAGGAGGAAATCACCATACCATTGCTGTCGTGAGGACAACCAGTATGAGGAGAGAATTATGAGTCAGAATGGAGGAGAAAAGAAAACTGTCACTCTTCAAATCCGCCTATGAGCTTGGTAGACAGCTCACATGCTTATTTTAAGAGCAAGACCAGACTTTTTTTTTTTTTTTTGCTTTTCAGTTGGCATTTAAAAATGTACAACTATGTAGAAACCCTACTTTTTTATTAAATTTGGAACCTTTTACTTTTTTTCAAACTGTTAAGTCTGGATAAATCCCAGGGTAAAGTCTCGGGAGTGAATGAAAAGTGCTAAACAGTACATCCAAGGCAAGCTCTGTTCATTGTATTTTGGTTTACACGTCCTTATCTCAGCTGTCAAGAGGGAGGATTCTTTTCTACAGTAACTTACCCAAAGCAATAGAGATAGTGGTGGGAAAGGAGGGGTGGGAGGAGTGAGAAGAACAGAGAATGACTGTGAGGGAGTGAGCGTGTTTAACCCAGCCACTGAGTGACTCTTGTATCCAAGGACGAAGGTAGCAACGCATGTAAACGCCACTCTTCGCCCACGGACTGCTGTGAAGAAATGAGGCGGACACATAGGCACTCAGGGCTCATATAGACTCAGCAACCTGCCAGCCCTTCTTCACAGGGCCCTTGGGGTTTGACTTGTCTGTCTGGAGTGCCTGGGCTGATGATTGAGCAGATCATGACCACATCTAAAGCCCACTACACACAACGATATACTCATTTAGCTTGAATGGGAGTAGCCTTTTTCTCCAAACAAAAACAATAGTGTGTTTCTCTTGTTTCTCTGGTGTCATTGCACCTAAACTGGCCCACGTTTGTGTATGTTGTTGGCAGAGGAGCAGACCGGAGAGGAGGTAGTAACAGGTACTGCGTGCCAAGGTGGATAAGGGGGTGTGGAGGAGAGCTGAAGATCATGGGTAAATCAAACAGCAAGCTCAAGCCAGAGGTGGTGGAGGAGTTGACAAGGAAAACCTACTGTGAGTATTCTTGAGTTGTTTTCTTCTTTCTATGGAAAGGGAATCCTGATCACGCAATTTTTTCCTTGCATATATGAGGACTGTGTAGGAAGAAATGCTTTGCCCATAAGTAAAGTGTTTATTGTGTGAAGAATATGGAGCCTGCAATATAATGACCTTATATTAATTATGTTTATCATGTTTTCTGTTGAGGGAAATCTGTGGGCCATTCAGTGAATACCCGATGGTCTTTCCAGTTTCAGGAGACTCCCAGCTGCATCTAAATATCAGCTGGGAGTAGCTTGTTGTTTGTGTAAAATGTACATTTTAATGATGCACAGCAAATTTGATTGGTTAAGTTCTTGCAAAAGTTGTCATCAGCATCTTTAAATGATGCTGAAGGGATTTATGAATATGGAGATGCTGAGTTTTTTTTTTTCCTACCAGTAGTCAAGCTGGGGGTTTTACAGATGAGGGTATCATGTATAATAATGATATACATGGTCTGCATACATATATACATATATTCTGTGTAAGTTCTCGTTTGCCCAGGTCATCGTTCTTCGTGGTAGTTCTTCTAGGTTCAACTGGACTTGTTTGCTCTTTTGAAAACATTTAGTCTCTCCTCTAAGAGACTTCTTCAGTTCTGAAAGCATGAAACAAGTTGAGTTAAAAATAGAACTACCAAAATGTACCATGTATAGGGTTCAAGTACAGTATGTATATGTGAAATCAGTTTTCTAGACAGAAACAAATCAATATATGTCTGCAATATTAAACACAAGTAGATTCTGCTTGCTCTTGCCCCCCTTCTGGGATATTTTAGGAAATCTCCTTCAGAAATAATTGTCTGTTGTCGCTCTGTTTTTCACTCAAATATCAGCACTGAACACATTGATAATTAACATAATGTCTACTGTCCACAAGATGCTATATTAATCATTTGTGTGTTATTCCTGGAGCACAGCATATCAATATTTAAGCAGTACACAGTGCAGGTGTGGGTGGGAGTTGACATCCATTGGCTGCTTAATGACAGTGTTATTTGTGTGGTGGGTCTCTCCACAGCAGAACCAAGGAAGGCTGTTGTGGCAGGAAATTGCTGTGGAGGAAGATTGGGCTTCGTGCTGGGCAGGGCTGCTTTCTGCTGTCGTTTTTTTTCACTCTCTCTCTCTCTGTTTCATTCCCATTTACCCTCACCCTCTCTCTTTCTCCCTTACCCTTTCACCCTGTCTCTCTCGCTTTATCCCCTAATTGCCCTCTTTCAACAGGGAAAGGAATAGTATAATTAGGATCTTATCTGGTTAGTATTGCTGAGAGGGGCACCATGCTTTCTCTCGCAGCGTGATCCCTTGTTCTGGTATTGCTTTACTCTATCATTTCTACTTTCCTTCATCCATTTGCTTCTTCTTGCTCTCCCATGAGAAGCTTTGTCTGCCACTCTACTCTTTGCTTTGGTTTTTCTGACAGATTGGGGACTTAGTTCATTTCTCTCTGTCTGTGTGTGTTCTTGCTTGAGTGGTAAAAGAAGTAGGCTATTTTTTCCTCGCAAATAATGCCCTCTGTATTGACAGACAACCAACAAGGCCAGAGAAGAAACAAAGTCTGTTCAGTTCAACACAATATATCCAGCGTCTTTGTTACCGCTGCAATGTCTTTTTAAGCAAATAATTCTGATGTAATATATGCTGCGTACCACTTTCCTTTCCAAAGACAACAAAAAAAGACTATCTACTCAATGTTTTCCTGTTCTTTGGAGAAAAAAACCCAGAATATTGGTCACAGCCTTACCTGTACTTAAAGAGAACCTGATTCAATTCAGAAGTGCTTTTCCAAATAAGTGTTCGGGCATCACCTGGAAAGACTAGCAGACCTATTAGAACAGCTGTAGGAGTCAAACTAAGCCCAAATAATAGCGTGATGATTTTCAAGTTGTCAAAACCATGAAGAGGTTCACAGTGATAAAAGGGCAAGCTGAATGTGTTCTAGCAGACCCTGCAGGGCCAACCAGCTGAGTGTGTCTTGCACTCTCCTGCATTGGCTGATTGCATTATTGTCCATTGCCTCTGACTGAGTTATGTAATAGAAAAAAATTATTAAATTGTACTCATGGCAAATTGCCTCAGTTTTTGTCTGCACTGACTTTTGAGGCCAGTTTAATGGTGACTTGGCTCGGCTAACAGTCATGGGATTGACCCTGACATTTATTGCCCAGGAAGGGTCACATGATGCGTTTCCTGGTGAATTGCTGAGCAGAACAAATTGATGTAGAGATTTATGCAGGAAAAAAAGACTACCTGACCTGACCTCCTTGTCAATAGCCTCTGCATGATGAGTGTAACAGAGCTGCACTAGTAATGGAGTAGAGCAAAGTAACGCATTTGTAATTTAATCCTTTTTTATCTCAGGTAAGGAATATATTTGGAATTACATGATCAGTTCAGTATATTTCCACTGTTTTCTGTAGCATGTGAGTGTAGGATAATTTATCTTAGAATATCTTGTTTCTAGTAAGTTAAAGGCCCAATCCCTCCCCCCTTACCCCATGGCCCTTACTCTTGGCATTACCACTTGAAACGGAGTTGCAAGGGGTAGGGGTTGAAACATTCCCCTATGAAATGGGACAACCCTTGGAGACCTCTTACGTCATCCGCAATCATCGATGCTGATGATGAATAAACCGATACAACAACTTTGTTTCCAAAAGAATTCACCATACCGTCAGCAGCTGTAGCTGTCTCTTGTTGCATGGGCTTTGGGCATCTTTTTGCAGCTATCAACCGTAAAATGTAGAAATGCTGTCTATAACACATTGAAATGGTATTAAACGGTCAATTACACTTGATTAAGTTGTTTATGAGGAAAATGCTTACATTTGTGTGTTGCTTTAATCACACTGCTGCACTTTTTTTTGCTGTGTTTACCTCCATCTTGCCAATGATTCAAACAGAATTATGGGAGATTTGTCATACCCCTCCGTTTGTAGTGTGGTTGTCATGGAAGTTTTCTAGCACTCTGGACACAATTTGAAGCAAAAACACAAAAGTCACTGAATTGGGGTTAAAGCAAGTATGTCTTTGCATATATGGTAAAATATAGTGAGATAACAGACCACACTTCCAGAGTCTTGCTTGCTGATGTCTGGCTGGTACAGAAATACCAGGGTTTTTAAACATTAGGTCATCACCATGAAAGGTCAGTTGCCAGTGGCTGGTTTTACTTTCCACTTATGCATGCATTTTCCTTTTTAGGTGAGGGTTTATTGATCACAGCAGGTGATATATTAAAATGAGAATCTTAACATGCATTGTTACAATTTCCTTGTCATGGTCCTGAAAAATCTCTGTTTCAAGGGCCAAACATCCCTCCCCCTTAGCCCTTCCCCTCCGGCTCATCGAGAATCGGGACACCCCTACCCATTCACGTGAATGTGCAAAATGGAGGGGTAGGGGTAAGGTGGAGGGCCAAGGGGTGAACTGGGATTGGGCCTAAGTCTTGTCTGTCTCCCTACATAGAACCTGTGGGTTAAACATTAAAGTAGAAATTATTGATTAGCTACCCAAGTGTTTGTTGCATTCATGAGGCTCTTACTTGTCCAGGCCAAGTAGAAATGACTTTGAATGACATCTATCCTTGCACTTACAGCAGCATGAATTTGGAAAGTCCTTCTCAAAGGACCACCTGATTAAACTAATGCCATTGATTTCAAGCCCCTGTTTTCATTAGAAACCCCAGGAGCCGAGGAGCTGAAAATTGCTTTGGTTACTTGAGAGAAAGTAAAGAGACAAGAGAAAACCATGAGGGACTGGTTTATTAGATAGTGGTTGATAATGGGGCTTGTGTGGGCATGATAACACATACTGCTTCCTAAACTGTTCTCTTTCTTAAATCTGTTTGTGACCTTCATTCCCTCAACCTTGCTGTTTTTTTCCTTTTACTTTTTTTTTCTTTGTTTTGGTGGCTCCCTGGAGTTTCACTTCAACTCCACTGGCCTGTATAAATTATTATTAATTTCATCTGTTGAGATACTATAATTGTTCATTTCTACACTTAATTAAACATGGTTATTTTATTTTATTTTATTGCATGGTGACGCTTAAAATTTTTTGGTCTAATAAGAAGAAAGGTCTTGGAAAGGACTGGGCCAACATGATTAACGAGGATACTGCTTGGCTCCTCTGTTGCATTTCAACAGCAAGCTACTTTTTCTAGGACAGCCTGAGTTTTTCTCTAATGTCACTCTTCTTTTCTCTTACAGTTACAGAGAAAGAGGTACAGCAGTGGTAAGTAGAGAACATTATTCTAAACAATTTAGTGAAAAATGTTCTATTACTGATGCAAGTCGTATGCTAGCATGTGTTTCGACCATTGCACAGATGAATCAAGGAGGCTGTCTACTTGTAATATCCATTTTGATATGCCCAGGATTTTGTCTCAGAAGTCCATGGAAAACACATTCACAGTTAGTTTGGTAGTTTACTTGAAGCCATCTTCCTCACATCACCCTGAAGACAGAGGAGCTCTAAAAATAGAATGACTTTGAAGCCTGATAACACTGATACAAACATTTCCATTTTGCATTCCTCCACAGCCTATTTTTTTGGCTATTTGTAAAATGAATGTGTGATAACAGACAAATAGAGGGGGGCATAAGGTTGCTTCACTTTTAAGCACTTAATGATTACATGGCTACTGAGCCTTCACATAGCTGTCAATTAGTAATCTTGACCATCAGATTCTTTACCTCTTAGTCCGTCTGACCCACACCGGCATCATCTCGCAGAAGTCTGTCTTTGTCTGTTCTTAGCCTGTACTTAATGTGATACCATGTACTTTCATATATCAAAATGAAATATATTCATGAAGTGCAAGACACCTGGGCTGAGATAAGTCAGAGAAGTGGTGAGAAGGATGAATAGTGTTAAGGCGTGAATATCTGAATCTGTTTCTGAAGGCATGGTTTCAAAGCTACTGGCACGCAGAGAATAGACAATGCATCTTCATCACAGAGATGACTGAAGCGAAAGCGTAGCCATCATTTTTGTTCTATGTATGTTGTTGCTGGGCCATTGTATTTTTTTTTTTTTTTTAAAGAATAGACTATATCAGAAGAGGGACCACTGTAATAAAGTGATCACTGTTCCATGTTCACACTTCAGTTCTCCTGCTTTCATTTTGCCTTTCACAACCTAATTTTGCATGCATGAGAAGAGCTGTGCCTCAAGAGCTAGTCGTTGTTCATCTCCTGTTAAGGGGTTTACGGTGTAGGCAGCCAGGGCACATTCACTGCCACATAACAGCAGCAGTGGCAGCAGCATTTGATATCACTGGGCATTGACAGGTTCAGAGCTTTTGATCTGGCCAATCTCTGGGGCTGCCTGAGTGCACTGGGCCAGAATACCCCCAACCACTCTTAAACCTTCTCCCCCCGGCTGTTCAGCCAGTTAGCTCAGCATCATCATCACTCTGCGTCTTTCACAGGAAAGTTTGCATGAGTCCTCACTTGAAGATCAGCAGCACTCAACGCGACTGAGTGTGAGGGATGAGAGGGAATTTTACCAGGGGAAATGCCAGATGGCGTGTAATTAGAGCACAGGCACAGACACAGAAGAATTAGCAGGGTTAGATAAATGCCTGTGTTGTGCATTAAATTTGTTCCCCTTTCTAATTCTCCACTAAGGGAACATCATTAGTATGCTTGAGGCTTATCTGAAATCAATAACAAAATGCCATAGCGCAGTGATGTTCCTGCCAGCTAGGCAGGAGCAGGAGAAACATCCTGCACAACTCTTTAGCAAACCACCATAGTCTGTGCCAAAGAGTGGGAGCAAGTGCCAGTAATAAATACTTTATCTTCATGCTGGCTCTTCATTGTAGCCTCATGCACAAAGTCATGCCTGCTATGTCCCTGCAAGTACAGTGCGTAGTGGAACTGTTACAGTATTTCAAGTACAGTCTGACTGTGTATGTGTCTTAACACCAGTGTCACGAAGTCAGACTTGTGTGATGTGTTCTTGGCAAATGAGGTGATTCTGGTTAAGAACAGATGACACGAAGCAAGCATGTTTGCGCTGGTAGAGTGTCTACTGTTTGCACTGTACCAAGATTCACAATGTAGTTGTGTCAATTTCTCTATTTTCAATGTACTTTATGTTTCTGTTTAGAATTTATGTAATTTTGCTGATTTCATAATTAAAAAATATTCATGGTTATTTGCTGATAGAAGAGGAAAAATATAATCTTTGTGACAAACATACACACTTCCTATGTAAATCTAAGTAGTCTATTGTATATAAAATGTTTGAGACCGATATAAATATTGAGATTTTCAGTAAAGCTATTTTGTCTCAATTTTTAACCAGATAAGCGGAATGGATGGATGGATGGATTTTTATCCTTTTCTGCAAAAACAATGCAAGCTGTATGAATTAGATTGTACATATACTGTATCAGTACATTCTGTTTTTCACTCTTTTTTACATAAACACCCAGTAATGTATGCACAAACGTGATACATACAGTAGATATAGAGTATGTTGGAGTATTGTGTATCTTTTATATCAGCTTCCAGATATTCTATAGAAGCACATTTAAAAAGAAAGACCTCAGGTGAAATAGGTCAGCTGTGGATTATTATGCTTTGCACGTTCTGCTCTTTGAATACCAATTAGGTAGTATTCTGCATTATAGAGGGCTAGGCTTTCATTTCCCCCTTAAATTTCCAGATAATTCAAATGTGGGAATTACATGGTTTTGCTCTCTTCTTGCTGCTTTTCTTGTTGAACGTTTTCCCCGCTGTTTCTCACTGCATCTCTCCATCCTTTATGGAACTGGTTCCATTATCTCCAAGGCAGATTAAAAGTTAAGAGTTTTAAGAGGAGTGAGGAGCATGTGTGTGTGTGTGAGTGGAAGAAATCTTTCCTGGCCTTTATTCTTCAGAACACACTCTCTCTCCGGCCTTAATTACAGCCCAGGCTTATTTTGAACAGCCTTAACTGAATCACAGATGAACAAGCAATGCCCCCTTGTGTGAACTTGCGTCATTTTTGCTGATGATCAAGAGCAAAAGCTTTTTGCAGTGCTTTTTATAACTTGAGAGTGTTATTATTTCACTGCTATTTCATCTAGCGTTTATTTTTGCTAAAGCGAACACTCACTTCCTTGGTCCCTGACCTACAGCATTACAGACTAGCTATACTCCACTGTGTTCCTTTATGGAGGCATACAAGGAAATTGCCTACCTTTGAGTGACTGCGCTTGAAATTGCTTATGAAACGCTTCTATATTTAGACTAATCGAGATGTTAAGTCACTCTGTAGATATGTCATTTCCAGGGGCGAAAGGAAGCTCTCAGACTTCTCTATCAGCTCTCAGCTATCAAACGAGGACTAGAGAGTAATTTGATTAGAGTTAACCACTCTGGGCTTGCTATTGGATTAGGGTGATTGTCTTATCTGTGAATGAGACAAATAGCTTTGCACTTTATCTATTTAATCTAGCCCAATCTTTAAAACCAAAACAGGAATATCTACTGTTAACTGAGGAGGTCGTCATTCTATGTTTTTATTAAAAATGTCATGTTATTATATAGACCCATAATGATATTCCATGAATCTTTTTTCCAGGTATAAAGGCTTCATTAAAGACTGTCCAAGTGGACAGCTTGATGCTGTGGGCTTTCAGAAGATTTATAAGCAGTTCTTTCCTTTCGGAGATCCCACCAAGTTTGCATCCTTCGTCTTCAATGTATTTGATGAAAACAAGGTTTGTAATCCTGTTAAAATGTTCTGTTGTCATTACGATGTAGGAAATTATCAAATACCTTTGTTGCTTCAGGGTAGCAGAAAAGGTTTGATGGAAATTAGAGTCGTGGTGTTTGTCAGTGGTTTGGGGGGGGTCAAAGCAACCAGTGTTTGTCAAAGTATGAGGGCAGAGTTAATCTAAGGGTCTTCAGGTAAGAACATTTGGTGAGAACAGCACCATCCTTTGGCTGAGCAACATACTATAGAATTCCTATTGAATGAACTCTTATAATTTAGTATTCTGAAACAACATACATAATACATAGTGTGCAACTTAATACAATATGATACATAGTATGACGCTGGCAGAACAGATCCATTGTTTCTAGGTTTGATAAGGGAATGTACTAGTGTGAATAGTGAAAGGTATTGGAATTCTTTATCATTATGTACATGATATATACTGTATTGCAGGCAGAATGTGAACTCTTATGTTATTCTTTCAATTGTATGGTTGTCACAGTACATGTATTTTTTGCATATCATGGAGGGCTTTGATAACACAAATATAGACACAGAATGAATGAATTGACACACAGGCAGCTCTAAAAATGGCGCCTTGTATGACGTGAAACTGAGTCACCTTCAACAGGATCATAATAGTAACCAGACTTTTGTGTTAGTTATAAGGTAGAGCAATAGACCCAATCTTCTACCACAGTATATACAGTTTTATATCCTGGCGTATATGACGATACAGTAATTATTCTGGAAAGTATTTTTTTTTAAATTGTCGTCCTATACTTCTGTCTAGCTGTTTGTATTGTCTTCATGCAAAGTTACTGCCTGCATGTGTGTGAAAGAGCACAATATATCATCTAAAGGACAAAAACTATTAAAGAAAAATGAAGGTAAAGATTTGCAACACAATGATATAAACAATGCTTGATATGAAATTCTATACTTCTCTGTTCGGTCTATTCAGTAGACTTCTTGACAGTACAGTCTGCTCACCAGCATTCATCTGTGTCTCCACGTATTAGTATACACTAGAACTCACCAGCTTGAAACTTTGTATACACACAGTACTCCACAAGTGAATATCTAAAACTGTATGATAGTGAGGTGCAAATTTTTCATTGCAGGTATCACAAATGAGTTGTGAAGCCAATTAATCTTAAGCTCTGTATTTATAATGAACTACCGAAGGAGTAATGTTTTGTTTTTGTAATGTTTACATACTGTGGTGGGCCATAGAGACACTGGAAGAGGCAACTGTTTACATTACAGACAGCTGTAGACGGATTTTTTTTAAACATTGTCTTAAAAAAAAAGGAGGTTACATAAGAAAAAAGAAATTAGGATCCAATATGCTGAGATGTAATGAACTTTCTTATACATTCATATCATTGACCTGTGAACTGCACTTTTTCACCAACCTGCTAGTTTATGTTTGACTGGTGCTGTTCATGTTGTAGTGGCCTGTAAACCACAAGGGGGTGCTAGAATCAATGTGGCTGTGTTTTACGTTTTCACCGCATAACCTTAAAGCCAGTATCTGTCATCAAACAGGCTAGAATTTACCAGTTACGTGTCAGAGTGGTGCTTTCTGCTGTTTTGTCTTTTTCGTTCATCATGTTGTCTGTCATCATTTTATTAGAACTAGGAAACCATAATTTTCTCAGTAAACTGCTTGAAAAATACTTTAGAAACCGCTCGACTCCTCTGCCGTCAGTGGATTAACCCCCAAAAATGTGTAGTTTTTTCAATAAATATGCTTAGAATATGTATGTCCCCTAACAAAACTCATGTTGGCACACTCAAGATTTGACACGATGGCACTAAAACAAGTTTTTTACAAGCAAATTAAGTCTTAAGTAGCCTATCTCATTGTAATTGTACAGGATAAATCAAACTGTGCTTTGGAAGACACTGCAGATGAGCACCTCCTAGAATGTGCTTAGCCCCTGGAGGTTTATTGACTTCGGTTAAGAGGCTTTGTGTTGCAAAGATCAGACAGCCCCTCTGACTGATGTTTATCTATGACCCTCATTAGCATTAGGCACCCTGTAGTCAGAGAATGCACTGATCTTAACAGTTTTTATGACTTATGTAATCAACAATGCATGACTTCGGTATTGTCTGGCTGGTCAGATGTCTCGTAAAGATAAAGTCAGTTGTTCCTAAGGCCATGAGGAGAATTTGGCTTTTCTGCAGAAAGAAGTGCTTGGGCATGAGTCATAGCGCTTACTGGTAGGAAGACGTAGCAGCTGAATGTTGGGGAAACTTTGTGTTGCAAGAAAATGCTCTGGTATGTTGTGAGACTGTAGATTGACTGACCACTCTACAACCCTTAAGCCACTTTACACACTGTGCTGCTAGAGCTCCACAAGCTACTGTTTTTCATGTTTCTTGTGAATGAACCACAGTTTTTGATATGAATGAAGTCTCTTATAGTCTCATCAAGTTGGATGTGATAACTTTTTAAGCTGCAGTGCCCACTGAATTTTGTATTAAATTTCCCCTCCATATGTTTTTCCTCTTGCTCCAGAAAGAGGAATTAAGTGTCAGAGCAGATGATTTTCTACCGTGTTGGACAGGATTAGTTGCCATTTCCATTCATAATTTAGAAACACTGGAAGAAATCTAAAGCATCTTTACCACAAATATACCTACATGTTTATGTGAGGTAACTTTTAGAATATGAGGCAGTAGCATCCATCTTACTAATGACCATAGGTGACATATTTCTGCCTCAGGAGAGAACCAGGTGCAGGGCAAAAATAGCAGCTGACTTGGAGCAAGCGTCTGGCCCCGTTTTAGCAGAATGTAGCAAGGACACGATGAAAGAACCGCAAGAAGTTCATGAAAGAACATCTCCAGCAAGTGTGAAGGAAGACGCTCATGTTATCTCTTCAATATTTCCCTCCCTCTCCCTTTTTGCCTCTTTCTGTCCTTTTTATCACTCTAGGATGGACGCATCGAGTTCTCAGAGTTCATCCAGGCCCTGTCAGTGACTTCTCGGGGGACTCTGGATGAAAAGTTGAGATGTAAGATGTGCTGCCTTTGAATTTTTTGACATTTAAATGACAGGATTGCAGGATTGACCACCATGCGTTGCATATGAAAGAGCACTGGCAGCCTCATAGAGAACAGAAAGCTTTTAGCTGTAAACAGCAGGCTCCCTCAAGGTGGAGGTCATGAGTGTATGTGTTGGCAGCGTTTGAGCTACACCCAGGAGGTTTACTTTAACTTGAAGCGGCAATTCCAACAGTTTAGAAGTTGAAATGAAAGGTGATCATAATGTGAGTTACTACTGTTAAATTTGAGCTGGAAAGCCATCATAACAACCTGCTGCTTCTCTCTGCTTACTTTTGAATAGTTCCAAACAAATACAAGTGTGTGCTTTGTAATCTTGTAGATATATAATTTAATGTGATCATTTGTTCAGAGTAGCTTTTTGATCCTAGTTTGGTTCTATATGCCAAATGTAGTTGTCAGTCTCTGAACTGTAGTCATTTCTTAAAACCTATTTTCACCTCTTTCTCCATACAGGGGCTTTTAAATTATATGATCTTGATAATGACGGCTACATCACCCGTGATGAGATGTTAAACATTGTAGATGCCATATATCAGATGGTGGTAAGTCTTTGCTCATACCAGATTTGCGAACTTACATTGTCTGAATGATGCAAAGTGTGATGATTGGATGTTTAAGGGCAATGGTGGAACACACAGCTAGTATTACATAAAGCTGCAGTTCCTGATAGTTTTCTGGTGTTATTGAGCAGAAATATGATTAAATTATCTTTCAGCTTGTTGTAATTAAAGTGGTTTGAGAGGAATTCTAACAATTCCCATGGACTCAATTTTTGGGATGTAAAAAATCTACGCCATAACACAAAATAAAGCTAATCTCTGATATTAGT
Organism: Apogon hyalosoma; assembly: GCA_037367295.1. Lineage (NCBI taxonomy): Eukaryota > Metazoa > Chordata > Actinopteri > Kurtiformes > Apogonidae > Apogon > Apogon hyalosoma. The sequence goes on from JAPQRP010000030.1 coordinate 21,819,062, forward strand.
TCCTTGTATACATAAAAATGTTTAGTTTTTTCTTCTGCTCAAAACAAATGAATGAATGAAATGAATCTCAAGTGTTTTCATGCAGGAAGAGGGGGTAAAATATTTGATTGACAGCTGGTTTATTACTGATCAGATATAAGACTCTAGTGCTCCATACCTTGTCTCGACAGAGAAACTTTAAAAAGGGCCTTCTATTTTCTACAAAATTACTTTGGGTCATCTATCTTTCTTTTGTCCTTTGATTTGGACTGAGAAGAAAGTGCTGTAGGAGGAAGGTGTACATTTTTCCAATTTTTGGTGCTTTTTACTCAGATTTCAGCTTCTGCAGCTTTAAGTAAATAGACCAATACAACACTGTAAAAATACTTTACTAGTAAACGTAGAAGTAAAATGGTCATGAAAGTATTTTACTATTATATAGCATGTATTTAGATTCATATTACCACAGCTTCCGTATGTATTTTATACTTTACTTCTGCAGATGTTTAAAGTTGAGCTCATTCTAGCACATTGAGCAGTTTTTCCAGTCGTACGATATAATATCACTATATGTTTGTAGTATCCTGTGAGCACCACATAATCTCAAGTTTTCATGCACTCCAAAAAACAGGGCTGTTTTCAGCTTTGTACATCTTCTAGTTAATCCAAGAGTTTATTTAACCTAGGAGGATAAATAACCATATATTCCTTGAGTTTATCGCAACCATTCAACATGAACTTACGTAACACAATGTGATTTTCACTGGACAGGAAGGAGTCTGAAAATTAAGTAGTAGTAATATAGGGGTAGCTGGGATAGACTCCAGCACCCCCACAACCCCCTGGAGGATTAAGCGGTTTTGGAAAATGAATGAATAATGCAGTGGAAATAAAAGCACAATGTTTACCTCTAATATGTAGTTGTGTAGAAATAGAAAATTGCTTTATTAAGTTAAACAGAAGTACCTGAAGTTTGTACTTAAAGGTACTTAGTCATGTTCCACCACTGTTTTAGGGGAACACTGTGGAGCTGCCAGAGGAAGAAAACACGCCAGAGAAGCGAGTCGATCGTATTTTTGCAATGATGGACAAGGTTAGTTTTGTATTATCTATATGTCAAAACATGTAGTGATGAACACAGTAGTATTTAATGCTATTTTCCACAGAGTTGCATAAAGGGTCTTCTGACCCTGATAGAAAGTGGATTAATTATCATTTATATACTGTTAGAGGACTGACCCTGCCTCACTGGCTACCCTTGGGGCTTTGATATGGACACTTTTAAGTTTAGAGCCGTTAGCTGTAGCCATCACAGCGTCACTAACACCGCCTGTGGTCTATAAACATCATATATAGTCTAATCTGCCTCTAGCCCTTGGTTCTAATGCCCACTCCCTCAGCTCCGAGAACCTTCTCAGCTTTAGTGAAAGATGAGACGCAGCCTGCATGGGCGTGTTGTGTCAGCCCACTACTGCCAAGATCAGCCCATTGGACTAGCTGTACTGTACAGCAGTACGTAGTGATTTGTATTCGCAGAGAGTGGCTACCATCCAAGTGCACTGAAGCAAAGCTCAGTCTAACAGTACAGGGTAGAAGTAATACCATTTAGCTCCAGAGCCTCTTTTGCCCCCTGCTGGTAACTGTCTGTAAAAGACTTAACGAAGTCAATTTTCAATTTGTTTGATGTCGTTCTTGCAGAATGCAGATGGGAAGCTGACTCTGCAGGAGTTTCAGGAGGGTTCAAAGGCGGACCCCTCCATTGTTCAGGCATTGTCACTCTATGATGGACTTGTGTAAAAATGAAAGGTGAGTAGGGTACTAATGAGCTAGAAGCTGAATACTTGCATGCCTGGATGATTTTCAATCCCAGGTCATACCTCAGCTCTAAGATAATGCTGTGTAATTCTCATTTCATCAGAGAAAAGAATAAAAGAAAGAAAACTCTGTCCGTGAGGTGAAAGCAAAGTGAAGAAGCCACTTTCTGCTCTCAGTTTGTTCCTATGAATTATTCAAAGAGCCCACTTGTTTGCTGGCAATCAAATAGTCTTGCAGTGCTGAGTGAGGAATGAGACAAGCCTATCCTCTCACTGCCTAATGTAATGCACCAGCCGCTGCCAATTGTTGCTGACATCCTGCTCAGTGTTTTGTCAACTGTGAAGTGAGCTTGTGAAGACATATTTTCATAAAGCAGTAGCTCTGTTTAATGGTTATCGTGCATGCACTGAACACACCCAGATACCATGACTCCACCTACTGTCATATTTTCAATGATGACCATTTCTGCAACTTCTCAGATGATCCAACTACATGTCCTGCGAGTAGCACGCCAATCCAGCACCATCACTACTGTATGGGAGGGAGCCACACCGTCCCATTTAACTCGCTCACCCAGAAGTGGACTGAAAACTTGTCGCACGGCCGTATGGCATTTGTGTCAGTAGCTGTTCGTCTACATTTCCACCAAGGACTGTGAACAGATCTATATCTTCTGATGTCATGGAGAATTCAAACGTGTTAGCAAAATCTTCAGTCATTTATCTGTGCTTCTCCAGCTCTGTGGCACTGCGTACACCCTTGAGTGTTGTGGATTGTGTACAGACATATCTGCAAGAGCAGTGTTGTGGTTTTCCAATAGACATTCAAAGGAACTGAATTCCCTTAGAGTGTTAATTTGTCTTAATCACATACTGTAAACCAGGGGATGCACGGGAAGCACTCGGAGGAACTGTGCTGCTGCTGCTGCTGCTTCACTACCACATGGAGAAACTCTAAACCCAGGAGAATGTGTGAAAATGGGTTACTTGGTGATAATATGAACACAAACTTAAAGTTACAAAGCAGTATAGTGTATATTGTATAATGTAAATATGATGGTAATTTATTTTCTGCTTTGCTGCGTTTGTGGGAATTTTCTCATGAAAATGGATTGAAGTTTTATTTTTTAATCAAAAGTGTTGAATTGTATTGCACTGTATTTTTCATTATTATCGTGGGATTGCCTTCTCTCACATTCTGAAGTTTCCTTTTTCCTGAGAACAGGGTTTTTATTTGAAGAAGAGGATTGAAGGAGTGGGATGTTTTGTATGCATTATTTTACTATGTTTGCATCCTATTGTGTTGTCTTCACTTCCTGTTAGCACGAGTGTCTAGTGTCTGCAGTGTTGCAAAGCTACATCCTGAATAACATGACCCAGCAACACAACAAATTCTCACAGCTTACATCTGAACGGAGGCTCATTATTTCTTTTAAGAGCATCATTCTCCACCCTCAGCACACACAAAGGCCTGGTCATTGAGGGACACAAACAGACATCAATTCTGGTTGTAAAGCTTTGCGAGCTCTGTGGTTGCAATTGTCCACCTTGTACTTGTCCTGTGTGAGGCTGGAGCATGTGATGATGCCTTTTTTTTTCCATTCTTGATCATTTTTACTAGGATGTTTTATCAGCTTCACTGAATTTATGCCTTATGCAAATGATAATTTACTAAATGATAAATGTCATTTACCTGTTGATTAACAGTATAAGAGCACAGAATAAAATGCATTTAAGTGGCTCAGTTTTTTTTTTTTTTTGTTTTTTTAATCGCTGCATCTTTGTTCTTTGGATTTTAAGTAATCGACTTTAAATGGATGGGATATGATTATTTTCTTTTAGTTGTGGGTTATTTTAAATAGCCCCCGCATGAATGTGGAATAACAGTTGTGCTTTATTTGTCAAATGTCAAACTTCATAAATTATAATAACTTATAAAGAAGATAATTGAGACTGCACACACTTCATTTTATTGTATTCAACATGTGCTGCATTATGTGTCTCTCACCGAACTACCAGACTCAGAAGGGCCAGTATTGTGTTGAGCTTTATGAATGTTTTGCTCTCAAATACTGAATCTCATATGTCACCTCGGTAGAAGCCTGTACTTAATGATTGTACATTTTACAATGAGCTGCATACAACCATGGTGTTTTGATTAATGGGTGGGCAATCTTTCTAAATCACAGTGGCTTATATGTACAAACTGCTGGCTCTGCTTTTTCACTGGGCCTGCACAGACCTGCTGACTTCTCTTCACAATAAGCACGAAAGATATCAAGACAAAAAGATCTAGAGCTTTACCTGCTGACTGATGTGTCTTCTGAGTGCATCTTTGATCACCTAAAGATTTTATCACAGGATAAAACGTAGCTTCTTTAACTGAAGTGTATGAGAAGACAGTAGGTGTTTAGATGAATGCCATACATTCATCACACAACACTCTGGTTCTCCACAACATTTAGATGTAGACAGTGACAGTATTTGCATGCAAAGATCAGAACTGTTTGTGTCTGTGAGGTCTGATGACTGTAGACATGCATAGTGTGACATCAGCAGCCTCTGGGTGATGAGTAGTGATTAAAAACTGGGATACATTTGATCCACAGCAACAACGAAATTGAAAAAGATTGACATTTGTATGGCACGTCAAGCTTTTCCGCCCATTCATATGCCATGGGGATATTTCTCAGGGTGGGCTGTGTAAAATTAGATTGGTGTCAGCTGAATATAAACTGAAGCTATTTATAAAAACGAGGCTGTTACTGAGACAATGTTCTCGTCACGTCCAAAATACAGACTTCAGTTGTAACGTGCGTAAAGCTGTTAAAAGCCGCGTCTCAAGGGGCCCACCACGACTACGGAGAAAATTGAATTGGAGGGGAATGTTGGATAGGGTTAAAGTCTGGAAGTCACAGTGGGGTCGAGTTACACACTCACACGCACACAAAAAATCAGGTTGTGTCTCGGGAACCTTTTAATACCCATCTCCGCCCCCGTTTGAAGCGTCAGAGCACCAGCTCTCCAGGGGCTCTCCAACAGCCAGTCCACACGCTTTAGTCCTTCCAAACTTTACGCACGGATGTATTCCTGTGGAACTATTTCACACCGGATTTTGATGTGCATTCTTTTTTTTCTCTAACGATTGGAGACAGTCCCAGACCTGTTTGATTTCCATCTGAATTCTAAACTTTTAAAAAACTTTTTTTCTGAAACTTTTTGTTATTATTGTTGTTTTACAAATTTGCTTCATTCCAGCACACAGATGCAGTAAAACTAAAACATGTCTGCTGTTTTATTCAAGTGCCTAGTTTTGGCGCTCTGTATCAGTGCGCACAGGCTCTTGGCAGAACCCCGGCTTGAAGAGGATGATGGATCCGGTGACAGCGCCTCGACCCTGGCGTTTGTGTTCGATGTTACCGGCTCCATGTACGACGATCTGAAACAGGTGATAGAGGGCGCCTCACGGATCCTGGAGAAGACCCTCAACCGGAGGACCAGACCCATCAAAAATTTTGTCCTGGTCCCGTTCCATGATCCAGGTACCTTTTCATTAAAATCACTGCGCAACCTGACTTCATTTTTAATTTCTAAACTTTTATTTGTCAGTGAATGCAAATGCAAACGCCATTTAAATTCAACCTTCTTTAAGAAATATTACAAACCAATGTCAGCATCTGATATGATAGTTTTCTCTATGGTTGTCAAGTTGACAGAATCACAAAAATAGAAAATTGTACCATATCTCCCAACCTGTAGCACAAGCTGAAGCCATGGTTGTTATAATGGAGTAGAACAAGAACCCAAACTGATAAAAGACCACTCATATAAGCTTAAGTGTGTGGGACAGGTAAGGTATCTGTCCTATATGGGAAAGCTGTAGTTTGAAAATAAGAGTGCTCTAATGGGGGGAGGGTGTTTGAGCACTGATGAGAAGCATATGCTGTCTGCTTGTGTGTAATTACCCCAATCACCCCCCACCCCCCACTCACCCCACCCCACTCCTCCCTCTCCTCCATCCCAAGCCCCCGGAAA
>JAPQRP010000030.1:21824917-21842303 GCA_037367295.1 Apogon hyalosoma
TTAGCCAGCCAGAGGGGGTGGGTGGGTGAGTTTTACTAACACCACACATTTTGCCTGTGTTTAATGTGCCCTGCCCTTGGGGACCTTGTAAACTTCCAAGATTGCAAAGAAGCTGTGGTGGCTGACGAAGAGGCGTGACAGTGCTGTCAATGTTTAACAGGCACTCATGAGCAGGAGAGAACAACTTGAAAGCTTCTGCTGTTGGAAGATAAATTAAGAATGAGTTAGAAATGTCAGTGACTCTGCAAACATCTGCAAGCTCTGTATCATTAGTCTGGAGAAGATACTTAAAAATGGTATTTGACAGTTGAAACGGCAAGCACAGGCAAAAATCTGGAGGATACACCCCACTCGATGAGGGTCTATAAAGAAAAATGATAAAGAAAAAGGTTGTGTTTATAGCCAGCAGTGTTCTGTAGCAAAAACAATGTGTTGAGTTTGGTTAATGTTTAGTGTTTCATCGATTGGCCCCAGAAGGCGTTCAAGTGGGTGACCGACTCCTATATCCATCACGCCTGGGTCTGCTGCTGCTGCTGGAGACAGGAGGATATCAACAGTTGCACGAAATTATTATTCTGTGATTTATGTAAAACAAAACTTGAACATTGCCATTTTTTTCCTGATACCTTCTCTGGGATTTTTTAGACCACTGTGATTGATATTCATGTCTTACACAAAAGCTACAGGGCATCGCAGGGGCCCAAACAGATTAGACAGAGACTTGTTAAGAATTTTGATGCTGTCCATTTTCCACCATGTGCATATGCTGAAGTAACAACAAAATCCTTTGTTCTGATTTGTTTTGTTTGGTAGGAAGAAAAAGCCAGACCTAAGCCCAGCTCATTTGGTTTGGATTAATGTTCCAAGGCACCAGTTCCTATAAAAAAAAAAATAAAAAAAAAAATCTCTCTTCAGACCAGCTCAAGTAGATTTTCTTCATTTAAAAAAACTCTCTTTTAAATGCAGATATCGGTCCTGTGTCCATCACTACTGACCCCAAAAAGTTCCAGCAAGATCTGCAAGAACTGTTTGTCCAGGTGGGAGTTATAACACATATGTATTTATCTTTCTATACAGGAGTAGGACCATGACATTCCACACTACTAAACTCTATGACTAGGAGCTTTTGATAATGAGTTTTGTGTTTTCAATATTTCTCACACTAATTCCAAAAGTGGATAGTTTTATTGACCATATATATATATATATGTGTGTGTGTGTGTATTTAGAACAAGTTAAGAGCAACATTTGATCATTTGTGATTGTTTCAATGAAGGGTGGCGGTGACTGCCCTGAGATGAGTGTAGGAGCCATAAAGAAAGCTCTGGAGGTTTCCCTGCCTGGATCCTTCATTTATGTCTTTACTGATGCCAGAGCCAAGGACTACCGCCTCAAAAGAGATGTCCTGCAGCTGGTACAGCTCCGTCAATCACAGGTACAGTATTATAGCATACAGACCGCAACTAATCTCTGGCTTTTATAAAAACGAGTTTGCATTTATATAAAATCCTTCTGAATAGATTAAATGGACGTGCCACTGATCTTTTTCTAATAGTTTCTTTGCATTTATCCATTGTATGCATCTAACAATGGCAGTGAATACAATGGCCTGCTGTGAGAGATTCCAGTGAAGTTCCCTGAAGCTGAGTTTGTGCTGACTTTGAGTTTTTTTCTTTCCTTTTTTTTTTTTCAAGTCACTTTTTCTCAGTCCCTACGTGAAGCATGACAATAAGCATTAGTGTCACTTTGGAGCTGAATGAAAGTGGGTTTGGAGATGGCAAACACTGCACGCCACTAATCCTCTTAACTCTCCTGCCCCTTCACTCTCAGGTGGTGTTCGTGTTGACAGGGGACTGTGGGGACCGCTCTCAGCCCGGCTACAGGGTGTATGAGGAGATCGCTGCCACTTCCTCTGGACAAATCTTTCACTTGGACAAGCAGCAGGTCAATGAGGTGGGTATATGTGATCCCTGCAATCACTGCTGGGTAATAACACTAGAACCGCCAAACTGGTCAAACTGACCTGCTGCTGCTTTTCAATTGCGCATTACTCTGTTTCACAAAAATGTTTTTGTTTAGTTTTTTTTTAACTTTTCCTAAAACTGTGATGTGTTGCGTGTCCTATATCATTAACTAAATCCAGATTGAAAATACATGTATTACACGTATAACAGCCACCAGGTGACATTTACTCCTATAGAAAAGCATTGATTTTAACACCCGTTTAAGTTGAAACATTTGAGAATGTTAGGCTGTGGCATTTGTTTGTGTAATCTGACAGATATATCAAGTCATTTCTATCAGTAGAAAAGAAACAGTTATTTATGGGGCAAACAAATATGCAGATATTTTCTTCTTATATCCATTTTCACTTTTTGTGCTGATGTTTATGCAAAGTAATTAGTGCTCTTAAAGATACTTTAATCATGAAACCACACAACCAAAGCAAAGCGATGAATAAAAAAACTCATTTTATGACTTGAGACATTCCTTAGTGAAGACACTGACATTTTTGTGGACTAGAAATGGTGTATGGGTAGATTTAACCCACTTGGCCATTTAAGCTTATGTAGCAACTTTCAGTAGTTTTAGTGTTAAATCCATACTAGTATGATTAATGTGCAAACTTAGAATGAATAAGATAATTATTTATTTTATTCACGCTAATATTTCATAGTAATGGAAAACAGCAGGGACAGGAAGTCAGTTAACTGTATGTGACTCTTTGATGTAATTATGGAGATTTCATATACTTTAATCAAATGTTTCCAGAGCATATATTAAACTTCCTGGTCATATGATACAGATGAGCCACTCTTTTATATCGGAAGCAGCATGTAACAGAAGCCCTGTCTAGCAGCCAAAGACAGCGGGGCTTACTTCCCAGGCAGACGTAAAAGAAGCCAGAGTTTCCTCTGGAAGAGACACTGGTATCCTGCATGTCAACACAGGAGACGGCTGGGTAGTGCTGAGCTGAAGCCAACAGCTCTGTACACTGGTGGCCCACTGAACCTCTGAACTTAGATGTGTTTGTGTGTGTGTGTGTGTGTGTGTGTATGTATGGGTCTGTTTCCTGTCAAGTCATGCTTGTGTGTAGCTAAACATACAATGCCTGTGTGGGGCAGCTCGGTTCATTATCACTCCATAATCCTGGCAGCTGTTTAAGGAGCGCTTGAATGTCATTTTTGTGATACACTGGTAAGGGAATAAAAGACCCAACTCACACCTCAACCTCAGATGCCTTTGTGTTACATGAGCCTACATTTTTTTGACATGTTCTTAGTGTACTGTTACATACGGAATAAACATGTGCATACTTAAGAACACATTTTTCTTGGATCCACTCTGAATCACTTTGTCATTTTTAGACTCTGTGATTATAGCTCACGGGTGGCATACTTTTACCAAATTCATGCAAATCCTTTAATCCTTAAAACCTCTGAAGTACTACAAATCTAACCAAAATATTCCCTCTTAATAGCAGTTTAATAAAGTGCAGCCAAATCAAATATACAAAGTCTTTCTGTGGTCTCCAGGGTGAGAGAGGAGAGAAAACAGACTGCTTATTTTATTCTCTAATCCCAGGATATGATCTGTCATGGCTTCCCCTCTTTCCAACAGCTGCCCAGTGTAGTTGGCTCCAAAACCTCACACAACAGCTCATTGTCAGCTCTGTGTATTGCACTCCTTACCCTCTTTATATTTGACTGGTTGTGATCAACAAGAGAATCTGTTAACAAAAGTGTTAACAAGAAAATTCCACCACTGTAGTGTCACATTTGGACCCAGATCTGTGCTTCACATGGTAATGATACCACCGTCAATCATCAACAGGCTGAAAGGCTAATTGAAAATGTTGATGCTTTGGCTTCCAGGTTACGCAAGATGTGATGTCAGCTTTTAGACCAAAACAGGGTTTTAAAGAACCATGTAATGCACATGCTGATCTGCAGTTAAGGCTGTTATTCTGTGTGTTTCTGCACAGCGTGTTGCACAGACTCCACTTAAGAGCCTTGAAGAGTCATGTAGAAAACTGACCTTATGGTTTCCTCATCAGATGAATACAGAAGTGAATTAAGGGGGATGGTAATGGTTGTCAGACTCCAAATGTAACCCAGGTAACCTTTATCTTAAGTTGTTTTCCTGAGTTCCTGAGTGCTTTCCAGACCTAAACAAAAGTCACTATATATGTTGTAGCTGCTTCTCTCAGCTATGGGCTGTCTCCACTAGTAACAGGGAAAGGCCTAGCAGGTGTGTTGAAAATCCCGCTGAGAGAGAGATGGGGGTCCATCTGGGACTGATTTAGTCTACTAACCTTGATTTGTTGTCAACATCTTTGCGCAAATGTCCGTTGTTGTGGTGTTTAAACCAGGGCAAGGGTTGAGCTGACCCCTGCCCACTGGGAGGTCTGAAGTCAAGCTATTCTGCTTCACCACAGAGCCGTCATAAATGTATCATGCTGCTCAGTGCCACTAAAAGGATGGGCATCTAATGTACCTAGATGAGTGAGAGGAATACAGCATCAGCCCAGCCTTTACTAACCCTTCTTCTTGGGTCCATCTGTCATGGTTCTATGAATAGCAAAAGGGGGTCCTTCCTGTAACAGCCCTGTAAGCCCGTTCAGCTGAGACACACCGGATGAGGTTTCACAGAACTTTAGATCCTCTGAATTCCCTGTGGCTAAGGCAGGGAGTGGCCACAGAACTCAGTTTGCTCCTCAAGACCCAACATGGCCCCGACAGCAGTCATCCCATCTCTGCGCTCCTCTTCCTTCCATTTGAGTGCCGGGAAATGCCCACTCCTCTTTGCTCTCTTGCATAAGAAATAGACACTATCCTGGGGCAGATGTAGGTCACTTCTTAGCAGTTTCCTGCTCTGCTGGTGATGGCTGCACATGTGGCAGACATTACAGCTGTTTCCAGTTGTAAAACGGCGAGAGGAACCAGCTGCTGTCAACACCCAGTGGACCTGATAGACAAAAAAAAAACAAAAAAACAACAGAGGCCTGATTAAATTATCAAAGGCTTTTCTTGTCTCAGTTTTTGCTCATTTTTGCGATGTCTTAAAATGTGTTGGCTGTTGGCCGCATCTCTAAGAGCCCACTGGAGAAATGCTTCTAGTTTGTTTCATTACAGACACAGTAAAACTCTAATGCCTCTCCATATGAGGTCAATACAAACACTAGAAAACAGTTTCTTGTTAAGCATTTGGAAGACAGAAGACATTTGGTCCACTGTGGCCACTGGAATCAGACTGTGAAATGTCTATGGGTTTCACTGCTTCTGTTTTCATTTTAGAGGAAACAAAAGGGAAACTGTGTTCATAGACAATACTGTGATAGTGATTATACTCTGAGGGAGAAACACCTGTCAAAGCTGAAATTCTATACTGTCTGATGTTTCTCATGGGAGCCACTAAGGGAGAGTATAGTATTAAGTGATGATTGCTTTTGCCATTAAATATAATCAAACTGTCTACCATTATTTCAGACGGGGATATTACTGTGCTCTAAGTGGTGGTATGAATCATTTAAGAAGTGTGGCTGCTGAAATTCAAATCTCTTATTGTCCGACCTCATCAGGTTTGTTAAGTCTAACCAGTTTAACAGAGTGGAATAAACAGTTTAGGTGTATTTCTAAAACAAGGGCACATCCCTCAGTCCAATACAGCTTTCTATTCTTAGGAAGAGGCTGTATGATTCATGGAAGCTGTAGGGAGAGACTGCAGCCTGACAGACTTCCACTGTGAGAGACACTTCTGGGAATACATGCTTGAGAGTGCAGAAAACTGTATGTTATCAGTTTGACAGTTGAGCTGTTTCACTTTTCCTTTGTTTAGGCAAACTCTCTCAGAGGAATACTTTGTCAATGAAAGAGTAGTCCAAAGACAAAGAGCAGCCTGATGCCTGGGCATCTAAAGGGTGATCTGTGTTTTAAGGGAAAGGTCAGAATCACAGCCAACCTGCCCTCACCCTGTCTTTCTGTGTTGAGCAGGCATCCCTGACAGTTTGGATTTGATGGGTCTCAGCTTCACACGTCAACAAATGTGTCTCCTCTAGCGTGAACTGTCTTGTCTTTTACTGTTCAGTAAAGCTGTTTTCTCCTCCTTCTAGGTTTTAAAGTGGGTAGAGGAGACAGTTCAGGCTATGAAGGTCCACCTGCTTTCCTCCAACCATGACAGTGCCCAGGAAAACAAGTGGGAAGTGCCCTTTGACCCCAGCCTCAGAGAGATCACAGTGTCACTCAGTGGACCAGCACCACAGATAGAGCTTAGCGATCCCTTTGGTATGCGTCAGTTTTGCACTGCTTTAAATCTTTCCACAGTAATTTACAGTTTTATCTGAACCTCGCTAACAAAGGAAGACATATTTTACAATAAAACCTTTTGCTGTCATTTTCTAGGTCGTGTAATTGGTGTGGAGCAGGGCCTTAAAGAGCTGTTGAACATTCCTAACTCTGCTCGAGTTGTCAACCTGAAATTTCCCAGACCTGGTGCCTGGAAGCTAAAGGTACAGCTATTAATAACCCATTAATGTTTTGCTCTCATTACATCATAACAGCAGGGCTAAATGAAAAGTATCTATTCCCTTGTAAAGGTGAGCTGTAGTGGACGTCATACCCTGAGAGTCACAGGAGTCAGCAATCTAGACTTCCGTGCTGGCTTTTCCAATCTACCCGTTTCAGAGTTCAATCATACCAGGGAAAGGCCAATTAAAGGTATTAGACGTGTTTCTGTGGAGTCTGATCTGACTCATGCAGAGGATGACTTCATCAGTATCTGTCTTTGTCTCATAGGACTCCCAGCCCATGTTTTGCTGAAATGCACAGGCCTGAAACCTCCAGGTCAGCTGAGCCACATGGAACTGGTCTCTGGCTCAGGACGCTCATTACGCACTATTCCCGTGCCTCTTCCTTCTGACCTCGGCCAACAAGGACTGTGGAGTCTCCCAGAGTTTCGCACCCCTTCCCAGAGCTTCTTCATTAAGGTGACAGGCAAAGATGAGGAGGGCTACCGTTTCCAGAGGCTGTCCAGTGTCTCCTACACCAACATCATTCCAGGCAAGGCAGCTTCCCCCCCAGTGACACATCTCGCCAAAGTCAAACCTCAGTGTCTCTCACACCTCATCAATCTTCCTGCTGACCTCTGACCTATATTTCCTTCGTTATGTAGATCCCCCAGCTGTGAGCATGCCTAATGTGGTGAAAGGCTTCTACATGCAACCTACTGTGATTAGTTGCTCAGTGGAGAGTGACATCCCCTACAGGCTCAGATTCACCAGAAGTGGGATTACACTAGGAGAGGAAAAGTTCTTTCAGTGAGTCCTTTATTTGCCCAACAATGTCTGGCCTCAGATGCTGTAGCATCGCGCCAGTTACCTGCTGTAAAAAAGCTAATTAGGTCACTCACCACATTTGCAGTGAGCACGTCTGTAAAGAATTAGCGTTGGTCGAGTCTTGCATTTTATTGGCTCATCTGTCAGGAATCAGGTATACACAGTCAGCTTTGTGAACATTACATATCCTATTGTGTCATCTGAAAAAAATCAACAACGTGCCTATTCTTTCTTGGTGTCAATGCTCTGCTTTGAATTACATTGATGAAGTGAAGCTGACTTGTGGTGAAAACTATTCCAACTCTGTATGCGCCCGAGACAATAAGTGAATGTGATGCAAATTAGGATCTTGTTGATCTTGCCATGCTGCAGCCAACAAACTAAATGTGTCTTTATACCAGGAATTCTGCCATAGCATCATGGGAGATTGCTCACGCTTCAGCTGACGATGAAGGCCTGTATGAATGCATAGCACAGAGCAGTGCAGGACAGGGACGTGCTTTGACGCAGCTGACTGTTAGAGGTATGTCATACAAACATACGACACACAGACGTCCTCAGTCATTTTAAACAAATCCATCACGATCACAGCAACGCTTTGAAATAGGTTCCAGCCATTTTTTAAATCTTAGATTCATGGCTAAAACATTAACATGATGCAAAGCATGCCAGCACAAACATTTGTACTGAAAGTAAACCATTTCTGTACTGTTTGTTCACCGCTGATAACACCGGCCTGATGTTTTGGTCGTTTCCATTGAGACAGAGCCTCCTCCAGTCCTGAGGCCAGCAGTGAATGTGACTTCTCCTGTGGGAGGCATGGCTGTGCTGTCCTGCCAGGTGGAAGGATCCATGCGACACAACTTGACATGGCATCGCGCAGGTCGTACCATCCGTGCCCGTGCAGGGAGGGTGAAGCTGCTGTCAGACTCTTCATTGCAAATCAGTGCAGTGAAGCCACAGGATGCTGGGGAGTACCACTGTGTGGCTACCAACACCCATGGGGACAGCAGGATCACGGTGTGGCTTCTAGTCCCAGGTACATTAAGATAAAAACCTACAGGTCATCTGCTTAACCACTTAACACAAAAGGGCCTCATAGCTCCTCTCAGGACCCCTTCATCTGGTTTCCATTACCGGCTTAACCTCTTCAGAGTTGCATTGAGCCACTTCCTCATAGGAAACTGTTTCTCATCACCCTGAATAGATGCATGTTGAAAGCTGCAGCTTCTATTGTTGCCATCTCCACAAATGTCCCTTGTGAATTTCAGCAATATCCAACTGAATGTGAAGATGTCATCATTACAGTCTCTCAGTTGTGATGTCAGAAATGGAGTGGTGATATTTCATAGTCGCTCACGTCATTACTATTCAGTTCATGATACGGAACTTGTAAATGGCAGCGTGCAGCTCTGACAAGGCCCTAAATCATGGTCGACCTTTTGCCTCTGTTTGACTTCAATTGCAGAGGCTCCTTCTGTAGTAGTTCTCCCCCAGAGCCAGGCATTCTCCCATGGGGATGAGGTCCGCCTTGTCTGCTCAGCGTCTGGCTCCCCACCACCCCAGCTCTTCTGGAGCCATGGAAACATGTTCCTCACTAATCGGCCGAGGTAAGGGAACTCTCAGCCCACTCAACACCTCCGGCACAGAGGTCTCAGAGAGTCATTGCATTCCACTTTAACTACATGGGTGATTGCCACATCTTGTTTGCATGACATTGGAGATTTACAATGACTGATGTAAAAGCTTTTTTTCCAAACCACAAGTACTTTGTACGTCTGTGTGAATGCATACTTAAAGAAAAATGTCTCTCATGATACCCCAGAATAGCACAGTGGATTAGGGATGAATTTCTGTTTTACATCTGCACATGTAATCACAAAGAGTCAACAAACATGAATTCTGCTGATTTTGTGATACAGGTTAAGTCTAAACCAAAATGGGGTCCTAGTCATTAGAGGGGCCCTTCCAGAGGATGCTGGAAACTATACATGTGTTGCAACCAATGAGGCTGGGACTGCCTCTCAGTCTGTGGCACTTACATATGCAGGTAAGACAACATTTTCCTGAAAATAATCATATTGTTATTGAAATTCTTATTATTTGCTTTGTTTTTTGGTCTGACTAAGGATTTCTGTTGGCATTCATGTGCAGATGTCAAATGAGGTGACGTGTCTCTTTTGATGTTGATTTCTTATTGAGATTTTGATTAGAATATATTCTGTAACTGATATCCTCTGTGGGTTGTGCACCAGCTTAATACACAGCACAAGAGAGCGTGGCCACATGCTGCTCTGTCTAACACAATAGCATATTTTTCTCCTTGTTTTGTAAGCACTGACAGTTGTAAGCCTGAAGTTTCAGTCATGGCTGTCAGTTAGTGGTTGACAGAAACCTCAACACTGATGGACTGTGGCAGCCTCTTCCTGGGGCGTGCTTGTATTATACACACTTTTGTTTCTGAATGTCATTTTTAACAACATTGATCTGTCAAACCTAGTAGGATAGATCATCTCATCCCTTCAGCTCAGCTGTCTAACTTGCAGAGGTATCTATCTCTGCTCTGTTGACACAGAATATAGCTTAGTTTTTACAGTCAGTACAGTATGTGCAGTCTTTACACACTGCATATACTATATGTATGGTGTGATGCTTGCAAATCTTTACCATAACATATCAATGAACTCTGTCTTTATCATCTTTTTTGTTCCTTCAGAGGCACCTCGAATTACAGTAGCACAGCAGAATATACTTGTATCTGTTGGTGGTGATGCTACTCTGGAGTGTCGAGCCACAGGTGTTCCCCCTCCGATCGTTCACTGGTTCAAAGGTACATTATGTCAAACATGGTTAGTACATGTAAATGACTGAAAAGCTGTCTGTGTTGGAGATCAACAGGCCTAATTTGTGTGTATTTTCAGGAGAGCTGGAAGTGGGTTCTGCTCCTTTTGTTGAGCAGGATGTACTTCGTGGGACCCTGCACATTCGAGGAGTGCAGGAAATAGATGCAGGACAGTACAGCTGTGTGGCCAGCAGCTCAGCCGGATCCTCTTCTGGCACTGTCAATCTGGAGGTTGGAGGTGATGGCATCTGCAGAGCTCAGTGTTGCTTCATAGCCGGGTAGGTTTTTCACATTTACACAGGAAAGTTCAACTTGTACCTCTCTGTCTTCCACAGCGGGCCCATTGTTCTCTGAAGCACCCGTGGATACAACAGCCAGTGTAGGGGAGAATATCACCCTTCCCTGTGTTGCCAGGGGTTTCCCACAACCAACAGTGACCTGGCGTAGACAGGATGGTAGACAGATTCTTCCAAGGACAGACAGCCACAGCAGAACAATGCAACTGGAGAGTGGACATCTTCAAATCCGGAGTGAGTTGTTTGAAACACTACCACGGCACTGAGCTTTGGTCGGCACTACAGGCTAAAGTGGTTTCATAGTTGCCATGCACTGAGTGACATGACTGAAATTTTCGGAGTGATTATATATAGAAGACGTGTTGGCTTTCATTTCAATTTCACTCAACATTTTCTTAAGGGAGGGCTATCACAGGATATTGTTGCTGTTGTGTAGATTACAAAAGTTATTTAAAACATCAGCTTCTAGAAAAGGAAAAAAAATAGCCCATTTTAATACGAAACTTTCTATGGCTTTTACATGAAACTGGCTTTGTTAAAAAAAATTATCAATTACTTTCATGCTTGTCCTCTGTTTGATCATTTCTCCCATGCTGTGAAATACCTCTGGAGGCCTAATGAGATCCTTTGTGCTCCTGAGACTAAATGTTTATAGTGGGCGTAATATTACATTGAAGAAGACATATTTGCATAGACTGCTTCTGTCATTGTTTCCATTTGTGGTTGCTGCCTGACCTAATTCCTAATTAGCACAATCTGTTCCCAATTGTTTTTTACCTGTCGCTGTTTTACAGAATGACTCTATCTGTATTGTGTTACACACAGAGTCCTCCATCCTTTATTGTTGTAATGTCTTGTCATTAGTTATTCAAACAACAGCCTGACTATCTAAACAAAAGATCTGAATCATATGCTGATCTTCCAACATGTAATCTCAAGAGAATTTACTGAATAGGACATGTGTGTCAACAGGCTGGCAGCTGAGCCAGACCCTTTAATTCTGTTGTTTTCTATTTTTAACTCTTAATTACGGTGCTGTCAAACCAATAACACCACTTATTATTAGGTAGAGGAGTTATTTTACTAGATAATCTGCTTTCACTCTCAGTAAGTGTATAGATGGTTCCCAAATTAGCTGCAGAGAGTCTCTGGTAATGCTTTGACATGTAATGGGCTACAGGTGTGTGGCTGGATGATGAGGGATTGTACACCTGTGAAGCCAAGAACCAATTTGGAACCATCAAAACTGAGGCCAGAGTCAGTGTCACTGGACTGGGTAAGCTTGAATAAGCTCTCTTATCATTTTACTTTACAGTGTATATTTTTAGAAAACAGCTGATTGTGGTCCTAAAATACTTTCACACTTTCCTGCTGTTGTTTCATATTTCTATCCTTATGCTTCCTTTTCCTGCAGAGCCCCCTCTGTTAGCCCAAGGGGCGCCAGTCATCACCACAGGCATTGGC
This sequence comes from Apogon hyalosoma, assembly GCA_037367295.1. Lineage (NCBI taxonomy): Eukaryota > Metazoa > Chordata > Actinopteri > Kurtiformes > Apogonidae > Apogon > Apogon hyalosoma. The sequence continues at coordinate 21,836,853 of JAPQRP010000030.1, forward strand.
CAATCACTCAGTATCCCTTGTATGCTGTTGGATGGCATACCTCTTCCAGAGAGACACTGGTCCCAAAATGGAAAACCTGTAAGACTGAATAACAATGAACTCCAACACACATCAACAACATTTATCCTCTAGCCAGTCAGACTGACAGCAGTCATTTTTCCTTGTCACAGGTTCAGCTGAATGGGAGGATGTTTGTAAGGAGTGATGGCAGTTTGTACATTGAAAGAACTCTCCCAGAAGATACAGGGACATATGTCTGCACTGCAGTGAACGTAGCAGGGTCCATGAACATCACAGTCAGCTTGGAGATCCATGGTAAAAAGGGCATGTGAAGTCCATACTCCTTAATATATATTTTTTTCCCATACTTAAGACAACGGTGGGTTTAGACCAGGGGTATCAAACTTATTTTAGTTCATGGGACACATTCAGCCCAGTATGATCTCAAGTGGGCCAGACCGGTAAAATAAGTGAAAAAAGTAAAATGACATTATGAAAATGAATACATCTACAAAGTGTCTGTGAAAATGTCAATAACATGAACGACCTGAAATGTTGTGACGTGTAATTTTAACAGTATTGTTCCTTAGTTTATCATTTACACACGTGCATTACAACTTATGGATATATACACCAAACATTAAGTAACATGCAGAATGTTATTCAACTTGCATTTCTCTTAAGACATTTAATGTTGTACATATTTGTTCAGGTTATTCACATTTTTGTAACAGGATAGATTGTAAATATAAACATTTTCATGTGTGTAAGAGACAAATTTGGGGTTAGCCGTGTAATGAACTGGCGCCATGTCCAGGGTGTGCCCCACCTTCAGTAGATGGGATAGGCTCCAGCGACCCCAATGAGTATAAAGCAGGTTCAGAGAATGAATGAATGAAACATTTGGGGTTGTCATTATTTACAGGTTATTATGGTTATTGTTTTGATTTTACTGTGGCCCCTGAACTAAAATGATTTTGACACCCTAGATTGTTAATATCGTCAGTCTAATTGTTGCATTTCACAAATTCATCCCACAGGCCAGATCGGACCTTTTGGTGGGCTGGTTTTGGTCCTCAGGCTTTATGTTTGACACCTGTGGTTTAGACAGACCAATAATGTGCTGACTCACCGTGGAAAACAACAATATGTCATTGACTTGACCACCTGCTGTCATTATAGTGAGAGGCTTCCTTTTACTGTATGCTTTGATGAATGGGGCCATTTTGTCGATGGGTGCATAATGACAGACAGGCCAGATTACGGTTCATCATCAGTTTGTAATGAAGAAATGCCTTGAGCTTGGATACTGCTGGCTGGTTAAGGCCGGTGATAATGATGTGAGCCGGCTTTTTTCGGCCAGTAAGACAGCTGTGTTGTGTGACCTACTTCTTCCGCAGCGCCCCCAGAGATCATCGCTGGTCCCTATCACTACATAGCCAATGAGGGTGTAGCCATCACTCTGTCATGCAAGACCAGTGGAGTTCCAAAGCCAACTGTTGTTTGGTCCAAGGTAGGCTGTCACACTCGCTCGCAGCCATTTCTTAATTATTGTTTTGGATAAACTCTCAAATCTGTCCATGGCGAATGGCCTAATGCTGACATTTACTTTAGCCAATCATTTTCTTTAAAATTAATCATCAGAGAGAAAGTGTAAATCAGTTTTATTATGCAAATTACATCTGAAATAAAAGCTAATATCAAATGATAGTCATATCATGTTGAAGGGGCTTTGAGCATAAGATTAATCAGCAGGGGATAACAGTGAGTCTAATACATGGTCTGTATCCAAAATTCAAATCTTTATGTTTATCTTTATTAAATTAAATTATTTTAATTTAATAACGTGCATCCTTATGTTATTTTATACATATTCATTCTTCTATTTTCTGCTTTGTAAGAAGAGGAACACTTTAAAAACACTATCAGTAACAGTTTGCTTTGCAATCATGATTTGATTAACTGAACCAGGAAGGATGTTACCATGGCAACTTTGCTATATTACTGCCACACTGTGATAAATCATTCAGTTTTTCATTGTTCATTAGGAATCTATTTAAAGTCAGTCTCACAGCACCTTCTAGTACACTTTAGGTAAAAATCTAAATACTGTATATCTTGGGGTTGGGGGGGTTATTACAGTATTACAGTTGGATGCAACAAGCTGGCTATACCAACACACTCTGAATACACAATGTAAACCATATCTTGAAATGCATCATCTCGCATTTCTGCATTGTTGTCTGTGACCGTTATTGCTGCAGTAGTTCAGGAAAATTATATTAAATAACCAGATCACCGCTTTCAGGTTTTCAAGGATGAACAATGGAATTTTTTGCCACAATTTGTCTCAATTTGACACTGTTCTCAACACATAAACAGGTGTGATCCCAAAGGCTCATTTATAGAAATTATTAAATCGACTTGGCTGCTCTGATAATTCGAATATCACTTGACCTTGTCCATGAAGAAACAAATAAGGGAAAACCATATAACTATATAACCTTCCATGCCATTATATAGTCAGCAGACGCAGCATTAGTCAAACTGGTCAACATGCTGTTGTTTCCTTCCCATGTTGTGCGTTAAGCCAGATTTTCGCCCCCGCCTTTCCCCCAAAAATATTCAGAATAGTGTTCTAGAGTAAAATACATTTTTTTTCTTGCCAGAAGTGAATCTGTAAAACTAATTTTGTGTTCAAAGCAAGCGCATATGCAGCGGTCTGCGTGTGTATTTCAGATAAAGTTAAAGGAGTCCTCTGTAATTATATTAGACATCAAAGGTTGGGCTGTAAACCTTAATCCAAGCTCAGTGTCCCGATGCTGTGTGGACGGCTTTTATCTAAAGTATACTCTGGTCTTATTCCTCTAGGGAAGGCAGCCTCTGCTCCGGGGCCACACCTCTCTACAATCTGACCCAGATGGAGACCTCCACATCTCTAACCCCACAGCTGAGGATGCAGGCATCTACATCTGCACTGCCACCAGCCCTGTGGGATACGCCAGCCGTGAGATCCAGCTTAGCGTCAACAGTAAGGCAGACAAATGTTTGACCACATCCACCCAAACACAGCAGTGTTTAAAGTAACAGTGGCTGACCTCCGCTGACAGATAATATTTAGAGGTACAACGCTGGTCACACAAAGACTCTACATAGTATTCTCATTATTGGTTTCCGTGTTCCACAGCCATGCCTAAAATAATGGGTGTGAGCGGCCATGACAACATGGTGAAGATGGCTGCAGAGGTGGGGACATCGGTTGTTTTACCTTGTGAGGCTGAAGGGAGTCCCTCTCCACTTGTTACATGGAGCAGAAATGGGCATCCCATCCCCCCCGTCACATCAGGGTAAGAGAATGTCTTACAAGTCACAGGAAATGATTCAGTAAAACCAGTTAAACACGTTACATGGAAGAGATGTTCTTACCACACTTTAACAATCTAACATCTGGTTCAACTATGTTTAGTCTCTCAAATGCCATCCAAAGCTGAAGCTAATGCTTGATGTTGGTTTATAGTGGTGTATTTTGCAGCAAAGGCAGCAGCAGTCCAGAGCTGTGTGCGGGCTGTACTTGTTGGCCAAACTGAGGAGGAACATCTGGTCCCTCATGGTTTGCTGAATCCTGGCTTTCATGTGTGGTCACTCAGGGCGCAGACAGGCTGGCTGACTCGGGACACAGACTGCGTAGATGACAGACGTACACTCTCCGGGCCAGACACCAGACTGAATGGTTTCGAGTAGATAGAAGAATAGCGGAGGGGGTTGAATGCTGCGGTGGTGACTGACTCAGATACAGTATGACTGGTGTGGGGTCAGGAAGAAGGAAAACGTGGGGGTGGAGTGGGGGGGTGCCAGGAAGAGGGGAGGAAAACTGACTGACTGAGGAAGAGATACAAGCTCTGTCTGCCTGATGTGCAGAGTCCCTGGGGTGCCTCAACAGTAAAACAACATGCTGACTCTTTACTAGTCCTGTCTGATGAGAATAACACATCCCTGCGAACAACCCCCACATCAGCCTATGCTATACATATGCAGGATCTGTGGAAACAGGCTGTGTAAAGAGAGATTCATTATCTACTCTGGAGGAGGGGGGGGGTGGTAAGAGAAATGACAGTGGTGCGGATTGTTGGAATAAGTTAAATGAGGGAGCAGCAGATTTATTCTATAGCCATGCATTTAGGCTGCTAAAAGATAAGACGGACATGTTCTGCATGGGGTCCGGGGGTTTGTCCAGTCTAGGCCTAATCCTGATGAAGCTAATGTACACAGTTGATTCGACACCAGTGTGGGGAGTGATCAGAGCTTGTGAGGGTCAGTTTATGTCTTTGGTGCTTGATCTTGCGTCCTCGTTCTCATACTGCTGAAGTGCAGTGCTGCAGTCGTAGTGTAGATTGACCACTGCAGAGGCAGTCATTTGGTTCCAATGTTGCTGCCTCTCCCAAGGCTGTTTTGAGGAGGTGGGGGAGCAGCATTACACCATATGTGCAGCTGAAATAGAGAACTCTTTGTGCTTCGAGCTCATTTCCACTCATAAGATGCTGTTATTGTTATAATTCAGTCGCCTAGCAGACACACTTATCTCAGATAAATCACAGAGATGTGTTTACATTTGTTCAAATGCAGCTGGGTAGTTTCTGGTGTAATTCAGGCTACCACATACTCCTTTAAAGCCAATGACCTACATTTAACTACTTTTAACCTAAATGTAACTGCTACTGTTGTCTTTGCTATTAAGCACATTTTTGGACTTGAGGTTTGCAGATTTGATCTCCATCTGTCCACTTGTTTGTCCTTGAAAAATATTTTACAAATTAATAACCGGAATGGACCAAACTCTGTTGTTCATACTGTTTTTCTCCAAAAGACAAACCATACTGATCATGGAGTGTCACAGAACCTATCATGCACTGTAATCCTCATACCAGCCTTGTTTCTCTAATGAGCTGTATCCTTACTGCTCACTGATGAACAAACAGTAGCTTAGCTGTCCAGCACATTATTGTTCTCCACAAGGAGGCGAGGCATTGATTTTTATTAAGGCAATGGCTTTTCCCACAACAACATTGATAGGTCAAACTCTGGCTACCCTTTAACACTGTAATTACCCAGGTCAGGACAGTTGTAATTGTGAAAGTAACAGCTCTCTCAGGAGATTACTAGACTCTGGTAGAAGTCAGTATTCCACTCCTTTCACACTTCTGTTTCCACTTCCGTATTTCTCTTAAAATTTAAAGAAAATATCATATCCAAAAAACAAAAACCTAACCAGCATATGAAATGTAGCATTAGACCAAATTCACTTCACAATTTCCTCAAAAGGTACTTGGATTTTAAATTACACACTGTCAGCGTCACATACTGTATTGTGTCTAATACCATAGACACTAATTGGTCATTACGTGTTGCATGCACGTATAGATGATGAATGAACACTTTACCCCCTTGCTCACC
>JAPQRP010000030.1:21842922-21876067 GCA_037367295.1 Apogon hyalosoma
CCCACACCATAACTCCCACTCACAGTAACTACAATATCTGTGAAGTGGACTTGCATTGCTGCAGCGCTCTTACCACACCACACTCCTTCCATAATTCCAGCCCCTCCCCCCACCCATACTTTCACTTCAACTGCGGCACTGTTCCATTTATTGTCCTATGTTTGATGCTAGTTCATTTCACTTTAGAGTTGCATTTTAAATTTGCTTTTGTATTTGTCTTGCCATGCCATACAATGACGATAAACAATGGAATTGAGATGATGATGTTCCAAAACAAATACAACACACACACACACACACACAGGGGAAAAACAGCAACACTTCTTCCAAAACAGGTTGTAGATCTCCACTGACTCATAAGTGTTATGTTTTCTCCATCTCTGTGCCTTTGACCCCTAAACACCCCTCAGGTTCACAGTTTTGCCCTCAGGCTCTCTGAAGATCACTGATGTGCGTCTGATTGATAGTAAACTGTACACCTGCACAGCACAAAACCCAGCAGGCAACGTGTCCCTAAGCTACAATTTACACATTCAAGGTAACTGTGGGACTTCATTCAGAAAACTTCTCAGAAACCTTAAAACTGCCTTTTCAGAAGTTGTCATTCAATGCCAATGCATCACTGCGGTTGTTTAACTGTTTGACATGCAAAACATAACGGTTTCACAAATATGGTGAGACATGTCTTAAAGAAATTTGTTTTCCTCAGCTAAACCCAGGATTCAACCAGCACCTTCCCTTCTGAAAGCGCTGATTGGGCAAACGGTGACTCTGCCCTGCGTGGTACAGGGAGAGCCCAGCCCTGTGGTCAGCTGGTTTCACAATGGACTTCCTGTCAGGGTCCAGAACACTACACCCCTGAGGATCCAGCAGGTCGGGCTCACTGACCAGGGCACTTACCAATGTGTGGCCAAGAACAGCGCTGGAGAGGAAACCCAGGAGATCAAGCTTGAAATTCTCGGTGAATATCGGCAGTTTAGTTTCCCCTTGTGTAAGCTGAATAAACTCAAATTTGTATAATAATACGACTTAATACTCAATACTGCAATTTATGTGCAATTATATGAACCATGCTATTATTTGAACTTCAATTTTAATAAGGATTTCTCAGCACTTTTTGATTTTAACATTTGACAGGGTTTTCCAAATTTTACAGTAGAAGAGAAGAAGTGTTCCAATAAAACTTAATTTGTAGTAGAGGCAGAGGCCTAGCTGCTGGTATTAACACTGTTGGATGAAGCAGTTTTTGACCCTTAAGCGGTTATTACTGGAGCAATTCTAAACACACTCTAAATTGCCCATAGGTGTGAACGTGAGAGTCACTATACGTTGACCTTGTGATGAATTGGTGACCTGTAGACCTGGAATAGGCTCCATGTAACCCCCCCAACAGGGGATTGTGATGGAAATTAAATGACTGACGGAACAATGAAATTGCTGAATAAGAGATATGATTTACAGTTCTATCTAAGAACAGTATTTCTTTGAAGACCTAATCATGATCCCTTTTGTCAATATGTTGTCAAAGGTCAATATTAACAGCAGACACCTTAAGTGTTATACCAGTAACAGTCTGGGATGCCCTGAAGGATTGTATTCATTCATTTATCTGCAGTGGAGCTTCAATAAACCCATTACATTAATTTAATGATTACACTATCAGCTGTCCTTGTGCAGTGAACCAACCATTAATATATATATTTTTTTAAATTCTCAGAGGCCCCATCCTTTGCAGAACCTGGTGATGCTATCATGGAGAAAGTGGCAAATAGCAAGGTCATCATCCCATGCCCTGCTGAAGGTATGAAATGATTCACAGAAGACTCAGCCTCGGACAAACTGACAGGAGTAGGTCTGGCCTTTGGAAAACACCATTTATAGAGTGTGACTACAGTTCCTCGATCAAATGGATCCAATGTCACATTTTCTAGTTTGTTTTTATGACACAGCCCAAGAGAATTCCTTCTTTTAAATGAAAGACAGATATGTACATTTTTTGCAGCATCAAAACTATGTGCTGCTGTCACTGTAGGCTTTTTTTTCTCCCCTGAGAAAGGAAAAAAAAATGCTTAAAGCTACACCTTTTTATTGCAGTACCTAGAAATACACAATTGTCTATATATTTCAACATCTGTGTGAACAAGGTAGAATCCTGGAGCGACATGGAAAGCAAGTTATTTTATCAAAAGATGCTGAGTGTTTGCGTCTGTCTGTGGATGCGCTGATGGATCGTGATGTTCTGACAGGCCATGCATGCAAACAGGTATTGTTTGTATAGAGGAGCACCATGGTAACCAGCGTGGTAAGAAAAGGTGAGGACTGTGTCTAATGTGGAGCAACAGCTGGAACATCGGTCTGCCTGCTGCCTCTGTGAGCCACATCTGCTTTCCTCTGCGTCTGGGCCTGCTGGGAGAGGAATCCTAATTACAGGCTGCTGCTGGCAGATAAAGGACAGAGATGTCTGAGGTGTACCATGAAGCACAGGAAGAGGAAGATGAAGTCGCACTAACCCTTACTCTATCTACCGGCACCTGGGAGGCTGTACTCAGCCTCATGCAGGCTCACACAGAAGTTCTTGATGCTCTTTACACCCTAAAGAAACAAGGATCCCATTATTGTTCTCAGGAGATCTGTCTGTATGGGGGAGATTGCACTCAGTTTCTGCCAGAAGGATATTATTAATTCACAAACAAGCGTTTTGCATTTGATAGAAGTAATTATTTGAGGAAACACATGGAAGAAATAATCTCAGACTTCGTCAGCCCCAGCAACATAATTCTGCTAATGAGATCTGTTAACATCTAAAACAGAACATCTGTATGCATTTCCTCCCAGCAATGAGATAATGAATTTCCTTCAGAACTCCTTAACTGTAAACATGTGTTCAGAGGCAGTGGATGATAACATCACCTTCGGTTGTGCTGCGTATCTCGTGGACAGTCATTTTTGGACTCTGGGAGGGTGGTGTGTTTGATTTCCCTTGTCTGTGGTGTTTGTATATGTAACACCTCTGTAAATAGACAGAGCTGTGGCATTTGGATCACTCCACTGCCCTGCACTTTTGCGACTCACTGGTCCGTCCTTGTTCTGGGAGTCTGCTGTGTGGGGTGCAAGATCTGTCGCTCCACCTTTTACTCAGTCCACTTTTTCTAACCAGTAATCCACAAAACACATCTGTTCTCAGGCTCCTGAGCATACACACTAGTGCCTTTGAACTGTTAGTTCGAACATCCCTCTTCTTACCACTCAAGAATCTCACCTCAGTGTTTGGTAATAAATCTTCCTGCGAGTATCTTAAATCCTACATCAGTTCACCATACTGTGTCTTACTACTTTATGAGACTCTGACCTTGAAGTCTCAAGCTTGTAGGCAAAAAGGACTGTAACCATTTTGGCGTGTTCTCCCCTGCCGTCCTGCTGTCCAACAGATAAATGTGGAGCTGGTTTTTTCTAGTCCGGGCCGCTTGCCCATTATGTTCTCCAGTAGAGAGGCCGAGAGATGGAAGTTACTCTTCGTTCTGTATGTGATCAATAAAGCTAATTTTAAACTCACTCAGAATTCTTTCTTGTTCCTGCACCTGCAGGTTCCCCCCGTCCCAAGATACGCTGGTTCAAGAATGGCCTGGAGGTACACCCTGATCTATCTGAATTTTCTGTGGCGAGGGATGGCTCTCTTGTAATTAGCACAGCGTCTGCTGGCCACAGTGGAGACTTCAAGTGTGTGGCAACTAATGAAGCAGGCTCTGTAGAGAGAAAGACAAGGCTGAAAGTAAATGGTGAGGCTTTAGCTAACCTGATTTATATTCCAATAAGGAGCCAGGGCACACACAGTAAAAACATTAATTTTCCCCCTGTACTGTTCCAGTTCCCCCCGAGATTCAAGATGATGGCCAGTCACTGAATCTCACTGTCACCTTGAAGCAGCCACTCACTCTGGGCTGCGATGCCTTTGGGATCCCCTCTCCAACAATCACGTGGTCTAAGGATGGTCATTCTGTGAGTCTGTCACCTTGAACTCATTCGATTACACTAAATGTAAAACTTAGGATACACGTTAATATGCTTTGTTCCATATCCAGCTGTACAATGCCATCAAGTGGTCAACATGCTAATTACAATATAACACTAAAGGATCCTAAAACTGTTTTTTGTGCCATAGGTGGACAGTCCTGGAGTGTATCTACAAAACGGGAACAGGCTACTCAGAATCTATAGAGTTCAGCCAGAACATGCAGGAAAGTTCGTCTGCACAGCTCAAAACTCAGCTGGTGAAGCTCGAAGAGAATATCACATTGTGGTTCAAGGTGAGCACATAAACTAGTGTTTACATTAATATTTAAGAATTGAATATTTAAGAGTTGGTGCAGAGTAAATCTAGAAAAAGGCAGACATGAGATATTTAAAAGGACATCTTTTTTTTTTTTTAAAAGCACTTTCCATCTGTGGACTCTTGCATCTTAAATATTTTATTTAATCCTAATAAAAACATAAGCTCACAAGTAATGTCAGTGCAAATACAAGTGTTAATAGCTCTACTGATGTTTAATACTTTTATTCCATTAATATGAACATCTGTAATTTCTTCTTGATTCTGATAAAATGATCAAGATCTCACCCAGTATTTAGAATAAGAATAAATACTTAATTGTATATAAAGTACTTAGTGTATCTGATGTGGATGTACTGTCACAGCTCCTCCAGTGATCTCGGGGACATCCCGACTGCAAGAGGTGTCAGTTGTTCTGGGACAAGAAGTTGAATTTCAGTGTCGGGTTAGTGGACGACCAGCACCCAGAGTGGAATGGAGCCGCGATGGAGAGTGAGCACGAGCATTTACTGATATGATATCAAACACATACAACACCATTTTCATTTGATTGACTGGAGGCCTCCATTCCTTCTTCTCTGCAGAGTTTTATCCCGCAATGGAGACCCCCATGTGGATTTTCAAGAAAACGGACAGGTGTTAAAGGTGAAGTCTGTGAGACTGAGGGACCAGGGACTCTACCAGTGTCTGGCCAGTAACAATGCAGGGACACAGATGCGCCAGTTCAGACTCACAGTGCAAGGTCTGTACTTTTGGCTGGCAAATTACCAGGGGGAAAAAAGTTAACTTGCAATATGTTTTTACGCAGAGTCAAGATGGAATGCAAAAACAAAAAAAAATCTCAAATGCTATGCAGATAGCTTTTATTCTGGCAGAGAATAGAGCCATCCTCTGTAAATGTACTCATTCTGCACTACAGGCTTGTAAAAAATCTTACTGGATGTTAAAACTGTCTTTTTTCTCCTCAGCTCCTCCAACCATTAAGGGCCCCAGTGAGACCACAGATGTGTCAGTGGTGCTCGGTTTCCCCACAGTCCTGCCCTGTGATGTGGAAGGCTCTCCCACTCCCAGTATCACCTGGCTGAAGGACAACCAGCCCATCGTGTCCAGTCCCCAGCTGACATACACCGGCGGTGGACAAGCTCTGCGACTGAGCTCAGCACAAGGAGACAGCACTGGCCTCTACACCTGCCGGGCCACTAACCCGGCTGGCACCGCCACAAAGCACTACTCTCTCAGTGTTCTGGGTAAGAGACAATTACACTACTTACAAATGAATGTTGAAGGGAATGGGTCGATATGTCACATTTAGTTTTTCTTCCCATCAGTCCCACCACAGATAGAGGGCGACTCCACATCCCTGGTGTACGGTGGTCAGGCAGAAAAAGTCCGGATCAATGGGAGTTTAACTCTGTCCTGCCTGGCTAAAGGTTTCCCCGAGCCCAAGGTTCAGTGGTTTAAGGATGGACAGGTTGGTGTCAATCACTGGAATGTGTTAACTAGAAACATGTGTTACTAAAGGAAAGAGCAAGTTGTAAATTCAAGCCTTTATCAAACTAGTAAACATTATAAACTGCAACAGCCTCTTACATACTCTTGCATAAGCCACCTGAACTCTGGATTTTTTGATGTGGCCACTGAGGAAATAGAATGATGTAAAATAGTGTTGTAATCCTTTGTCCCATTTACTCTGTAGATTTGACAGCATTAATATGACAGTATGATATGACGGTGTGTTGAAAAATAAGAGGTCTGAGCTGCAAGGACATTTTCTCAGCAGGTCAAAATTAGTCTCGGAAGCCTTGTATTAAATCTCTACCAAAAGACATTGTTAACTCAGTGGCTGTTGTCAGATGTTTTTTGTAGTTTGGCATTAAGGATTAAGTTACTTCCTAAGATGAAGAGAAGAAAGCAGTATTACTGATGCGCTTAATTAAACCATAATTACGTTTTTTTTTTTCCCCCTATAGTTGCTGACTGGAAATGTCCATACTGGGATTCAAGAGAAAGGCCACTTGCTTCATATACAGAATGCTATGATGTCTCATGAGGGGCAGTACACCTGTGTGGTCACTAACTCAGCAGGAGAGGACAAAAGAGACTTTCAGGTCACCATTCAGGGTGTGTTTGGTTAAATCTTTGTGCTTCTGAACTCAAATTTTAACAAAATCCATATAGTAAAGTATCTTTTCAGAAAATGAGCTGATGCAAACATGCTATTTTCTTGTTAGTTCCTCCAGTCTTCCACAGAGTGAATAACAGGGAAGCAGCTTGGGGGCTGGGACACGAGGAGGATGAAGGCAATGAAGACATGGTAGACAAGCGAGAGGTGGTCTTGGGCCATACCATCAGCCTGTCCTGTGAGAGCAATGCCATCCCCCCACCCAAACTCAGCTGGTACAAAGATGGTCAAAAACTCACAGCTGCTGATGGAGTTAGATTACTTCCAGGTCAGAGAAAAAACCCATTCTGTGCATTACCAATTAAACTAGGCAGGATTCACATGAACCTTTTTTTTTATGGATTTGTCCTCTCAGGTGGACAGGTGCTACAAATTACCCGTGTGCAGAAAGAAGATGCTGGAAAGTATACATGTGAGGCGGTCAATGAGGCAGGACAAGACCACATGCATTTTGAGCTGGAGGTTCTGGGTAAGAAAGCAGATATTTCAGGTTTTCCATGTGTGACCTGAGTTACAGAATTGTACACTCACTTGTAATACACCAAGATGCATGGCTTCCAGCAGAATATAATTATTATGATAAAAAGCTTTATTAAAATCATAATAATGTCAGGCCGATGGACGGAGACATGAGCTCAAAATAATAAAATACATTTGGATGCCCCATGCATTTGTGATGCATTGCATTAAGAATTACTCTTAAGTCACCAAACTCTTCCAAATGTTCCATTATCCAAACCCCTCATGCTCTGTTCTGTCGAGGTTAAAACTAGATGTTTCAGCAACATAATGAAACACATCCAGGGCATGACATGTTGAAACGGTCAAGAATTTAGGGTTTTTTTTTTTTTATTATTTTATAACTATAAACACAAAAATCACTTGCATTTACTTGTCTGTCTAATGCAGCCATATCTCTTGAAACACAAAAAGATTTGTTCACAAATATTTCATATTTGAGATTGTGAAAATTTTGAGGGTGTTTTTCCACTACTATACTCTGCTGCATCCCACCACACATGTAAAAATAATAGTAAGCAATTGCTGAAAGTAGCTGTCTACTTTGTTTCCCCACCTCAGTCCCTCCTGTTATCATGGGAGCATTAGAGGAGTTTATGGAGGAAATGGGAGCAGTAGTGAACAGTACTGTGGTTCTCCACTGTGACGTGACTGGACACCCAACTCCTTCTGTTTCCTGGTTAAGAGATGGGCAGGTGGTGCACACAGACTCACAGCACCATATCAGTGAGGATGGGACTCAGCTCCAGGTTAGATGTAGAACATTTTTGATAAAATACTAACATATAAGCCAATCCAACTATGGCAGTTTGTATGGAGGAATGACGCTTTAACCTGGTCTCTCAGCTCCTCAGTGTGCAGGTTTCAGACATGGCTGGGTACCTGTGTGTAGCAGAGAACAAGGTTGGAACAGTTGAAAAGCTCTTCAGTCTGACAGTGCAAGGTGAGATCAGTGCTTTACCACCACATCTGTGTACAGCTCAGTTGATTTCAGTCACATCAGTGTTTAATTTTCACAAACAGGAACAAAATATTAAACTTAACCCCAATGACATGAATAAATTCCAGGACTGAAAAAGCAGCATCAAGAAGAAAAAGTTACAGAAACAAAACGGGCCCCTTTTGTCACGTATCCCATATCAACTTCAAAAATACATACTGGCACTAATTTTTAGACATGAATAGGATTCCATTCCCTTGCATTACTGTCTTTTCATATACTAAAGTTCATCTGCTTTAATATTATACATACACACAGTTTCATTTCTTCGAATGATCCTTAACATTGATCTTAATATAAACAATTTCTTTAGATTTTCAGATTTGTTTTTAAATACAACAAATCACTTGAGACACTTATAATTACAGCTAGTCACATCTCATGTATTAGCAGATGTTTCTTGTCTTCTGCTAGTAAATGGCTGTTTCACTGCAGTCAGACATGCTGACTCACCCTCTTTATGTGTAAAATGTTTCCAGTTCCTCCTAAAATAATTGGCCATAAAGAAGAGGAAATGAGTGTGATTGAAGGCCACATGGCGTCATTGCTGTGTGACGTCCAAGCTTACCCTCCTCCAGAGATCACATGGACCAGAGATGGGCAGGTTCTCCAGTTTAGTACAGGCTTTCACATTCTTCCAGGTCAGACATTGACATGTTGAATAAATCAATAGCATTTGATTTTAGTCTTATTCATCCACCTGTCATTAATTTGTTGATGTTTATACCACTAATACTACAGGTGGGCAGATGCTACAATTACCTCGGGCAAGACTGGAGGATGCAGGGCAATATGTTTGCACAGCCACCAACTCAGCTGGCCAGGACCAGAAGAGTATTCTTCTCAGTGTTTATGGTGAGGAAACATGCAGTGATCCATCTGCTCCATATATACAGATGATCAAATCTCAAGCAGTGCCTAAAAATGTGTTTACCACAAGCCAGCTGTGACTGAGGACAGTCAAAGAGTGAATCATATAATTGTAACTGAATGCCTCTGAGATCATGCTGTCTTTGTATATATAAACCAACAGTCCTGCCCACCCTGAAGCCTCGTCTTAATGGTGAGTCAGAGTTGGTGACCCCACAGGTTGGCTCTGCTGTCATCCTGCGATGTGAGGCCCGTGGTATTCCAAAGCCTGAGGTCACATGGTATAAAAATGGGCTTCAGTTGGCTGCGGGAAATGGTCTAAAGATGGATCATCACCAGTTGGAGATCGTTGGAGTTCAGGTCAGTAAATATTCAGTGTCAGAGGCTGTAAACATAAAAATGTCTTTTTGCTTACTCGAACTGACTCAGTGCATTCTTTATAAAGTAACTTCCAATGACCAACATGTTCCCAATTCAGCTTTCACACATTCACTGACAGAAATAAACATAAAACTGGAGACAATAGTTGCATTTGTCTTGAGGAGCACTCTGTCTTTGTGTAGGTGTTTTAACTCTGAGCCCAAGTATACCTGACTCAGAAACACTTCTATTCTCTCCTACACATTGTCTGTTATTGCTGGTTCATAGATAGCAGATGGTGGCACCTACACCTGCAAAGTATCCAATGTGGCTGGACAGGTGGACAGGACATTCAGAGTAACGGTTCATGGTGAGGCTTTTTTGTGTTTTAGATTTATTTAATCGTCTCAAAAATTAATGGTGACCAGTTGTAACACGTACATTTCAACAGTTCCACCTGTCCTGGATGGTCCACTCTTTGAGTCCCTAAACTACACTCTGGGCTCCCATGTGACCCTGCTATGTGAGGCCTCGGGTGTCCCTATGCCCAGCATTACCTGGCTAAAAGATGGTACTCCTATCGGTAAGAAGACCGTGAAAGAGAAACTGGAATAGTGTGTTCTTTGTTGTGTGTGAAAGTCATTTTGAGTGAATGCGTTTTCCATCCAGAGAGCAGTCTGCAGTGGCAGTGGTCCGTTCGAGGCAACAGGCTGGAGTTGGGGCCCCTCACTCTGTCTCATGCTGGAAAATACACTTGTGTGGCTAAGAACAGTGAGGGTCAAACACAGAAAGACTACAAGCTCACAGTGCAAGGTAAACAGCTGAACAACTCAGCAAAATAAGGAGGTCAGACACTTTCTTTGTATCATTCATGAAGGCATTTCATGAGTTAAATTTCCAGTTCTTTTCTCCTTAGTATCACCCACCATCCTGGACTCTCAACACCCTTCTGATGTGAGTGCACCCGTGGGTGAAGAGCTAACACTTGAGTGCAAAGCTACTGGAATCCCTCCACCTCTTCTCAGCTGGCTGAAAGACGGGGTGACTTTGGAGGGATCAGACACTCGTCACATACAGTACGTCAATATTTTATGCCATGGTTACAAACAGAGTATCATTATATTCCATTGTCTTTTGCTCATTATAGCAGCTTTATTTCACAAACAGTAAAATAATTGATGAATACCATTCCCTAAAGGTTTGGCAATTATAACACTAATCATCAACATCCAAAAGGATGTGTGGACGGACAAATGAAATCATTTACACTAGCTTGCCTAATTTCATCATGGGGAACAGTATGAGCAGCTGTTACACAGCTGTTCGACAGCTTATATACTTCATGAACCTTCTTCAGCTAGAGGAAGCGGGAAACAATGCTAGTGTTGTATGTCTGTGAGAAAAACGGGGGACGATGAGGATAGTGGTGATGGGAAAGTCATTCAGAGGTTTAGAGGTGGGGTGGACAAAATAAGTGAAACTGGGTCAGATAGGGAAATGGATGAAGTGTAATTTGAAGTGTTGTTTCTTTGTATTTGTGATGTGGCAGTATGACTCCTGATGGCAGCACACTAACATTACTGAACCTGAGTCCTGAAGCTTCTGGGACCTACACCTGTTTGGCTGTTAGCCCGGCTGGCCAGGAGAGCAAACTCTATACTCTGTTTGTACTTGGTAGGTCTCAATGTTTTGCTCGTGTATCCGCGTTCATCCTTAAATTTTTGACTGACTTGTTTTCATTTGTTTCAGTCCCACCTTCTATCTCTGGTGAGACCACTGTACCCAAAGAGGTGCAGGCCATTCAGGACAGCTCTGTGACTCTGGAGTGTCAGGCAGCAGGAAATCCTCCTCCGCAAATCAGCTGGATGAAAAATGGACGGCCACTGCTGCTGTCTCCCCGTACACGCCTCCTGTCCGGTGACTCTGTGCTGAGGTATATAAAGAAAAAGAAAACTGAATATAAATATAAGGACTAAAAGAGGTATGATACCGTACTCATAGGTGATGTCATCTTATTTTGTGCACTAGGATTTCTCCTGTGCAACTGTCCGACTCTGGAGTTTACACATGTGTGGCACGCAGTCGAGCTGGTCTTGCTGAGCTCACCTATGATGTCCAGGTTCAGGGTACGGACTTTTGACCCGCAGTGGATCCCTAAAACTGCATTTGCTTTGGCTGAGCATCTGATTCCTCTCTAACAAATAACATGATTAAGCATTGGTTTACTGGTTTGATTTCAAGCTGATATGCTAGGAAACCTCATTTGGATCTTGTTGTGCAGTGCCCCCAGGTGTGGACCATGTGGAACCAGTGGAACCAGTCACAGTCGTACAGGGATCTTTGGTGACGTTAACCTGTGAGGCACGTGGAGTTCCACCTCCAACGCTGACATGGCTAAAGGATGGCCAGCCACTGTCTCTTCACCGTAACCTGCTGCTGGACGGGCAGGAGACTCGGCTGCAGCTGCCTGACGTGGCACCTTCAGACGCCGGCCTGTACAGCTGCGTGGCCAGTAACCAGGCGGGAAGTAGCACAAAGGGGTTTAACCTCACTGTGCTCGGTAATCTCAAATAAACCATGTACTAAATATATTGCAGTTATTGTCATAGTAAATCCTTTGCACAGCTGAATTCCATTAAATCTTCCTCCTACACCAGAACCCCCAAAGATATCCACCTCCAGCTCCCCAGAAGAACTGACCATCGCAGTAAACAGTCCACTAGAGCTGGAGTGTTCTGCTGTGGGAGTCCCACCACCCACCCTCAGCTGGCTCAAAGACGGTCATCCCTTGGAAAGGACTGACATTGTTCAGCAGGATGGACACTTTGTCAGGATTAGCAAAGTACAGGTAAATTATGAAGTAGTTAGAGTTGTGGTACCAAAGAGTTAACTGTGTAAACATACATACAGTATAGAAGCATATCTTCACCCTCCTAAAATAATTTCTAAAGTCATTATTTGACAAAAACCACTTACATTCTCAGTTGAACAGATTATGTGATTTGTGTTTCCTGAAAAATCTGAAAAAATAACTTGAGCAATTATTTTACAAAGGTGACAATATAAAAGACTTTAAATTAATTTCATGGCTTATGTCATTCACTTTCTGCTAAAAGCTTTAAACAACACAAACTAAATAAGTCTATAGAGGATCCTTGTTGCTTTCATTTCTATAATGCTGTTCTTGTAATTTTAAGTCAGTCATAAACTAACCTCTTGAAAAGATGTGGTCAACACTCATAACGTTAGAAATCATTTTGTAAATATAACTGATTATCAAGTTAAAGATAGAATAACCTCAAATGTTAAGTGATAAAATAAAATGACAAATTAAAGGAAAAAAGAGCAATGCAATTCCATTTAGAAACAGTATTCTAAAGAACCACTCAAGCTGATTAAAGTTTTCTCTTCGAAGGTCGGAGACGCAGGTCTGTACACCTGCTTGGCCAGCAGCCTAGCAGGACAAGATGGAAAAAACCACTGGGTCCGCGTCCAAGGTGACACAAGCTATTCTTGCATGGAAGAAATATATATCATGTCCTGCCTCTCCTATTACTTCCTCCTTTTCCCCTTGCACCTGCGATGAATAAAGCAGTGTACATTCAAGACTGAAAATCTGTGGATGCACTTGCTCTTGCAGTAGCATTTCCAGCTACAAATTGTCATGCACAGTGTGGCTACTAGTTTGATTTATGACACAGGCTCCAGTATTCTTTATCATTTATATCGAGTGAACTTTTCCACATGGCATCATTTGATACCAAACTCAGGGACATTGTGTGTCATTTATTAATACTAATTAGAACTAGACTTCAAATTTGCAGTGATGTTTATGTAATATTTACCATCATTTTTGCATTTCAGTCCCACCAACCCTCCTTGGCTCTGGTGATGTGAGAACATTGACTGTCCCAGTTAACGGACACCTGACCTTGGAATGTTTAGCGGACAGTGACCCCCCTCCTGATATAGAATGGTACAAGGATAATGTCAAAATGCAGGTAGAGGATTTGTTCAAAGTAATAAAAGCAAATACAGAACTAAAAGTGATACTGAGCCATGCCTCTCTTTGTTTTACATCAGCCAGGTGCTCGTATTCAGCGGCTGGCAGGAGGTCAGTACCTGGAGATCCAGGAGGTCAGGCCTGAGGACAGCGGTCAGTACAGCTGTGTGGTCACCAACATGGCTGGAAGCACCAGTCTCTTTTTCACTGTGGAGATTCTGTGTAAGTTGACATGTTAATACCAAGCTAATTTCAGTATACTGATGCAACCGTTCTACATGTAAAATCCAAATACTGATGTGAATATATTACCTTTTCCTTCTCTAGTACCCCCAGTCATAAAGGAGAGCAGTTCAGTGGTGACAGCAAATGTCGGCCAGGATGCACTTTTACCTTGTGAAGTTGAAGGCGACTCTACTACAGTCATGTGGAGGAAAGACGGTTTCCCTGTAAGTCAGGATAACAAAAAGTAAGTTCAGCCTGTGTTACATGTATTCTTGTTCATGCATAACTGAATCTGTCAAAATTAGATGGAATATGTGTTCTATTCATTGCTTAGGTTTTGTTTTTTGTCTTTTTTAGGTACACTATGTTATCACAGGGCTCCTTGCGTGTACATGGAGTTCAGCTGAGTGATGCAGGGCGCTACTACTGCACTGTGTCCAACCAGGCTGGTTCAGATCACCGAGGACTGGATTTACGAGTGTTTGGTAAATGCAACAAAGAAAACTTTTAGAGCTTTATCTATATTACCACACATCAGATGGTAATAAATAGTTGTCTGGAAAATACACTGCGGTACAGTGAATCTGAGAGAGCTAAATGTGTTTTTATCTTCTATTAGTGGGTCCTTCAATCAGCCCTGGCCTTTTCAACGTGACAGTGACCACAGGGATTAGAGCTGTACTGAGCTGTGAAACTACTGGGATACCACCACCTAAAGTATCCTGGAAGAGGAACGGCACTCCACTTGACCTCAGCCAGCAGCCTGGTACATACAGGTAAAGACAGAGGTCTACACACACACCACAAATCACAGCCCAGAAACACTAACACTTTAAATCTGATGGAGTTTTGCTGTGTCCAGGTTACTGACCTCTGGCTCCCTGGTTCTTTTGTCGCCATCCAATGAGGATGAAGGTTACTTTGAGTGCACTGCTGTTAATGATGCTGGAGAGGAGCGAAGGGTCATTGAGGTCATCCTGCAAGGTACTGATTAAGACATGTGGGCATGAGGCATCTACAGACATGTTACTTCAGAGGACTAACATCTATTTTCTGTTTGATCTTTCAGTCCCGCCATCTATTGAAGATGATGTCACAACAGTCACAGCTGTGAAAATGTCTCCAGTGGTGTTGCCTTGTCACGTACAAGGACGTCCTCAGCCCACCGTCACCTGGACAAAGGGAGGGGCCAAATTAGGTGCCAGAGGAGGAAGTTATCGCATTCTTCCCACTGGTGAGTAGAAGTGTAAAGATGCTAATTTCAATGTCATTTCAATATGCTTTACAGGTATAAATATAATGGACACTATAATACATAACACAATTAGTTTGGTAAAATGAGTTAAATAACAATACTAGATACTAAACTGGGGTTTCACAGACATTTTAAAGTTATAACAGACTACACAGTCCCAAGTAAGAAAAAGTGAAGGTACAGTACAGAATGTACAGTACTTTGCTTTATCAAATGTGACAGAGCCAACATGTTTCTTCTCAGGTGTGCTGGAGATAAGTGCTGTTCTGCCGAGTCATGCTGGCAGGTACACTTGCTCAGCCCGAAACCCAGCTGGAGTAGCTCACAAACACATCTCCCTCACAGTGCAAGGTGAGGCCTCACTGACATTCCTGTTCACATATTATCTGATGGGATGCTCTGGATGCAGACAAATGACAGTGTGTTTGTATTTTTAACTACGTAGAACCTCCAGAAATCAGGCCAATGCCAGAGGAAGTGCAAGTGGTGCTGCATCATGGGACTGTTCTACCATGTGAGGTTCAAGGTTTCCCCAGACCATCCATCACCTGGCAGAGAGAGGGGGTTCCCATAGCAACAGGTGTCTGTCTATCGTAGAAGTGGTCATTCATTTACCTTTGATTACATTTAAACACTTTGACAAAATTGGCATCGCATTAAAGTATTTGTACATTTCTATAATTCTTATATGATTTCAGGTCACAGGCTTGCTGTGCTCTCAAACGGAGCTCTGAAATTTTCTCGGGTTACACTTGGTGATGCGGGGACCTACCAGTGTCTGGCCAAGAATGATGCCGGTGTCACTGTGAGCAGAACCAAACTAGTCCTTCAAGGTACAGTTCTCACAGTTGGGAGGAAAGTATCAGTGGTTTTCAGTGGCAGAAGGTGGTGGTGATAAACACTTCTGTCCAGGCTACGGTTTATTCCACCTCAGCTGTTAGTAGAAAGGAGACAAATGAATTAGTTTGGTTGATTGTAAATTAAAAAAAAAAAAAAAAAAAAAATTTAATAATGCTTCAGGAAATGAACCTGTTTTGATGTGTTTTATTTGCTTTGTCTTCTCTCCCAGAGAAGACAAAGCATTTAGTTTACACCTGACAAGTGCTTTTGTTTTTGTGTGTGTGTGAGATGGAACATTTTCACCCTTGCAGCTGTATTTTGGTGTTTTGTAAGCCTGTGAATATTTACACTTCCTCTGGTTGATGAAAATTAAAACTATTAACAATTGTTCAAAACATGCAGGTGTCCAACAATTGGTTAAATGTGTGTCACATGCAAACAGAAAAAAACAAATAATCCAAAGCAAAAGTTTTGAAACACCTGGCCTCTTTCATTTTTGCTCTCTTTTTTAATTTCATGAATAAATATCCATGTTTTTCAGTTCCACCGGTGCTGAGTGTGCCCCGTGTGGAATACACTGCAGTGCTCGGCCAACCAGTTAGCCTCGAGTGTGTGGCTGATGGGCAGCCTCAGCCTGAAGTTACATGGCATAAGGACAGACGGCCTGTGGTTGACAGTGCTCATATTCGTACCTTTGCCAATGGAACCTTGGCAATTTCATCAACCCAGCGCAGTGATGCAGGCCTATACACATGTACTGCCAAAAATCTCGCTGGCAGAGCCAGCCATGACATCAGACTGGTTATTCAAGGTGAGTTAAAGCTCATTTGAACCTCATTTCTCACTGTGTGAAAACTGTAAACAACATGCTCTTGTTGCTTTTTAGTTCCACCCATGATTCCTCCTGCACAGACAGAACTGTCAGTCATTCAAGGCTTTCAGGCGCTGCTGCCATGTGCTGCCCAGGGTTCACCCGAACCCAGAGTATCATGGGAGAAGGATGGCGTCATTGTGCCCATTCTTCCAGGCAAATTCACTGTTCTGCGATCAGGCGAGCTGATTATTGAACGGGCTGAGGTAAACCTGATGGCAATCCGTGTTCTGCACCGCATTAAGGTATCTAAAGCCAGGCCCGAACAGTTGTCTGTGCTTTTGTTCCACAGTTAGGGGATGCTGGTGTGTTTACATGTGTTGCTACCAATGCAGCTGGCTCTGTGAGACAAGACATCCAGCTGTCCATCAACATGAGGCCAGCCTTCAAAGAGCTGCCAGGTGATGTAACCCTGAACAAAGGACAGAGTCTGGCCCTGTCCTGCCATGCTCAAGGGACACCATCTCCTGTCATCTCCTGGACTGTTAACAACAGTCCCTTCACAGGTATTCTCTCTAGTTTACCTTAAAGGGAAGGCTGCACTGTTACGTTTGTATTATACCTTTGTGTGTAATACTTTTTTATTAAACTCCTATTTAAACAAAGCATTGTGCTTTTGATGGCTGCAAAAACTGCACTTAATTGTTAATACCTTCAGTGAACATCTACTAAAAGCAAAATAAATTACGGATTCATCTCAAAGTGACAAACTGTAGTGTTTTAAGAATGCCATAGTACAAGTTTAAGCCATTACAATTAACATTTATTACCATTAAACAGTCTATAAACTTCAAAGATTTTTTTACTCTACATAAATGATAGTTATTTATACAATTAGTCTTAACATGTAAAATTACTAAACATCTTGTCAGGACCTCATTACCCATTAACTAAGGTTTAGTACAATGACCATAACATGAAATGTTACACTCATTGTATACAATGCTATCATATAGCTTAGTATTATAATACTTGATCTGGCAATATTTGGGGTGTAAACATTGCAGTGTGGTAAGAACTGCACCACAGTAACATGTTTTATTCAATATATTCAGGAGCCAGTGCAGATGAGGCTGGCAGGAGCTCTCTGATCATTGACAATGTGACAATGGCTGATGCTGGGACCTATGTGTGCATCGCAGAAAACAGTGTGGGCTCCATCCGGGCACTCTCATTTGTCCGTATCAGAGGTGAGCTGTTTTGTAAGGATTAACCAGGGCATATTCATCTGGGCTTTCACATTTAGTGGTATTATTTTGGTGACGTGTAAATGCGTCGTGTGTTCTGTGACCAGAGCCTCCAGTGCTAAAGGGTGAGGCCCACATGTCTCAGACCGTCATCCAGGGTGGCTCTGCTGTACTCGACTGTCCAGTCCACGGAGACCCCAGCCCCGTCCTCCGCTGGCTCAGGGATGGAAGACCACTTCTCCGCTCTTTACGAATGCAGGCGCTTCACAATGGATCTCTGGTTATTTACAGCATCACTGTAAGCACAAAGCTCTAGTTTCCGCTTATATCCTACCTTCCTACATTTTACAGCAGTGACCCTTAAACTTCTGTTCCTCTTTCCATGCTTCATCTGCAGTCCCCTTTGGTGGAGGAACAGTGTGTGACTGTCCTGCTGTGTCCTGCTTCCATCTAAATCAGATTGGAAGCAGTTCAGTCAGAGACGCTAACAGTATTAGCAGCAGAGGGAGCAGACGAACAGAGAGCTGGATGTTACCAGACTCTGTCCCTCTTCCCTTAGCCTTTAACCTTGTTAAGTCCCTAACTGTCGCTGTAATTGCACTGCCTGCAGCTGAGACTCTCACAGACAAATGACGGCCCTTCTCAGTGAGCACTCTGATGTAAAATTTCCACTCTCCGGCTCCGTAATATCCATTATGACAATTCTATTAAAGCTTCAACTGTCAAATAGAAAATGTCGACCCTTTAAACATAAGAAGGAATATGAGATAATACACGCTTTTACCTTGATGCTTTCATGGGACGACTTTTCCTCAAGGTGCCCATTAAGTCAACCTGTCTTCCTCTACCTGTTCGATCCACAGACTACAGATGAAGGACAGTATCAGTGTGTGGCTGAGAGCGAAGCTGGAAAGGCTGAGAGAACCATAACGCTCAAGGTTCAAAGTGAGTCTGTGTTCCAGTTACACTGGACGTAATGACTGAGGAAATTAACACATTTTCTCAGTTATTTTAAGTAACAAGCGTCACCCCACCCTTACTTATTCATGCATTTTCCTTTCAGATAATTGCTTGTTTCCAGTGTCTCTATGTAATTTTATTTTCTCCCAATTTACAGAAGACAGTATAATTTTAAAAAAAATATTTTTGGATAACTCATTTTTGCTTCTTTTCTTCCTCAGTCAATGGAGGTTACTCTAACTGGGAGGAGTGGGGTCCATGTAGCAGCACCTGTGGGCAAGGCTTTCAAGAACGAATCAGGTTATGCAACAACCCAGAACCAGCCAATGGTGGCAGATCGTGCAGCGGTCCCAGTATCGATTCTAGAAAATGTCAAACGGGTCTCTGTCCAGGTACGAGTGGCTTTTTTTTTTTAAGTTTTCTTTATCTGCAAGTATGTTTAGAAAGTGATGCATTGACTTAGAATTTGAAAAAGACAAATCAAACCAAAAATAAAGTTGCCAATCTTTTTTCTGGTTGATTAAGGTGAGGTTCCTCGCAAGACCAGGGGCAGTTTGATAGGTATGGTCAATGAAAGGGAGTTTGGAGTGTCCTTCTTGGAAGCAAACATCACAGACAATGAAGAGGAGGGGAGCAGCTCTCTGCAGGCCCGTCTGGACAACATCCCCCCCAGTGTGGGTGAGTGCTCAAGTTACTTTGATGTCTATTTCTTTAAGGCATCGCTAATTGGGCGATATAAATTCACTCACTCTTGCTTTTGATTTAAGTAATACATTTTAACAGCAAAGTAATAAAACAGTCATGGTATAAACCCATAAAGACAAATATCCACCATCGACCAAAGTCATCTACTGATCTAAAATGTTTAATACCCGTTGATGCACTAATTTTATCAATACATGTAAATGGTGTAAAATAGTTTGTTTTTTCATAGTCATTAGATGTGACCCATTTGGACGTTCAGGGGTTCCATAGCAGACATGGAAACAGTCATCTTTGACAACATTGATTCACCAGTAAAACCCATGGAGTTTGACAAATGGCAGTAAATGGAGACACTTGTTTACGTTCAGTTAATAGATTTTGTATAAGTGACCTTTTCCACATGTTTCTCTGATTTGATGTAATAATCTTTACATTTGCTATACTTTTATGAACATCTACATGATCAGTAAACTAAATATAGGAAAACACCTGATTTTCACAGAAAAATACAGAGCATAATATTAAAATAAATGGTGCTAAATCATTTAAGATTAAATAGTGAACAATTCATTTGGGAACCACCACAAAAGTAGTACTGGGTC
Organism: Apogon hyalosoma; assembly: GCA_037367295.1. Taxonomy (NCBI): domain Eukaryota; kingdom Metazoa; phylum Chordata; class Actinopteri; order Kurtiformes; family Apogonidae; genus Apogon; species Apogon hyalosoma. The sequence goes on from JAPQRP010000030.1 coordinate 21,862,829, forward strand.
TTCATGGGTTAAATCTAATGAAATTAGTATTTGGAACATTTTAGATTATTCCGATTTGGCCTTACCTTCTGAAGACTGTATTCATATGTATCTGTAATGCTGTAGAGATCAGGGTGATGCTGTGTTGTTGCAGGTCCTTTGCTGCGGGTTCTGGTGTCTGTTTTTGCTCCCATCTACTGGACCACTGTTCTGCAGAATGGAGCAACAAGGAACGGCTACTCCTTCACCCAAGGCCAGTTCAGACAGGAGTCTCAGCTGGAATTTGACACTGGTGAGCTTTGGTCCAGATTTCTGTATCTATCAGCAATTAATATAGACAAGATTTTTTTTTTTTTTTTAAAGGATGTGAATATTCAATAAGGCTGATTTGTTGTCCAACTCTAACTTAATGTCAGTATTAGTGTTTAAGTTTACAAATAAGTTGTATATACTTTTCTAACGCATTCATGCTGAGTTTTGTCTCAGTGATATTAATCACAGTGCAACCTCCCCACAGACCTGAATGAAAATGCATTCTTTTTGCAGTTCACAAAACAACCAGCAGATGGCACTACTTGCCACCACTGGAATTCATGAGTTTACACATGAAGGCTATTATTTCCAAAGTGTTTCAGTATGTTCTTTGGTGCTTGTAAAGACCGATCTTCTTAATGTCTTCAAACAGGGGAGATCCTGCGTGTGACCCATGTTGTCAGGGGTGTGGATTCTGAGGGTGTTTTACTTATTGACATTGTAATAAATGGATTCGTTCCTCCATCATTATCATCCCATCTGAGCCTACAGGTCTGTTCACTGCTACCGTCACACTGTGCGTTTGAAGACATCACATCAGAGGCTTTGTTTGTCATGTTCTTCCTCCACTGATTTGTCTTCTGTCCCTCAGGACTTTGATGAGTCATATGTGCAGACAGGCCAAGGCCAGCTGTACTCATGGTCATCACAGAACCACCAGAGAGGGGGGAACCCCATGGTGCTGCGCTGCAACCATACAATTATTTACGAGGGCCCGGAGGAGCGCCAGGGCCCTTTGCTCCAGCTGCTGAAAGTCTCTGGGATGAACAGCGTCTACAATATGTTCACTCTCACTCTGGACTTCCACATCACGGCCAGCCTTCTCATACCAGGTCCAGAAAAAAAAAACATCAACATCACATAATCATGACATGATGCATCAGGAAGTTAAAACCACAAACACTGACTTAACATTTTCTTCTCTTCTATTTGCAGATGGTTATGGAGAAACATGCCCTAAGGGTTTCATCGTTGACCAAGCCTCCTACTGTGCTGGTATGCTGCTTTACTTTTTTGCCTCATTTATCGTCTAATAATATTGACATTGTTAAAAGCATAAGTTTTATTATTATTCATTATTTAATATTACTGCCAGATGAGGATGAGTGTGCACTCCAGTCTCCCTGCTCACATTCATGCAATAACATCATGGGGGGCTTCACTTGTGCCTGTCCGTCTGGATTTACCATCTCCACTGAGACCAACACGTGTCAAGGTAGCACTGAATAAACACAATATTTTTATGAGCTACCATTACAACATACAGTTTTTAGTCCTCTCTCAGAATTCTGCCTTAGACTAATTTTCTGATTACAATACAGATATCGACGAGTGCGCCCAAGGCTCACACATGTGCCACTACAACCAGCAGTGTGTCAACACAGTGGGCACATATCGCTGCCAGGCCAAGTGTGGACCCGGATTTAAGCCTAGCATCACAGGAACCAGTTGTGAAGGCAAGTCGCTGTTAATCCCTGTTCAGCTGTCTGCTCAGCTTTTATTATTGAGGCATAACAACCTTCCCTGTTGAATAGAATAATTTCTGGAATCAGTGTCAATTTGTATCATATTTGATGCAGACAGAAGATAAGATTAAGCGAGCTCTGTGAACTGTGTGTTTCAGATGTGGATGAGTGCCAGGAGTCTGCTCTCTCCCCGTGCCAGCATCAGTGTCTCAATACTCTTGGCTCATATCGCTGTATCTGCCACCCGGGATACCAGCTGTCAGGACACCGCTGCATTGGTCAGTCAGCTACTGTAGCTCAGTATGAATATAAAGTCATGAAAGTGTCATTTGCACACATTTAAAACCCAGTTTCACTACATCACCATAACATAACCATTTTGTTGAAATGACTCTTGTTTTACAGATATCAATGAGTGCATGAGAAATGTGTGCCCGGCTCACCAGCAGTGCCGGAACACAGAGGGAGGATACCAGTGTTTTGACAGTTGTCCAGCTGGCATGACCAAAGCAGAGAATGGTGCCTGCGTAGGTTAGTGGCCATCTCATTAGAACTGTTCTATAGTTACTTTAGATGTGTCAAATGTTGCATTTTACCTCACATATCTTCACTACACTATAAAGACTATCCACTGAAAGACTGACCCTTTAGATCCAACACTGGCGACTTTATTCTTTCTTTCTCCTCAGAGGTTGAGGTGAAGCTGATTGTTTAAATCACTTCTACCTGATAATAATCAGTGAAAGCCAAAAGAACCTCGTTATTGGCAGTTTCCACTGACCTCCACACTGCATTTTACTTTCTGCAGCAAAAGGTCAAATTTCACAGGAAATCTGCTGGATTGCTTTAGGCCACAAAACAGCAAGAGGCTGCTTCACAAATAAAGCTAAAGCGTTTTTAAAGTCCATTAATTTGTACAAGTAGAAACCTCTGACTAAAGAAACAAAGAACCTCCTCATAACAGGATGCAGCAGACTTTATCACAGTATGGCCTTAATTTATGAAATTCCAGTAGAAGTAGAGTGTAATTTATTTATTGTTTTCTGCAAATATACAAATGTTTCAGCGTTATAAAGCTTTAAAACTACTCTGTACACAGTGCATGATGAGAAGAATTATTATTGAATGTCTTCAGGTAAAAATGTAAAATTGTGCTTTCTACAGAGTTGTGTTTATATTGGTCTTAATTGCACATTTTTTCAGATATTGACGAGTGTCAGGATGGAAGCCACATGTGCCGTTACACTCAGATCTGTCAGAACACAATCGGAGGTTACGGTTGTGTATGTCCCAGAGGTTACCGATCCCAAGGAGTGGGCCTCCCTTGTCTGGGTAGGACATCTGCTGGGTCTGTTTTATAACACACTGCACTAATGGGACTACAGAAAGAATGTAACTTGGTGTTCTACTTTTCAGACATTGATGAATGCCTGCAGACTCCAAACCCTTGTGCCTATCAGTGTCGCAACGTACCTGGCAGCTTCAGGTGTGCGTGCCCGCCTGGTACCGTGCTGCTTGGAGATGGACGCTCATGTGCAGGACTGGAGAGAGGACAGACTTTCACCAATGGGACCAGAGTCAGGGCCAGACTCCGACCACAGCTAGTATCATCTCTAGGCAGACCCATCCTCTCTCGTTCTACTGGGGTGTCCCGCATCACCAGGCAGAGCTGTCCTGTGGGGTACACCAACAGAGATGGCAAATGTGTTGGTGAGTGAATGAAAAGGTCTTACCTCATAGTCAGCAAGTCCAGTCATTAAGTGACTGCAGCGCACACGAGTTTTGATGTCCTGCACCTGGGTCATGTTTCTTTTATGGAACGTAGGAGTGAGCTAACACTGCTGCAAATACTCCTGGTGGCGAGCAAGGTTATAATAGTTTTGGATTTTTCATTATAGTTTAGTTCTATTTAGTTTTGACTTTTTTTTTCCTCTAATTCAGTTTTAATTAGTTTTTAGAGAAGGTTTGCTAGTTTTTATCGTTTTTTTACTAAATGCTTAGTTTTAGTATTGGTTTCTTTTTATTTTCCTCGCCGTCGTATTCAAAGAAATCCCACTCAGGACTCTTCTGCTTTCAACCAACTTTAGTCTCCATATGTTGCCAGGTAGAGTGGGGACGAGAAGACGAATCATGAAGTGGCGAATGGTGCCACCAGCTAAAATGTCTCTAACAAAATGAATCGATTCAATCTGACACAGACGAAAACAAAGGGAATTTTATCCATAATGTTTATATGTTTTAGTTTTTGTAAACGCACAATACAGTTTCAGTTATTTTTTTCTTTTATAGTTTTTATTTATCTAGTTTTCATCATGTCATTAGTGTTCGTTAACGATAATAACCTTGGTGGTGAGTAAGAAAACAATTACAAGAAGATGGTTAAACCCAATTCAGCCTACCCTAGATGACTGGACTGGAATTATCGTAGAGATATTTAGGATGGAAAAGTTAATCTACCAAATAAGAATCCAAAAGAACAAATCTGACCAAATCTGGAACAACTGTGTTTCATTCATAACCCCCAAGAGGGCAGACTTTATCTGATCCCACTGGAAATATTGATGATTCATTCTATGACAGCAGCAGCAGGTGAATGTGCCCCCCTCCCAGCTTCTGTACATAGTTCTGCGTGAAGTGTTCTACTTTTTAATGAAGTTGTATCAGAGTTCTCTCTAAGTGAACTGGTGAGCCTCATCTGGCTCTGTTTATTCCTGGCAACTTGTCAGTACAATCTTTAAGAGGGTAACTGCATTCCCATTGATACTAATATATCAAAAGTCCTGTGAAATTGAAGTTATTCAAGAGTGAACACTGTTCGTGACTATGTACTCTTTAGACTCATATGCCCTGACAGCAGGTGGAGTTTTTCTGGACCCAAAACAAAACTGGAAGGTCATTTGTTTTTATTTTTACTAAGTTGCTATGCTGGTGTATTTACATGTCCATTCCAAATGAGGATATAATTAAAAAAAGAAAAAAGTTACTGCAGCACTGTTGTTGTTCTCCCCTCGCTACAGATGTGGACGAGTGTCTGCTCCGGAAGCCATGCCAGCACGAGTGTCGCAACACCATCGGCAGCTTCCAATGCCTCTGTCCTCCAGGGTACCATCTGTTACCAAATGGAAGAAGCTGTAAAGGTAAGCATCTCTGAGTCATTTCCGTACCACACAACTTTAAATAATGACTTAAATCACAACATGATGTCTTCTTTCTACAGACATAGATGAGTGTGTGGAGCAGGGCATTCAGTGTGGACATAATCAGATGTGTTTTAATACCCGTGGTGGATATCAGTGCTTGGACACACCTTGCCCTGCATCCTATCAGAGTGGAAGAAGCCCAGGGTAAACTGCACATCAACTCATTCTGTATTTTTGCATGTTTAAATGCAAATAGCATGTACATAGGCATACAAGACACTTTAAACTTAATTTTAACTGCATTACCATTTTGAATTTAGGAAGTATATATACATATTCTCTTGAGACCCAGCAATGGACAAGAGTTTAACAGCTTCACTTAAAAAAACAAAACAAAACTGCAAAGACCATTCCATAAAAATAAACTTCTGACTCATGCTGCTTCCAATCTAGGCAATTATTTAATGTAAGAAAGCCAAAACTTACTTGCTGGGTCTCAGGAGGATATAATGGTGGAAAACGCTAAACAGATATAAGTACTTATCACTGGTATATCCTCATGTGGACGCCCATCAGTCAAGGTTGGTAAATAATGAATAACAGTAAAAACTGTCTTTACATCTGCTTACAGCAACATCATATCATGCTCAATACACAGTTCAAGCTATATTTCAACACCTGTGTTTATCAACATCTAATCTATATTATAAAAACAAAGTGGCCTCTGTGCGTGGGTGTGTTTGGGGATTCACACAAAATCTAGAAAGACCTGACTGCTGCAGTTTGGGATACTTATGTATTTTTGGTCAATGAAGAGACTAGCGAAAACGGCAAGTTGATAGGACCCATATTTTTGGAGATATCAATAGTTTTGAATCACATTGCTATGCCCAGAAAACTTCGGCGGTGACTGGTGGACAAATGTGGTACAGCATGCATGAATACACAACAGCATAAAAACAACCACATCTAGAACCTATGGATCCCCATGGGTCGCCACCCTAGTATTGCATTAACGCGTCACTCTTTCCAATTTCCCTCTAAAAGGACTTGCTACAGGCCCTGCTCTCTGGACTGCGCCACAGAAGGTTCCCCTCTGCTCCTACAGTACAAGCTACTCACTCTTCCCTCTGGCATTCCAGCCAATCACAACGTGGTACGACTGTCCGCTTACTCCGAGTCAGGCGCTCTGCAAGAGCGTACGTCTTTTACCATACTTGAGCAAGAATCAGAGACGGGCGTGATGGGTCGGGTGTTTGGCATCAGAGACGAGGCAGGAAGAGGGATCATCTTCACGTTGCGCTCTCTGGACAGACCGGGACTCGTGCGGCTTAAAGTTCAAGCCACCACCATCTCGCCGCAGGGCCGCATAACCTACCAGAGCATCTTCATCATCTACATTTCCATCTCAACATATCCCTACTGAGCCTCTGTGCTGATGAACAAATGACTCTGCCCGCCAGTGGCATCTCACCCACAAGGCATTTCCCCAAACCCTGAGTGCCTTGTGAAAAGCTCTACTGTACCAGATAAGGTGAACAGTTAAATTTTGATGTGTACTTCAATCTGTAACTGAAATGACAGTGGAAAAAGATGTGTAAGAGATGTTTTTAATTGTTGCCCTCAGGTGGTTTTCCTCTAATTATAGAGCAGAAGCCCATACATCAAATGACTGGTTAAGCAAACGCGCTGGATATTCACCACAGGGCCTATTTGGTAATAATGTAGAGCAAGCTTTCCAATCAGTATTTCCTGCAAATAGAAAATGCAGTTTATTAAACTGTAATTAATTTATCAACCAAGCACTGAAGCAATTTGATATCCATCGAAAAGCACCATAAGATTTGACGCCGTGCCTTTCATTTATTGTAAGAATTATTGGAAATGTTGCATATCTTTACTCTTTTTACAGCAACTGAACTATACACTGTTTGTCGATTACATAATAGATGTTTTGCCCCATTGTTTTAATTTATTTAAGTCCTTTGTACACATCAACTTCCTGTCATAGCAGGTTTAATGTTAAGGATCTACTGGCTCTGTCAAAACAAACCTGCAATGGCGTACTGCAATGATGGCTTGTAGCTATTTGTTGTAAAAACAAGTACTGATAGTGTTACATCTATCTTATGTATTTTTGTACTCTTTTATACATTTTTTGTGAAAAAGGTGCTATTCTGAATGTACTGAGTGTCTGAGCTGATACCACTGACTACGCTATGTCTGTAATGTGTGTTTCTAGTGTTATGTGGAAATCTAAGTGTGTCTGGCTGTTGGAAAAAAAATACAGAGTTTGACTGTGCTTGCAGTTTGGCACCAGCCAAAAAATGGCTAAAGGCTGAAACTATAAAAATGTTCACAACTACAGAAGTGCAGTAAAATGATTGCCCTGCTCTTGCAGATTAAACCAGTATTCCTGTGTGTCAGTAAATGGATTTGTCTTATATTCTTACCAATAAAAACAGCAACATGTTTGTTGTTTCAGGTTTTACATGGAGAGGAGATACTTATGTTCTATTGTAAAATCTAAACCTGACACAAAACATCTGCAGCTGACAAGTACAATCCTTAAGGTTGCCTGTGTAAATATGCCTTTAGATGAAATAGCTCATCAATGTTAAAGAAACAGGAATCACTGGCTGCTGGAATTACATGTAATATGCATTTAAATATCCTCCTGAGACCCAGCAATGCATTGTTGTCCTCTGTGGGGGACAAGAGTTTCACAGCTTAACTTAGAAAAAAAAAAATCCTGCCCACTGCAAATGACATTCCATAAATAAAAATAGCATCTGAAAAACTGCTGCATTATGCTTTTTCCATTCAAGACAATTATTTAATGTAAAAAAGCCAAAACATTTACTTTCCTGGGTCTCAGGAGGATATCTCAGTATGTCATATAGTAGTAAGTGCTGTCCATGTTCTTTGGATACAGGTTCAAACTATCCGACTGAACCTTAAGTATTGCTTGCCTCTTAGCTGTCATCACTCATGTATGTTGAAGTGCTGGCTGTAATAACTGTTAGACCAGAGGAAAAAGTCTGCTGTTGGCAAATAAGTGTCTGCGTGACCAATGTGAATGCATTCACCATATGGGATGAGTTCATTTTGACACAGGCATCATGTAACTGAGGGATGAAAAGTAGATTTGAATTTTTGGTAATTTTGGAATGAGATCCTTAGCTGAGCCTGGATCTGAGTAATCACTGGTGTCTGTGCAGGTTTTAAAACTGCAGCTAAGCTGACATACATGTCAGCCTTATTTTCATTTGCTTCAGGAATTAAACATATGAATAGTAGAAATCTTAAAAAATAGATCTGTTAATGTGTTCTCAATGGGCCCTTCATTTTAAGTAACAAACAAGACTGATCTCTAACCAGTTCCTAAACAAACAGCCATTACACTTGATTGCTGGTACATGTGGAATCAATTAAAACAATCTGTGCTGTCTTTAATATCTCTGAACCACAGGCAATAACTAAAGCAGTAGTATCATTAGGACTAAAACAGCTAGAACGGTACGTGGTAACAAAACATTTAAAACAGTATTAAAAGTAAAAAGAAATGCATTGCTTTTTAAGAAAAAACAGCAGGTTTAGGCACCAAAGCACACTGTTCGTTCATTAAGGTTTCATAAAACTTAACATATTCCCTGAAACCTGTACTACACTGAGGCAGACTGGAGGCATTTTTCCTCTACGCTATAAAACACAAGTAAGCAGAGGGATTGAATGCTTCAGGCTGAACAATGGCGACCGGTACCATCTCCCCTACTGCTTTACAAAGTCAGGATGTCAGGAGAAACGGGGACTCGCTGTGCTCCACTCACTAATGAGCACAACACCACTGCCTATTAGTAGATACAAGCAATGGAGCTCAGAGCACAACCATCATTACCAAATTAACAGAGGAATTCTTCAAGTCACACTCTTGTCAAACATTCTTTAATGTCCTAGATTTTGCCTGAGATCTAATGCACATTTGGAGGCACAATTAAACTGTTTGTCTAAAGCACCAGTGTCAAACATACAACCCGCGGGCCGAAACCGGCCCACCAAAGGGTCCAATCCAGTCTGGAGGATGAGTGTGTGAAATGTAATAATTACACTTATAATATTAACAATCAATGATGTTAAAATAATTTTAGTTCTGGTTCCTCGTACAGACCAATAAAATACTATCATAATAATTCAAAAATGTTCTCTTTGTTTTAGTGTAAAAAAGTAAAATTACACAAAAATGTTTACATTTACAAAACAATCCTTTCACAAAAATGTGAACAACTTGAACAAATATGACCAACTTGAAATGTCTTAAGAAAAATAAGTGTAATTTTACCAATATTCTGCCTGTTACTAAATGTTATGTATATTTGTAGATCCACTGTGATCTGTAAGTTGTAATGCAAATATGTAAATGATAAACTGAGGCATAATATTGTTAAAATTGCACTTTTTTTAGAAATGTCAAATTGTTCATGTTATTTACATTTTTAAGAATACTTTGTAGATGTAAACATTTTCATAATGTAATTTTACATTTTTTACCGTTATTATTTTACTGGTCCAGTCCACTTGAGATCATATTGGGCTGAATGTGGCCCCTGAACTAAAATGAGTTTGACACCCCTAGTCTAAATAATACACCCTATTGCAAAGTAAGAAAAACACCACCCATTCAGGTCATAAGTGACAGCTGGTGTTGGGGCTTTCAATATAACTACACTGGAATCAGTCAATCAGTGGTTGCTAACCATATTTCAGTGAAATTTATTATTACGGTGAAAGCAGATGAACGGATAGGTTGCAGAATGTCAGTCAAAATCCCTTTCCTACACTTGTACCTTGATTTTTTTTTTCACTCTACTATGGTGAGCTTTAGTAAATAATTTTTGGAACAATTACGAGCCAATCTGATAGGCTGTGACACTTAGGTCTAATATTCATATTTCTATGTAAATTTGACCAAACTACCACATATAATCTTCAAAGAGTGGAAATGTAATGGGTTTTTTTTTACATGTTCATATAGCTCAAAATCCTCATAAGATCTTGTTACTCCAGATCCTGACAGTTTTTTGTTACCCTGCTTGTATTTGTCTTCTATAACCTGACTTACTGACTATAGATTCAGAAAACAGTTCCGCCTGGTCATTTTTTTTTTTACAGCTAAGTTGACATTCAGTTCCAGAGTTTCTGATTAAATTCTTTGAGCTCGTTTGTCTGTTCAACAGTTGCTCAGTTTCTATTAAAGTCAAATCATAAATTCAGTACTGATAGAAATAAAGTTTTACAGGAAGGGGGGAGTAATGCACAGAATCAGTCAGTTAATCATTCATCAGCTTTTTCTTGCTCCAAACTATTATTATTACATCAGCTTTGAAAAATCCATCATCAACAGTGTAGTACTAGTGTGTAGTCCAATTATTCTCTAGGGATTCATCTGTAGAAGTGATTCCTTTTACATTAGATGTTGCCATTTGAGCCTTTGCTAATGCAAAAATAACAATTAGTGCACATTTAAGCTTAAACTAGCAGTAAATGTATCTACTGAAAGAACAATCCCAGATATGCCAACTGTACTACAGTAATCTAAAAAACATCTTTGGTAGATGAGGTCAGTTTTGGTTCATCCAAGAAGCTGGATTAAATTTCCCAGACATGTTTCTCTGACATTGCACAAAGGGGTGTCACTGAAAAAGAACAACACAAACTCCCCCCTTCTTAAGTGGAATCCAAACCAGTAATGACCATGAGTAATGCCCCACTTCAGACGGTCATTACCTCTCCTGTCTGTCACAAAGAGTGGGGAAACTGAGTAATACTGTCATGGGGTACGGACTACTGGAGAAACTGTAGCAGAGGACAGACCATCACAACTGCATTTGGAATTACAATAGATGAATATATGAGTGAGTAATGAGTGAGTAAACCTGTTTGTATATGTTGCATTTGACTGTTAGGATCATTAAGCTCTTGAGCTGGAGTTTTAGCTTTTAGCTTGAGCTCTGCATTATTATTATTATTATTACTAATGGTAATACACACAGGATGAGGGTCAACAAAGAAAAATGCAAATGTAATCAGGCTGCACACTGCAGTGACTGTATGAAGGTAAAAAATGAAAACTGATTTTGGAATTATTATTTTTATTAGAACTTGCCAGCACACACTTTGTCAACATTACACTCAAAGGTGGGGACACATTTATGAAACTGTATATATTTTCCAGATGACATATTAAGTTTCTCTCTTCATCTAGCTACGCTGCCAATAAACGTGACAATTGACATACTTATATAGTGTGTTCTTACCCAAAGCATTACCCTATGCCCTGCTGGAAATTACTTGTCCGCAGATGAAACGCATGAGATGGTAATATTTACTTGCTGCCATAGCAACTGTGAAATATACATATGTAAAATCTTAAGAAGTAGGCCATAGAAAAAGAGCAACAGAGTGAAATATTGCAGACATGGCACCCCGTGGTAATTATGGGTAATTTCTGTGTGAAATCCCTGGGTTGCTTATGGTGCACGTGCAATGACATTTCACTGGTGGGTTTTGTGTTACACAGTCGCAGTTGCAATGATCTTTTACAGTTTGCAGTAACAAATATGCCTGAACATTGCCAGAGGCTGCTATCTGAGTGTCAAGAGTGCATATGAGCTCATGGAACTATGCATCAGAATACGCTCGTACCAACATGAAATACTGCTCATAAGAAGCACTGCCCTCGAAGCCATCACCCCTCTCAGTGGAGCAATAAAAAAACAAGCATACTGTGTGGTATATTCCTTGACATCATTCTTTTCAGCCAGCTTGACAATATTTCCTGCACACGTAAGGGAGCAGCGTGCCAAAAACATCAATGCGTTTTGGACTTGTGTGTTTACAGCCCTGTATAAGACTTCACATGGCTGTCTGCAGAGTATGTAGTAAGTGTTATCATCATTAACTGATTCAAGAACAGCCACCCACAAAGATCCTTTATTGTAATATTTGTCTGCAGGAAATGCATGAAACACCGGCCTTACACTATCTAGGATAATGCCTTCATGTGCTCTAAACATGTTGGCTGGAATGTAGCTGTTGTGAGTACAAGCGCCTGGTGAGTTTTAATGTGGGCCAGACGCTGACTTCATCGCCACAATGCTTACCACAGTAGTTCCATCCATCCTGCCTCGCAATCCGTCAGCCAAGCCCTGCTTCCTACCATTACTCCCTGGGACTGCAGATGGGGGGAAAAAGGAGACTTGTACCAAATCCTAACATTTTGTAGCTACGGATGGAAAGAGGTATAAAGACCACCACATGGGGAAAAAAAGGAAGAACCCACACAGTCTTTGGTGGAATTCATTCCATGCACGGTCTCAAAGCTACTGTTTTGGGTTCAGTTCTACTCTTAATATCATTCTTGTAAGGCCAGGCGCTGTTATACCACGACTGACACCAGATATTATTATTCCTCAGATTGTTGATTTCCTATTTCAGTCTGCGTTAACATGTTGAGTACTGTGATAAGAACACTAATGAGAGGTCTGTGGTACCTGTAAAAACATAACTTACATTTCAGTCTTTTGCAATGTGTTTTATCACACCATCAGAATGGTGATAGGGCTTTTATGATCATTAAACTTTAACAGCTAATTGTCATATAAATCATTGTGATCATTTTCCTTTCTTGTGCATTTTATGCTACTATTGCAGCATACAGCAAATCAAAGTATAACAATACTTTTTGAGAAGAGAAGCCATGAATGAAATTGAAGCTTTTCAATATCAATAGCTGGTAGCACTAATTTTAACCATTAAACTACAGCAGATGAAAGGGGTACAATGAAATTATATTAGAGCTGCAATGGGCAGAAATCAAGGGGGAACTAACTGTAAGATACAGATTAACTGCATTAGATAGACCGATAGATACTTTATTAATCCCGAGGGAAATTCAAGGTGATATACAAACACCTTCCGTCATGTCATGGAAGCTGCTGTGTTGCTTCTGTGACAACACACGGACAATAGAAGTAGCATCTGACAGCTTTAATCACTTCACTGTGAAGATTCTGTCGATTATGTTATCACATAATCTTGAGTCATGGTGTAGATCAGTGGTTCCCAACTTTTTTTGGCTCGTGACCCCATTTTAACATCACAAATTTCTGGCGACCCCTGACATTAAAAACAGAGCCTTTTTTTTGCTAAAATTAATTTGTTTTTGATCATGTAATAGTTTGCTATACTATGTTGCAAATAAATGTCAATTTTAGATGACATTTAGTCTATATAATGTATATTATTATGGACGGAGGCAGAAAAGCCAGGTGTAGATTACTGCA
>JAPQRP010000030.1:21876167-21895466 GCA_037367295.1 Apogon hyalosoma
CATTTGACAGATAAACAGTACCACAGTGCTTCAGTTTCAGCTTCAGTTTGTCATGTCTTTTATGGATTGTGATTGTCAATTCACCATAGATTTTTTTATTAGTAAGTTTTTCATTTTTTACTTTTATCAATTACTAGAAATTTCAGGCGACCCATTTCAATTCCAGGTGACCCCACGTGGTGTCCCGACCCCAAGGTTGAAAAACACAGGTGCAGATATCGACAGGCTGCAAACAGACTCATGAAGAGCTGCACAAATCTCATTTTCACTTTAATTAAAATATGCTGAAAGGTAACAGTGGAAATATTTGCCAAATTATATAAACTAATGTTAACAAAGCAGCAGTCAAGAGATCATATGTTGGAAAATGACATGGAAAATGGGATGAAAACTTACATTTCTGTTAGTTTCATCCAACTGGTTTCATGCAATGGACTGGAAATGATTAGCATGATTGTAGAGAATTACAGTAATAAGGTGGTTATGCAATAATAGTGAGAAGGGTAATAAACTACATTAAAAATTACAGTAAATGCTAGTTAGATTATTAAAAAGCATTCAAATTAATTGAAATAAGCATGAGCAACTGGAAGCAGTACAATGGTTAAGCGTACATACTGCACATTACAACAGCCCTTCCAACACTAAAAATTTACCAGTGGAAGCAAATTTGCTGCCCCCTCAGGACATCCAGTGTCTGCTGCGTTAGTGAGGCCAAAGCCTCCATTTGCCAGAGCCACAGTTGTTCACTAATCACTCTGCAGAGATTTACTGCCTTGTTGGACAGGTAATTGCCAATCTTGCTCCAGTGATTAGTTTTAGACACAACCCATGCTGAGTAGGACTGCTGGTAACAAGTACTTTCTCACGCTAAAGCTGAAGGCATTAACAATACAAGCACCTTAGGCCATCTACAAAAATACCACGGTGGCGACTAGCTACACACTACAATGCACTGACTGAAAATTATTCTCTTCACTTTTCTCCAACTGTCTTGTATGTATTGTGTTAATGAGCTATTTTTTGTGCTATCTAATGCTAGAAATAACTAAAATATAGAATACATAAATACAGAATAAAAAACCTTTTATGTAAAAAAGCATCACATTTTAGCTTCTTCTACAGACCAAGAATATGTAATGTATGTAAAACATAGAAGAGTTACAAACTGTGCTCTAAACATGAAAACAGGGACACCAAACCACACTGTTGTCAACCAGATGCCCGACAAGCCCTTGCCTGTAATCACACACTTGTAAAATGACTTTTTAAAGTTCAAGTTGTCTGTTTAAGTGTTTGCGACATCTGTTCTCCAATCTGCAGACGTTTGCCAGAACTGTATTTCACAATCTCCAAATAAGCTGTAATATACAAACACCTTCCAAAACATAAATGAATCAATGCAAGCAAGTTGCAATGCTTCATTCAGAGGTCTGGACGGCAGGCACCGGAGTAGAGATGGAAATATTGTAGTCAAAAATAACCGTGCAAAGTGGAGGTGAAGAGAAAGCCAAAAAAAGCTCTAGAGCTTTCTAGATCCTCCCATGGGTTTGCCTGGAGTGAACTGTGGTCATGACTTTGGATGACCTGTTGCATAATGACTTGATTTAATAAAGGAAACACCAATTTCATAAAAGAGAATAAAAATGCTGCAGCACTGCAAAAAGGCTCAGAAAAGAATACAAAAGCTGTTGCTGCTTAATTACTGCTTCAGTGAAGTCATGCACTACAAAGATAATCAACATACGATATGTGTGAAGTGAACAGAAGAGAAAATTAGGCTGACGTCACTGTATATAATAGCTCAGAGTTACCTCAGAAGAAAGGAATGGGTTTTTATGGTGAAAAAGAGTCCAATAAAGCCATGTTGTACCACTTCTAAGACTCTGTCAGCGTAGTATATTTTTTAGAAGAAGTCTTAGAGGGAACCAAAAGAAACCATCCCACGCCACGAGTGCTGTTTGTCTTGGCAGAGTCATCATTTAGTTATCACCAGCCCAACATTCACATTTTCTGCTTCGGCTCCATTTGACAGTTTATGAGTGTCTAGGATGTATTGGATGAGAGTTTTTCTTCCTGGAACTGCAGGCGTTGGTGGCTGGCTTCCAGGGAGACGTGACCTCCAGTGGTGTGACCCCAGGAAATGGGGTTGGTACTGGGGGGCTGACAGCCATCTATCACAAACGGTGCCCTGGGACACACTCTCTGGCTTTCCTCTGACCAGTACAGAATTCATACTTTGTGAAATCCAATACACACTTATATTTAGCTTACCCTCTGTACATTTTACAACACGGACTTGGCCGACAAATATCCATTGCTTTAGTGTGAGACTTAACACTTTGTGGCTCTTTTATGAAACACCATTGTTCATGGCAACAAAATGGCTGAATGTTCAGACATTTATTTGTTGCTGCAAATAAGTTCCAATGACCGTAGAGATGAAAAACAGTCCAGGATGATGAATGGAAGTCAGGTGTGGGATGTAAATCACAGCTCTGTGGTAATGATGTTGGAATTTTATACTTTATAAAGGAGCAACTAACAGAACTAGTGCCTAACACCTAATGACACTGAAATCATTCCACATCACTGCTACATTATCAGTTTGCAATTTAATTGTATAATCATACCTCATAACTAATCCCTGAATACCTCCAGTGCAATGTGGCAACTGAAAAACACTGCTGAAGTAACACAAATGTCATTATTAGATTTGACAGCTTAAAAATCTTTCCAAGTGCCCAGATTTGCTATAGACCACTGCTACATGATGTCAGGGATCACGTGATGTATGTTTACGCAGCCATATTGGAAGACAACCCACAAGCTAGCTCTGTGCCAGGCTTGTTAGACAGATAATTGTACTTAACTGTAGTCATGGTTAACTTTTGGGTAGTAATAGGCTGCTCAAACAGAGCAGAACATGGTGAAAAGAAGTCTTTCTACAGGATCCCCTCTGTTTTAACCAACCAGGGAGAAAAATATAAGCAACTCAGTGCCCACAGACAGAGAACTGAGTATGGTAGTAGACCTACGGTCACCTATTGGTACATTACATATAACCAATAAAAGTAATGAACAACAGGGATGATACAGGTTATCCACAGTTTGGTACATATTGCAGTTCTTGGGTTGCAGTTCAGGTGCAAGGGCCAGCTGGGGCCGGACTCTGAGCCCAAGCTGTGCACTATGAGCCCTGGGGCTCAAACAGGGCTGGATGCAGTGCACGGCTCCGGTCGGAATCTGGTGTTCTGGCTTGACAGGACATCGGCACCGGCCGGCCTCTGCATCTGGGTAGTGCCATGAACCATGACTCCAGAGCTGCAACAGGTGACCGTAGGTCTACTCTGTGTAGTGGAAGTGATATGTTATTAATTTTAGGTGTTCATGCTCCCACTCAGCATGTGTCTTTGTAAGGGTCAAACCCATCAATCACAGACAGTTTCTCATACCGTTGCCTTTCAGCAGGGTTCAGAGTTCGAAAATAGTCTACCATATATGAATGATAAACTGTCACTAATAACCTGTTTAAAATATCCCATCACTGATAAAGCAGCTGCTAAACACATAGTCTGTCACTCTCTTGCTTCCACTCTTGTCTTCCAATATAGCAGTGTATCTGTTTACTTCTGGTATTGATGACAGAAGTGGCAGTGGTCTGCTGGTGTTGACCCTGATAACATGGTCAACCCATATTACGGTATTATGCACATGTGATCTCTTGGGACAAGTGATAAAGGGAGGAAGAGTAAAGAGTCTGTTGGCAGTGAAGAAGGATGTTCTGTGGTATTCATTAAAATACTTAACACATTTAATCAGCTAAATGTACTTCAGTATCCAACCACAATAATGTGACATTAGCATCTTCTGTAATAGACTTGAGTGCATACCATACAGGTATTCTTCTTTCTTCCACAGTTTCTCTCCAACAATAATACCAACTCTCTGGATCAGTCTCTTGGAATCTGTCATCCTCATGTTTCACACACAACAGCTCAGACAATGGTACTGACCACCACAGACTCAGCAAACATACACAAAATGGTGTTATAGACTATAGAGCAGGGGTGTCAAACATATAGCCCACGGGCCAAAACCAGTTCTGTGTGTGTGTGTGTGTGTGCGTGTGTGTCTGCACAGTTCTGAGAAATGTTTTTAACCGGCCTATTTGGTACCTACAGTTGAGGAATAGTGCCATTTCCACATTAAATATTTCGGCAAGTTGACAGGACCAATATTTTGGGAGGTTTTAGTCATTTTGGAATACAACAGTCTTACAATCATGTTGTTCGGTTGACAGGAAGTACAGTAATGTAATGACGGGAAATGTTAAAAACAGGAACAACACATTTACTAGCTTCAGTCCATGACAGTTGACGGGAACCACAGTACCACACTGCATGATGGGAAATATTGACCAGAAGCACAATACGACACTGCATGACGGATAAATGAAGTTAAAAACATAAACGACACATTCACCAACTTCAGCTCCTAGATATCAGTATTAATATGACCTGTGGGGAACCACAGGTCAATGTGCTACTACTATCATAATACCCTATGAATGATGAGCACTCTAAACTTTTCCTCTTTATTTTAGAGTTAAAAAAAACAAAACAAAACATGAATTTGTTTACATTGACTAACTATCCATTCACAATAAAATGTTAATAACCTGAAAAAATATGAACAAGCTGAAGTGTTTTAAGAGAACAAAGTACAATTTTAATAATATGTCCATTACTAAATGCTCAGTGCCTTTGTGGATCCATGTGTAACGCATGTGTGTAATTGATAAGCTGAGGTACAACATTATTAAAATTGCACTTTCCTTAAGAATTTTCAGGTTGTTCATTTGTTACTCACATTTTTAAAGGATAGTTTAAAGATGTTTTCATATTGGAATTTTCTGTTTTCCACTCTGAAACATTGTGATTATTTATAGGTTACTACATTATTATTATACTGATCTATTCCATCTGAGATCATATTGGGATGCATGTGGCCCCTGAACTAAAAGGAGTTTGACACCTCTGCTATAGCCCTGCAATGACCTGGTGACACATCCAGGGTGTACCCTACCTTTGCCCATGGGTAGCTGGGATAGGCTCCAGCACCCCCTTAACCCTCTCAAGCATAAAGCGGTTCAGAAGATGACTGACTGACCCCTGCTATAGAGGATATGTAGGTCGTACAAGTCCTTTGACTCTTCTAGGTCACAGAGTTCTTTACCCAGTCCAACTTATTCTCCATTGACACACCATGGTACCTCAAGTCTTGAACCATCTCCACATAAATTGAACAGAGAGGAAACTGGGGAAGGTGATCTCCTCCACCAGCGGTTCTTTAGTACTGCTGAGGCTGAAGTTGTGGCTGATGTAGCTCTCACCACTTAACACAAAGGGCTGTCATCCTACTGTATTCCATCACATCTGAAAATATTTGGAGATGACAAGTTTCCTGTTGTACTTTCAGTCAATGTTGTACAATAATCCACAAATTAAAGGGAGCATCCATCTGCATAACAGACAAATTAGCCAGGCTGGCTTTTAAAAACACCAAAGAAACTGAAGAACATAATCTACAGTGGTTCTCCTGGCTTTTCTAGGAGGCTGTTGCAGGTTGATGCTGACACTCCACCATAATCCAGGCCTGGTAGGAAAACTCAAGAGGATCCAATGACATTTAATGGGAGCAGATGATTTCCAGGACCAGTCTCTCAAATGGTTTCATGCTGTGTGAGGTAAGTGCTACTGGCCTGTAGTCAGATGTGGCACTGGGGTGGACGTTGGTTGGTACAGTAACCAAATCATGTGTGCTCTACAACACATGAGCCAAGAGAGTGCAGAAACACAGGTGGGTCTGGATGATAGAGGATCAAGAGTGGGAGGGTTTCCAGTGGATATAGTGGTGAATGTAAGCATATTGATGGTTGTAGCCACTGAGGGGAGAAGGAGAGGTGGTAAATTGGCACATTTCATAGTGCATAACAGCACTGATAGTGCTCTGATGAGGCACTGATGGTAGTGGACGGGTGACTGGAAGGAGCATTACAAGATATGGAGGTCAGAAGGGAGCTGACGGAGAACAGGTTAAGTTTTGACCTGATGTATGTCACCACCATCCAAATGGCCTCTGGATTTCAAACTAGTGATAACCTTCATGCCCCTCCAGAGACCTCTATAGATTTCCTCCATCTTCCTTCTTTAGCTGTCCTTCCCATCTTTATTTTCACAGAGAAGCTAAAGCTGCAGCGCTTACTAGTTTTCTTAGCGTCACTGGACAAAAATTCCCTTTCAACCTACTGTAATGCACATGGTCTAATAGGAAACAAGAATTCTGCCTTCTTCTGTGGTCTCTGTTTCCGGGCTGTAGATGATCCACTCCGCGATGTAGACCTGGGTTAATCACAGGTGTTTCCTCAAAGGCGACTACTGCTCTAGCCTGTGGTTTGACAAGGAAGTTTGGAAAAGCGGCTTCAATTTTCCACAGTGGCGTGAACAGCATGAGGTCATGTATTTTCATATTTAGTCTTTTGATTTTCTTTTGATCAGAAGGAAGACGAGTACTCAAGGTCTGCTGTTACTCCCCGATTTTGGCTTGATTTCCTTTAAGTACTCTCTCTACTACCTGACCTGAATACTTTTTCACAATCAGGAGGGCTTAATGTCTTTTGCGACCGAGGGCTTGTTTTTGAGGAAACAGGAAACAGATTTTAAAGATACATCAGTGTCTTCATCATACGGCTCACATACAGCCTCCCAGGCTGTCATCTCAAAGCCGTCCTGTGGAACTGTAGGGCCTCCTTTCACCACCTCCTTATAGACCTGACAGTGACCAACAGCCTCTGCACAAGTGACTAGTTCAGAGGATTTGGTGATCTTTCTATACCATTTACTCCCTCACTTTGCAGGACATTAAAACAGACTGTTGATTAGTGGGGGAAAAAAATGTCCTTTTTTCTGATTAACCTTGCTGATGGAAAATGTCTAGCACATAGATCCAACATCACTAAAAATCAGTGGATTAGAGGCTAAACAACTATGAACCTGTAAAGTCCATGCCAAACCTCACCACTAAGCCAATTTAGTGAATATAATCTTCATACAAGGACACTTTCAAGGCCATAAGTAGTATTATTTTCCATTAAAACAAAATTATAAAACAAAAACAAACACAATGTGAATATGGCTGAGAAGATCATCACGGAGCCGCAGTATTTTATTTAAAATAAGAACAACATATGTTTATAAAATCTGATACAGACCCGTTTTAGCCAAGGCTCCACAGTACTAGGCTCCCCTAATTGCGTTTCACTTTTCCAGGCTAGGCTTTTCCTAAGCTAAGTCACACACAGTCAGTTAATATATACCATGGGTGCTGACACAAGCCTGATCTTTTACAAGCTCCATGCTGGTTAGTATTCAGCAGCAGCTCCAGTACGGCTGAGACTGAAGAAATTCAAGCTGCTTCTTTGTATGTTTAAAGAAGTGGAAAGTTTTAAGCGTACAACTCAAAACAAACAGGTCAAATACTCTGACCTGACTTTTACTTTACTCCCTGGGACATTACTCTAAAATGACCTCATAGGGGACAGCAGGCCTGGAAAGCAATAAAGTCCGTCTCACTGGAGATGGCTTTTCCAGCAGCTCTCTGGCTCCACTTTTTTAGGCTCGAGATCCCAAATCTGCTGATTGGGACCCCCAGCGGCAAGTCCAAGGATACAGGGAATACATTAGATATGGTCTAAACTGGAGAAAAGTACAACATAATACTCAATATGTATAAATTCTTACTTCTCTAAAAACATTAGAGTCGCTGCGGGCTATTTTATAACCCTCGGCAGCTAAAAAAAAAGTTAGCTACTGTGGGCCAACTGTTTGGTCCAGAGCAAAAAAAGAGCAGATCAGATGGCTTTTGATGTTGAGGGCTTTACTAAAGTTTGCTTTTGTGTGTTTGCTTTCTACATGTTCCACATTTGCTTCCCCCGGTAACACAAAATACATGAACATCTGCTACTGACATGTTTATATACATTATACATGTTTGCCCCTGCATGGGTTTCAGATGTGGGGGAACACACTGAAGCCAGAGGTTTATTTCAGCCGCAGAAATATATAATAAATAGCTTTTTCTCTGACGTAAGTGCTGTCGGTTGTCTAATGAGAGCTCACTCTGTGCTGAACTGATGAGATTTTTTGAAGAGTCTGAAAAAATGCATGGGCAAAACACAGTAAACTGCACTACAAAAGGTGCAAATAGATCCCTTAAAATGCATACAGCGCTTTCTCAACTTTGACTTCATTCTCAATATGCTGATGGTCATGTATGAATCTCAAAAATTACAAGTGATGGTCAGTCAAATGTGAACACTCAGTCCTATGTAGACAAAAAGGAATCCAGCCCAAACACCATTTAGAATCTAGTTGTTGCACAGAGAGACTGAATTTATGACACAGTTCAGGTCTGCTGGCCTAGGTCCAATGTTACATGAATTATATACAGACATACATTAAAAAGGAAGCCTGACATTAATTTATTCTGAAGTCAGTACATTAGCAGAAGTAGCCTTGAGCCTAACTGTACTAACAATAATACCGATGTAAACAATCATTACATGTTGACATAACACTCAGTATTGTAACACACTGAGCTTACATCATCTGGGCACGTTAACTGGACAGACGCACCAGTGTAATAATGTCTGTCTGGCCTTTTAATGGATACAGCTTAGCCTGGCCAGTGGAAATGGCTGACTAAATACTGGCAAAATTGTCAAGACTAAATGCTGGCTCTAGATATATGGAACTTATGACTGACAAACATTAGGTAACTACAGCTCTTCTCTTAATTTCAAGTATTCAGACAGAAAGGTAACACAATATGAGCATATACTTTATATCTAGAAAAGCATCTTTAAGCATGGAGTGATTTTTCTATTAAAAAGAAATAGTGCAATAAAGCATAGTGTCTAACATTAATAAAATCAGTGCAAATAAGAGCCTAGGCTTGATTGAATGTCGCACTACAGCAGTAGGTTAAAAGTGTAGTGTGTGCAGAACAATAAGGTTTTTGAGTGAATACTTAGCAAATTGCTACCTTAAGATCATCCAGGCGGGGGTAAAGGATCAGGTCTCTTGGAAAAGAAATCTGCAGGATTGCTCTAGAGGAACAGCTAATGTTATAAAGTACTACTTATGAGACAATTCAATCAACAGGCACCCTATTGTTCCAAAGTGAAACTTGCTGCCAGTTTTGCAAAGGGAAACCAATAAAATGTTTCATTTGATTGCTGTCGCTGGATGAATGTAACTTTTGAGTAGTTTCAATGAGCATTTTATGTCCCAGCATCAGGTCCCTACCAGTGCCATGCGACATTTACAGCGACCTGTCAAATGGACAATAATGATGACTATGTGCTTTACCACTTGGAGGAAATTAAACACTTGACACTCTAAAATGTGCACTGTACACATCCATCTGCAGGGAGCACAGGGGTAGGGTTTCAATAGAGAACAGTGCACACTTCAGTAATGACCCAGGTTTCACATTATGTCTCTCACTGATGAGTGTGCATTTGCCTGGGGCTGCCCAGGGAGAGAGTAGGGGGCAATCAGGATAACTTCCTTCAAGTGGAGCCCAAATGATCAGTTACGGCTGCAGTAAACTACACAAATAACACAAAGGTTTCTCCATGAATCTTGTCTGCGCTGCTCCACAAGAAAAATGAAATGTAAGAGTGATTTCATAATTAAAGCTGCAACTGCAGAAGTGGGAGAACCAAAAACACAAAAAAAGAGTCAAAGTCACATGTACAGAAATGTTTCCAAGGTGACTTTCCAAACTAAACAGACAAAGATTAGCGGTGTCCAAAGTAGGACTGGCCCTGTGTTGTTGTCTGACCTTACAGTACAAAGAGCCTGCAGACACTTGGCCAAATCATGAGCTCAACACTGGCCTCTGAAAACAGCCAGCGCTGAGAGGATACTAAGTGTATACATGTGTTTGTTGAAAAGTGTGGGGTTATTAAGCTTGTCTCGTTTTCTGATGTGGTCCAGGAAATGCCTCACTGCTCCACTTAAGCCATGTTTAGGTTATAGCTATAAACATTTTGTAGCCAGATTTCTCCACGCTCATGGTATAGGACCCTTATAAAATCTTTCCGAAGGCATCTACTCATTAACTATAAAACCTGAATTCAGATTACGTCACCTCAAACCGTTAACAGAATCTAATAAACTGTAGGAGGATATCACTATTTCAGCATCAAAGACGGCTCTGAAAACCTGATGGAATAATCTATATAAAACTATTCTCATCGAGCACACACTGGTTTTGTTAGTAGCTTGACCTGTAAAAATGGAAATAATGCTTTTGTTTGGCAGCTGAGTCAAGGCACAACACTATTGTAACACACCATCACATACGCAGTGGAAAAAGCAATTCCCCATTCTGTGGTTCCCTTGGTTTTCTCCTGTGAAATTGGGGTCTGTCTTAGGAGTAAGGGTAAGGGCCATGCTTTAATCTGGAAAATATTACTGAGGGTGGAAGAACATGGGAAACAATAACACTAGGAGGATTCCTCTTCCATCCTCTGGGCTCTGTGATTTGGAGATATGCTTTAGTCTGCAATTTTAGCTCACCACAACTACCCGCTTGGCCCCCATCCTCTGCTACTCTTTTTCCACCTCTCTCTAAAGTGGGCTTTTGTCTTGGTCAGGCCATGGTGTAGAACGGTTTAAGAGCAGCACAGGAAGACAGAAATCCCACTGGTATCGGTTCGAGTAGAGTTAGGCGTCACTACAATAAGACGGGCCCTGCTCCAGATCATTTTAAAGACAAATGTTTACTCGGCTGAGGGCTTTCAGGTGATTTTGCCATCACACTGCCGGCTGAGACGTAATAGATGACACCGGGGCATTACGGGGTCACACTGTCCTTGTGTGGAAAGCTTCCCCTGTTCAGTCATGGATTTCCTCTTCACACATGGAGAAGTAATCAAAACACAAAGGCAAATGGAGCAAGTAGGTCTTCCTTCAAAGCAGAATGATTCCCTTCTGTTTTTGACATTGAGACAGCCAAAGCCTTCCGGCAGCTGATTAACTACTGTTTTCACAGAGGGAACCATAACTAATGAGTTGTAAGCTGTTGTCTAACAAAAATCACCACAGGGACAGTAAATGGAAAATCGAATCTACGCTCTCTTCCTGCTGGGGTGAATTATGGAAAAAGCCTCATAAAAACGTAAAGCTACTGAGAGAAGATGCAGCACGAAGCATCAACGGCGCTCTGATGTCTCCATATTAATTGTATGGATTTAACAGAGGTGATCTGTGACATAACATGTGCTCACGGCGGTCTGGTTTTAGCCGCTTTACACTGAGAGGTGGCAAAAACCTCCTCAAACAACTTCTGCTGCTTATTTGACCGAGGCTGGTCCAAGATAAACAGTCTGCTTCTTCAAAGTATAGTGGGCTGACTGACTGTGTGGTCCACTTCCCCCTATGTGACCATATCATACTCATAAAAATAAAGACCACAGGGGTCACTGATGATATTGCAGCTACCAACTGGGTTTAAGTGTATGGAAATTTATCTTTTAACTGAAATTAGCTGCTACAATAAAATCAGTTTGATCATAATTCCTTTACATTATTTTAGAGATTACAACTATTGGTAAATTTCATCTGGAATTTATTTGTTACAGGAGCCTCATTCATCTTGAGTGGAGCACTGTACTTGAACGGGAAAATAATGGTCATAAGTTCAGATGTAGACAAAAGGAAACTAAAGCAAGGATCTCATATTAATAACGTAATCCACATGAGATAACTGTATGGCCAGATGCCAGGTTACTCCAATGGAAACCACGGGAATTTGGTGATTCATGATCTCTTTGGGGAATTAATGGAACAAAACATTCTTCTACAGCAAATTTTTAATCATGATTTGATGTGTTAGAAATGACTTGGACTCAGAACAGTACAATGGTAGGACTAATTACTAATGATCTGCCTGTAGGCCTATGGCAAGATCAGAATAAAAACATATTGGCTTGTGCTGCGTTGATATTTCAGTCTCTAAGACGATGAGATGTTTTGCAGACATAGCCGGTGTATCCTGTGTAACTGTGGGTATCGCACACTTCACTGTGTGCCTTCACCTATTTAATGGTGTGTTTATGTGATCCTTGTTAACTTGTTAAATCTGGAAATATCCCATGTCTTATTTACCAGGTGTTTTCATCCAGGTGCCACACAACCACTGGTAATTACTTGAGTTGAAACAGACTAATAAAAAAGCTCCAGCAAGGTGTAAATGATAAAAGTCAGGCATCAAACCGACTGGATGCTAGTGTTAGTCTGTATGTGTTGTCAATAACTACATGGACTGTTTCACCATTTAAAGAAACTGAAATAACATATTAAACTAAAAGGCACTCCACATTATCTCTGGTATGTTGAATTACTGTAACGCATCGACAGCAAAACTTTTGTGACCTTTACCGTCATAAAGTTTAAGTTTTCTAGTTTTAGGGTTCAAGGTCCATCAGTTATTAGATTAGTCTCCATCTCTGTTAGTTCTACAATAAAATATAATGCAGATTTAATATTCTCAACAGGTTCATATACATGTGCTTTGGGATGGAAAAGGCCACACTTGACTGGATTTGGTCACATAAACCGGACAGAGTACTCCCTGGGACTTTCAGGTCAATGGCTTTCAGTTGGAAAAATGCTCATTAAGTGAGAATGATTTTAATAAAAAAAAACAAAGATGGATAAATGTGAGAACAAAAATGTGCAATTCATGTATAATTTCTGATGTACACATTTTCCTTATTTTTTTATGTTTCATTATTTGCTGTGTTCCTTTTTGGAAACATAAGATTCATTCCACCTCATGTGGTTCACCTCAACTTTGGCTGAGGTAAACTAAAATAACTATACTATAATGTGCTAATCACATAAAATTATTCCATTATTTTTACTGGAGGCTTATAAGCCCATCTGATTTAGACAAAAACATCAAATTACATTCAAGTGAAATACCTGCTCGAGAGGCTGTACTTAGAAGTTTGTACCTAATTTTATACACAGAATAACTTAACAATTACTAGTCCCATATGAGTACTTTGCAAATAGGGTTATTATTTTAGCACTGCTGTACTTCTCATTACTCTTCTCACACAAGAAAAGCAGGCCAAATATGCAACAGCCATGTTGTAATAATGAATTATGTGCGTCGAGACGTATCTGCTTAGGAGGTCAGCACTGCCACAATCAAATATTTTGCTGGCTATTCATATTTTATTGTTGTTATTTGTGATTCCAGTCAATCCAATCATGTCTTGTCCAGTCTTGCATTATAGCGTAGCAGTAACGTTATGCAGAGCAGGGGGATTGCGGGTGTCCCTGTCACCTTTTGATGATTCCATAAACAGCAGGGAGAAGGGCTGTGGTCCAGTTCGAGCCAAGATGCTGCTCCAATCCCCTGGATGATAGTTATTAAGGTTAGCAAACCAGAACCTAGATACACAGCAACAGAATACACCTTCTTCTGCAAAGTCTAGAGGCTGAAACCAGAGCAACACAAGCTAAACATGTAACAAAGATACTGTTGCCTATAAATGCCTGATAGGTTTGATGGAGCCAAGTAGGAGATATTTAAAGGAGTGACCACAGCTGCAACACAACAAATCTGTCATATAAACATGTGGGATGATCATATTAACATGACTGAATCCAGAATCATTTGGTTAAACTAAAAACTGCAAAGCCAGCCCTATCTGGACTATATGCAGAACACAATGTCTCAAAAACATACTGATTATAGCACATATTTAGATTAATTGGCTATTGATTTTCTGTGTTTGAAACAGCTTCTTGTTCTACAGATCACTAAAAACACAAACATCATTGACAGGGGCACCGCTACCAATTGTGGGGCCCCATGAAAGCTAAGCATTGTGGGCCCTATCATAAAATTCAGTATCTTGTCTATCTGTCTGAGCCGGGGGGGCTGGGCTGGTCGACACATAACGTTACTTGCACTAGCGTGAAAATGAAACTGAAACTTAACATGCTTTCAACGTCCGATTCCTGATTCTATGCCTCTCATACAGCGGATCTTACAGGACATTTTCACAACTTCTAGCCTGTATCCACTGGACCCCCTCCTCTGCTCTATGGGCCCCCCACAAATGCTGGGCACCATGAATTTGTCATGTTTACCACCCGTTATCGGTGCCCCAGATCATTGATAATGTATTGATATCAGATATTCCAGCATCAAGGCAGTACTAATACTTTTTCTGTCTGTACAAATAATAGTCATTGAGCAGAAAAACTAGGTCACACATGCAGCTGACAACTCATATAGAGTCACAAACTTGAGTGAAACCTGACCTGTTCTCTACCTTCAGCCTCCCCTGATGACAGACCCATACCTGTTTACTAGAAAAACGTCAGGATTTTCCTTTGCACTTTCCTCATCTGTGGCAGGCCATCAGCTTGAAATGTACTCCGCTGTAATACCCATATACAGCGACTGCCATTGCCTTTCAGCAATACATTAGGTCACACATCATTATATTTTCAAGCTGATCCTTAATGGCACCGGCCTTTATTTGTTGGTCTGTCCAAGCTTCCATGGATTCCAAATCACAACAGCTGTTACAAAGCCTTTACGTAGCAGGCATGTTTCTTTGGATTCTTTCCAAATGATGTAAAGACGGCGCACTTGTAAAACATGTCTGGAAACCATAAGGTAAACCTTTCGCTCTCATTACAAATAGGTATTACAACCTTGATCTTTAAATTCCATACACAGGCCATGATGTCTAAAGCAATCAAAAGAAATACTCCTTTTGAGTTTAATGTCTGTTACAGAAACATTACAAACAGACTGCAAAGTGATGAGGAAATACAGTATGATCTGAACCAACCAGTGCTGGTCAATTTGCGCTCATGGCCCAGTTTTCTTAATGTCGTTTGCAGCTCTGACACTGTTAGCCAAGTATTGTAAAATCATTTCATGTTATAGTGACTTTCAGAAGGGGCCACACAAGCTGTTCATGCTTTCAACATCAGACTAATGAAGTCTGAAAGAAATCCTGTTCCTCTGAATCCTCGCACGTTTCATATTTACTAGTCTCATTTGGTGGTTTCTGCAACAGTTGGGGTGAGTTTGACAAAATCCTGAGCCAGTCCCATTCTTTCCACTCAGATCATAAAACCGAAAAACTTTCCTCCCAACAGAACAGCCCTTGTAGGTCTAGCTACCAGGACCAGTGAGCTCTACACAGTAAGGCCATGGAATAATTAAGCAAAGTCTTTCCATGCCACATCACAGGGGAAAATATTAATATTTCTATTTTTAATCAGATTCATAAAATATTCAGAGAGCAACAAGCAACAATCAAACAACAAGAGGCTTGTTGTAGAATGTGTTTACAAAAGTGAACTCACATGTACGAGGCTTGTCACTCAAAGATGTATTAAAAACAGTGAGCAACAGTGTACCAGGGGTGACGAGGTCGGTATAGGTCGCCTGAAAACCATCCATCATGGCTGGCAGACAGGGAGACATGCTGGTCTTCTACTATATACCCATTTTAAGAAAGGTCACCGTGATGGTGTCATGCAGTAAGGCAATCATGTAATACATCCTGACAACATAATCACAACCTTCACTTTTTGTCAAGATTATAACATGAACTAGGCTAAATACTGTACATCATAGTGCACAACACCAAATGAGCACAAGTAGTAATTTATTGATTTTAAAAAAAAAACAAAAAACAGCCAATCTTTGTAAAACCAATATCCCAGTCTGCTGAACGAAATATAAGATGGCTTAGTCTGTAACAACACAGGAAGTAGTACACTTAACATACTTCTAATTAGAGTTTTAAAGTAATTGATTCATGTGGAGCTAATAAAGTGCAAAACAAAAAAATCTGTTCAATAACATCTATATCTTTTATGGAGTGGATCATTGCAGGACTCTTTAGTCCACAATGAACACCTGGATGGTCATAAGTTGCAGGACTGAGCAGAGCTGTATTTAACTGAAACACTTAAATACTACATACTAATCCTAAAAACAAAAGACAAGAAAAATGATGAACAAACAAAACATAACGTGCTGTGTACTTTTAATACCCCTCAGCCAAACATAGTGTAAGATTCTGTTGAAAGTTACTGTCCTATAATTTGGATAAGATTGTCTTTGTGTAAAACTTATTACATACATATTTATATTTGAAAGTACTCAGATATTATAACTGCACAAGGCCATTTGACCTTGAAAAAGTAGGCCAAAGTGACCTATTTTCAATAGGCTTCTGCTCCATGCCAAGATGCATCCACAGTATAAATTTGGTGCAGATATCTCAGTGCATTATTCAGATAATGCGATTAGGTCGTTGAATGGACAGACAGACGATTACAATACCCCTTTGGCCAGAAGTTGGTCGAGGGGTAAAAATGGTACAAGCTCACCATGCTTTTCATTCTGACTTTATGTCTTTGCCAGCACTGATATATATACAACCCTATTGTGTAAAATGTAGAGAAAAAATATTTCCAAATCTAATAATCTGATATTCTATTTGTAAAAGAGCAAAAAATACATGTTTAATCCAAGCAAATATATAATTTCGAGAAAATAAAATAATGTAACACGTCCAAAAGTTGGGACAGGGGCCACAAAAGCGTGAAAACATAAGTGGTGCTAAAACAAATCAGCTGGAGGAACATTTTACAGCTAATCACTTTAACTGAGAACAGGTCAGTAACTAGACTGGGTATAAAAAGAACATTTTAGAGAGGTGGAGTGGGCAGAGGTTTACCAGCCTGCTAAAAATGACATCTACAAACAGTTGAACAATGTCAGAATAATGTTACTCAATGTGAAATTGCAAAGACTTCAAATATATGATCATGTAAAACATACAAAATAACTGACAGAGTTCAAGATTCTGGAGAAATCAGTGTCTTGTACATTTCAAAAAGACAATAATAAACTACATACTGCATTTATGGCAACAGCGAGTGGTGAAAGAGTCCAGATGCTGAACTGACCTGCCTGCCATCAGACCTTTTACCAATGGAATAGATTTGGTGCCATATGAAACACCAAATATGATAGATATAATCCTGTTATCAGGTATGACAGTCTCCATCAGCTGGTTTCAGTTCACAGACATTTACGGACCGTTGGTAAAAGACGAAGGGATGTTACATGTTACACAAAGGTAAACATGACCCTGTCCCAACTTTTTAAAGATGTGTTAAAAGTTCAAGTTTTACATTTTCAGTTAAAATATTTGATATCCTATCTATGCTGTATTGTATATAAAATATGGGTTTATAAGATTTGGAAATCATTGCACTCCATTTTTTATTTACATTTTATTCAGCATCCCAAGGTTTATGGAATTGGAGTTCTACATTGGATTGATTTTAATGCCTTTTAATAATTCTGACATGTACTTGATATTATTGCCTAGTTATTATTTACTCGATATGAGAAAATAAGACACCACAACAAACACTATAAAATGAACAATTATCACCTCTTAAACCAGACACTACATCTGTTCAATTGGCCATGAATCTCACTCGTAACAGAAGCCGTTCCCCTCCAAATCCCAAATGAACTCGACAAACACTAAACAAAAAGGCATCTCACTCAACATGCTCATTCATTCAACCAACATTGAAGCCCATCTGTGAAACATTTCCAACACCAAGCCTCTTTCCATGAGGTCTCCCATGTGGTGCTTGCAGCTTTAAAACGCATTGATTGCTTACCATTTCAATATGGGAGTAACATTTTCCCCCTGACATTTTTATGATCCGGTGTTCCTCCACCTGCTGTGGATTAGAGATGGAAAGAGGACTAATCACTGCATCAACACCGTGGTTTTGGATGAGCCCCAATGAGTCACTCAAACACTCAATACTGAGAAGCAGCTCAGCTTCGTGGCCTCTGAGTAAGACTGACATTCACCGGTTAACCACAGAGTCAGCTGCATTTGTCATTTAGGAGAGATGAGAGCTGAAGAGCACAAAACATTGAATAATGCCAGTTCGTAAAGCACGTGACGTACGAGAACTGATGTTTACTCACTTTTACTTTGATCGGAATCTCTTTATAGGATTAGTCTGTCAAATGTGTGACTGGTCCTTCTGTTTGGCTTAATCTTTAGATGTTATGAAATAAATTTGTCCACTGCTTTCCCGTCCTGCAGCTTCTGCCAGGAACTTTGTTTCATAAAGCCAGTAGTACATTCTCGCTGTCATCAGGGGAAACATTTTGATGATTCCATTCACTTAGGGAGAAACTGAACCAACCATGAACAAAGAAATTATACATGAACTTGAAACAAATACATTCCAATAAGGAGGCGCCTGAGGACTCATTTCTAGCGTGAATGAAAGATATTTCATTCTTAGAATCTACAGTAAGCATTTGCTTCTGCTGTAGCTTTGTGGATTTGAGGTTCCTTTAGCACTTTTAAAGTTCATGTTTCTTTTTTTTTTTCTAAATTACATTCCACTAATATACTACAAATCCATAACAGAAGGGCTAAATACTATAACTGATTTATAATGTCAGCATTTTTACTTACTTTTGTACTTATTAACCTATAAAGACCCAAACAGCAACGGGTGACCAAAACCTTCTACTAATCTAAACTGTTTAGTAACTGTTGATCCACTAATCCTATTAACCCAAGTAAATAATTGGTGTAAAATGCAGTTTGTCATCTTTTCATGGTCATCAGCTATGACCCATTAGGACGTTCAGAGGCTCCGTAGTTACCGTGGAAATGCAGTCATCTTCTACAACATGGATACACCAGTAAACCCCATGGAGTCTGATAAATGACCGCTGTTGTAGACACTTGTTCTATGTTGTTTGATATATTTTACTGAAACAGTCACTTCTTCAGTTTTCTCTATTTCTGATTCAATAACCTTTGAATTTATTTTTGGTTCGGTTTTTTTGTGTGTGTTTGTTTATTTGTCAGCAACTTGACACAAAAACTACTGGACCAATTTCCATTAAATTTTCAGGAAAGGTGTGAGGTGGTCTAGAATGGATCCCATTAAATTTTGGTGAACGTAGGTCAAAGGTCAGGGTCACCAAAATGTTTGTGAGGGGCGGACTTTGTTGTGCCTGGCACCGCTTGTTCTGAGCTTTAATGAACATCAACATGATCAACAAGAGTAGATTTAGGAAAATACCTAATTTACACCGCCAAAATGCTAAATACAGAGG
>JAPQRP010000030.1:21912801-21932059 GCA_037367295.1 Apogon hyalosoma
ACTATCTCCCTTTCATGTCTTCTAGATTGAACTTGTAAAGACCACTATGCCACTTCATAAATACCCACCCAAAATCTGGGACGCCCTAAAGTTGAAGCAGGGAATCTATGCCCGTCTTCCTAAACACTACCTCAAGTCCCTGGAGCAGAAGGAGCCTACACCTGTCCACTGGAGGCCCCTGGGAGTCCAATACCGAGCTAATCTGAAGACAGGGCAGAAGGAACGAGTTCAAGATGTCCCAATTCCAATCTACTATCCCCCATTTTCCCAGGATGGTCTGTGGGGAGGAGAGGGCTGGATATCAGGCTTCAGATACGCCAACAATGACAAAGTGAGTCTACAGAGAGGCTGTTTTCACATCAACAACAGGCAATACACTACATGGGCTTGTTAAAGTCCTCAAAGTTATTTTGATTTTTGAATCAAATTTTGGCATTTATTAGCATCTATGGTTATAATAAAGATGCATCTGAAAGCTGTTGCTCTCTGTGTCACAATTTGAATGAATATAAAATGTCATAATTGAAGTTATTGAGGTCACAAAATTATGTGCTGGGAATAAAACTGCATATTACACTTCTTGTCAACCTCACATCTGAAAATATATTATGTTAATAGAATTCCAGTTTTACTCAGAATTTTGGGCAATCGAATACAGTGTTAAGGTAAAATAGTTTTCTTGATTATGTCATTGTTTTTCATTATTTTTATTCTTTTTTTTCTTTTTTCAGCTTGAAAAATTTCAGGATTTGATAAACATTGTCAAAAAATTCCACACTGAATATACCTACTTTATGTGTTGGAAATGTGAATGGTATTCTTTTTCTTTTTTGGCATGTAATAGAAAAAACTGTTAAAACAATCTCCACTTTAGCTCATAATGAGAATAGCTGCATTTTGCGTTTAAAATGAAGACTGAGAATTGAATGTTAATTGTAAAATGTCCAATTTGCATTTTTAAAGAAAAGCATACAAGTATACACTTTAATTTTTAATTTTTTAACTTCAGTTTGTGATGTCTGCCTTTTTTTTCTGTAGTTGTCCACTCGTTTGAAAAAGACATGGAAACCTCAGCTGTTAAAGCGAGAGCTTTACAGTGAGATCCTCGATCACAAGTTCACCATCACTGTCACGCCCCGCACCCTGAACCTCATCGACAGTGCTTATGGCTTCGACTTTTATATCCTCAAAGTAAGAGAAAGAAAACTTTCAGCTTCCAGATTTAGAATTTGTCAATAAAATTATGTTTCTCAATGCTTGCATGTACATGTGTAAAGTGATACTAAAACATGACAAATACGATTTTTAATCTGTGAAGGGATCTTTTTCATATGAAGAAACACGTTCATACTGGGGATACTACAAATACAAACTGACAAATATGTAAAAATCTGAAGGTTAGTTTTAAAAGTGAAAACAGTTTAACTCCCACATTTTGCTTTTAAATACTTTTGAGCATTCACATCTTGATGCAAACACAACTATGTCATGAAATTTGCATTAAAAAAGCCATTTTACTGCCTCTAATCTTTTATGTTCCGTCCACCTGTCCTTCAGATTCTGCAAACCTCATTCATTTTCTTACAAGTCATACTGATACAGTTATATTACTCTATTCCAAACCATTCAACACACACAGTCATTTAAATTGTTTCAATTCACGGTAACATATTAAAACACTATAATGACACAACACGGGCTGTAGAAGTTTTCTTTTGCAAAGGTAGGTTTAAGAGGCTTCAGGACTTCAGCTCCTCATAGAAAAGGACAGTATGACAGCTAGAAAAAGCTGCAAAAATGATCTTAACACTTTAACCAATATTGAAGTTTTAGATGTGCCTTTGCCATGTGATAAAATCAATACAGAAATGCAAACTGACCCTTTCAAAGCCTCATAAGCATCCTATGATTTTGTGTTTTTCGGATGTCCTTGAACTACTCCTGTCCAACATCCACACCTGAACATTCAACCTCTAATTGCCACACTCTTGGCCCCTTTTTGATTTTGTGGTAATTTTCAGAATCATCTTGTGGGTGTAGTTACAGCAGGGGTAAAATTACACTTTAACTCTTTTTAGACACCAAAGGAAGATCTGAACTCCAAACTGGGAATGGACCTAAAGAGGGCGATGTTGCTTCGCTTGGCACGCAAAGAGAAAGAGCTTTACCCCGACGACCCTGTCAAGAGGGAGAAAGTCTACAGCAAATATAAGGTAGGAATGAGTCATTATTCTGTACAATCACTTATATCCATTGGCAAAAATACTCATGGCATTGATTCTGTTTTGAGAGTCTTGGATACATTCTGTTTGTTTTGCTGCTTTAAGTGTCATTCAGAATGTAAGTAAAGTTAACATGTATATATGTTTTCAGCAGCGTATAAGTGATCAGCAATTCAAAGGAACATTTAATAATGCTGTCCTCATAACAATAGATAAGCTTTCTTGTTCATGATGATTTGTCATTTCTAAACAGTGGTTCTCCATTATGAACAGTTTGGTAGAAATATTTACCAGGTAGTTAACATGAAATAAACCTTAAAATCAACCAATGTGTTAATGTTGTTGTTTCTGTGTGGTGAGCAGCAGTTTGAGATCCCAGAGGAGGAGGCAGAGTGGGTGGGTCTGAGTCTGGAAGAGGCCGTCGAGAAACAGAGGCAGCTGGAGCACAAGGTAACACAGTCCTCAAACAGTTCGTTTAGATTTTATCAGCTGTTAAACCTCACAGCAGCAACAAGACTGTTTCACTGTTGTGGGTTGCAGTCACTGAAAGAAAAACATCCTGTTCGGTTGCAAATTAAATTCAGAAATTCTCTTATTTCAGTCATATGACAATGTCCAGTATTATTTTTTTGTATTTTCTGGATTCTGACTGTGTTTTAATTTGTATTTTTAGGAGCCTGAGCCTTTGTTTAAAGCCTGTGTGGACCAACTGGTGGAGGAGCTGCATATTCAGAAACTCTTAGAGCCACATCTTACAGAGAAGAAATGATGAGTGGGAGTGGGACATCAGCACCACATCGAGCTGAAGGATTCAGTGGGTTGAACCGTTGAGCCTGTTTTCACAGTGGGAGTCATGAAGTTTCTGTTTGACACTTGTGTTGAATGAACACCTGTTTGTCACCATAATGGAGCAACACAAGATGAAAGTGGCACAAATGAAAAGGACATGTTGGACTAATGCGTACTGAAGATGTTTTATTTCCGCTTTCATTGAAGACCCCTGAATAAGATTTAAGATCTGTGTAAATACAACACAAGGAAAAGGATATTTAAAAATAAAACATTCACTTTTTCTTAAACCTTGTTTCTGCTGATCTCTACTTCAGAAGCTGTTTTGTATATTGCTTATTTTGGAACTCAGGATTTCAGTATGTAAATTGGGGAAAACCTTTTTAGACTCACTATATGTTTAAAAATAGTTTGTATGCTAAAGATAGACTTGTGATCAGTGCATGATGTAAAAAACTAATTATGTAGTTTCCCCTTAATCTAATCACACAGCAAACTGAGGAAATTAACAAACTGTTGGTATTAAATTATGGTTTCAGTACTCAGCAGCACAAAATCAGATTTCTCAAGTTCTTCCAAACAGCATTTTCATTATAATCGTTAAAGTTGAGATTTGTCTGAAAATCCATTATGCAGTTTGAGGCCAGTAAAATACTGTCTGATAGTTACAGAATGTAGGTTAATTCTGTTTTGTTTATGATGTGATTTAATGATATTTGTTGGAAATCATAAATAAGAACCTGGTACTCAATTTAAATGTTTTAATCACTGCTAAATGTTACTGTATACCTGTGTTTCCCAGATTGAGCAAGGAAATTATATATTCAATATTATATAATAGTATGATGCATGAATTCATTTTCTTAATTAAAACTGAAGAAAGGTTCCTCTGAAGGAGTTCATGAATGTTGATCCCACCAAAATTGGAAATGGCATAAAAGACTCAGAAATCTAAAGAGATAAAAGACCTATCAGGAAAACAACTGGGCTGGACTAATTCTGCTGCTTAGGTGCTAAGTTAAAATCCGTATCCATGAACCATGCAGGGAAATATATGACACTCACTATGCTCTGTAGGCAGCAACACAAAGACAGAGCACAAATAAAGAATACTTTTATTGACATTGCACAGATTAACAGTAATACAGATCATGATTTAGCAATAATGTTTTATTAAAGTTTAAAACAAAAAAAGTGATTAGAGGCATTTAGTAAACTGTAAGTAAAACTGAACATGATAACTAGCATGACACATTCTACATTTTTAATGAAATGTTAGGTAATATACTTGTATCTGATTAAAACTCTATCATCAAGCTCAATCATGGTGTCCCAAAATGTCATTAAAAAGTTTGTAAAGCCTTAACTCAGTACCTAAATATCTATATAATCTATGATCGCTATCACTGCCGTTATGCTTTTTCTGTGATTTTCCAGTAGATGGCGCCAAAATGCTTTAACTGGGCAGGTCAGTCTCACCAAAGATTGTTTAGATAATAATTTTAACTGACTTATTTTTACCATAAACTTCATTCATGAAGGACTTGTACAAAGCCATGTAATAAAAACTAGACTGATAGAAATAATATAGAATTTTCAGTGCTGTCATTAATATAAGATACATAATTCAGCTCTGATTTATGCAGAAAAGAGAGACAGACAGTTAGAAATTTGGAACTTATATTAAATGATAAAATACATTTGAAAAAAATACTGAAGTCTGCAGATTTGTCCATAACAGGATATATGTAAAGACAGAACTGTGAGATGCAGTAATTGTACTATGTTGACATTAAAGGAGATATTTCCCATCAGCGTGACCAAACATAGTGAAATCTGACACATTGTACTGACATCATGAATATAAAGTTCCTTATATGGTGCTCAGACCCAGTGGAAAAAATGTCATCAGGTTTTATGAAAACATTAAACAGCCGTTTGTCACCAGGTTTCACTTTCACCCTTTCAGCTCTGAACGGCTCTAAGTTGGAGCAGTGGTTTAGTTTGTGGTTGCAGAATGCTGTTCTCGTACGATGGGGAGTCCCTACTGGTGTGGGGACTCCCGTGGGTGTTGTATCTTGGCAACAGAAAAAATAATACCTGCTGCCACCTGTAAACTCAGATTCACTCCTTATTTAGAAACAGAGATAGACTGGAATTACTTGCTAAAATGCATATGGTTTGGAGATGTTTCCCATCGATATTAATATTAACTGTTGAAAGCTGCGAGCCTTTTTTCCTTTTAATTCACCTGTCTATTAAATCTTGATCTAATCTAATTTTGAATTAAAAACACAGTGTTATCTAAATTATGCAGAAGAATAGTAAGGTCATGTGGGACATACACAACCAGACAATCAGAGCTTACAGCCCCTTCAGATCATATCCATGAACATGTTGTATTGAATATAAATGCACTAAAAGAAACATGTATGGTAGAAATCAGTTCCATGACCCTGAAAACAACCCCTTAAGATATGGATTTATATCATTAGTCGATTTAAAGTTACTTTACGTGGATTGGATGTGGTTTTTATCATCAGTAGGCTAGTGTACAGGTCTGATATGAAAAAGCAGTGTAAAAACCAAATCTAAAGTTTCTGTGCTTAAAAACTGACTCTAGGAACAGCATCAATAGATTTAGAAATGAAATGAAAAGATGCTCTCATGTTCTGAATTGGCAAGAAGCTGATTGTACTGACATTTTTTGAAGCGTGTGTGATTTTTATTTTCCCTAGAGTAATAGCTTTGTTCATTTCATGAAAAAAAAAACAATATCTACAGGTGTCTTATCCAGAAATTCTCCTAAGAGGTTCTACACATGGTACCTGACTTAATGCGTCCAGTTTTTGACTTTCATTTGCAGACAAATGGATCCGACTGTAGGAATATTAAAAATACAGGTAGTTTAATACTGTATTTAGAGCATCTTACATCACTGATACAGGGCTTCATTTAGTGTAATGTGAATGCTTTTCCCAGAAAGTGGCGACAGGTAAACAGTTCATCACCTGATCACTGTTTAAGAACCTGCCAACGTGGCCTAACCTCAATAAAACAACACAACCGAAAGTGATACTTTCCCTTTTTGACAGCAAACGGTTGATTTTAAAACCACACACGCCTCCTGATTAAACCTCTCTGTAACTCTTTGGCTATACTTGAAGTTTTGAACCACATTTGACTCACTGTGTCTGCGCTGTATTCCCCAGAATCTCCACAAACACGAAGACCCCTTTGCAAACTGAGGACGGGTGAAGTTACCTAGTTAATTCAGAATACAGCAGGGACACGACTGCAGTCTTCAAAAACATGAACAGACAAGACATAATGGCCTCTCATTACAACTGAGATGAGGCCTGGTATTTAAGTGACTTGTTCTGAGTCATGTAAGAAGTCTAGTGTCCTATTTAAATACAAAGAGCAGGCGCATGGAAAGGATGTTTTTAATATCAAAGACATCACTTACAGTTTTCACTCTCATGGTTAATCCACTGGGTTATGTTGATCATTTACTCAGCTGCAAAATTTACGTGCTCTCTAAAGGTTCTGACCTAAACAAAGCATAAACAAATTATGCAAATACCACTTTAACACTTGAAGACCTGCAAATGTCATTATATACATTGTGACAACTTCCAAAT
Source organism: Apogon hyalosoma (assembly GCA_037367295.1). NCBI lineage: Eukaryota > Metazoa > Chordata > Actinopteri > Kurtiformes > Apogonidae > Apogon > Apogon hyalosoma. The sequence goes on from JAPQRP010000030.1 coordinate 21,919,457, forward strand.
AAATGTCCCTCCAGGTTTAACCTTATGTAAGTGATTTATCACCAGTTACACTGTTGCCCATGAAGTTAGAACAATATTGTTTTCAGACACACTCTTTATTCCTATTTACACACAGTAGTAATCACCTTTGACCAGGTACAATGATTACATACTGAGTCTCAGTTACACGTTGTCTATCAACAATAAATCACATTGTCACAGTCATTTCATGAGAAAAGGTAAAATATTTTATTCCAACTTCATAGGAAACAGTGTATTATAGTGTGTGTTTTACATTTTTTCAGTGAAAATCAAGTATTTTCCTATGTTTAATTTACCGATCATGTAGATGTTCAAAGGAAATTCAACAGTTATAAATATAGAGAAAACTGAGGAAAAAAATACTTTTTCAATAAAACGTATTATTAAGTGAGCATAAAAACAAGTAGCTACAGCCACTGCCATTTGTCAAACTACAGGATTTTACTGGTGAATTGATGTTTCAGAAGGTGGCAGTGTTTCCGTGTTGACAACGGCACCTCTGAACATCCAAAATAGAAACATCTGATGCTACTGAAAAGCTGAGAAACTGCATTTTACCTAAACTATTAAAAGATAATGATAGGATTATTTGTTTAGAAGATATTTAACATTATAGATTAGTGGATGCTTTTCATTGCCGGTGGCTGTTAATGAAGTCCATCCCTTGTTCCTATTGCTGGTTTGGTTAAAATCTGATGTATTAAAGTACTGCTCTGCTGCCTGTAACAGATGATCACCATGTGTCAAGGCTAATGATGTGGATGTGTCCAAACGTGTCTTTGCACCAGGGTAAAGTAGTAACCATTTAGTGTGTGTACAGCAGATACTCGGCAGTTGGACAGCAGCCCAGTGTGGAGTTTCCCTGTGGCTTTGTGCCATGTGTTCAGGTCAAGTCAACAGTGACGGCCGAGACACAAAGGGCAGCATCTGCTCATCCAACACATGATGTGGAACGGAGGTGGAAAAGGGAAGATGTTACAGAGGTGACATGATCCATGCTCATGATGGGGGCGAAAGGGCAGAATCAGAAAGTACATTTGTTTTTTTATGTAGGTAAAATGTAATTATTTACTGTGTGGATCGATGTTTGTTTAACCCTTAAAGACCTAGAGGTGTTTTTGTACAGTCCTCCAAATGAATCTTTATCCACATTTAACCTGTCCTAAGTCAAAACAGTTATTTTTAGATGTATTTAATTTATTGACCATGTAGATGTTCATAAAAGCTCAGAGTAAATTCAAAGGTTATTAAATCGAAACAGAGAAAAAAGAAAAAGTGACTCTTTAAGTAAATTATATCATTCACTGATCATAAAAATAAGCATCTTTTACTGGTGAGTCAATGCTGTAGAAAATGATGGTGTTTCCATGTTCACTATGGACCCTTAGTGGTTCATAAGTTTTTAAACATTTTAGATCAGAAGATGCTTTTGGTCACTGGCGGCTGGTTAGGTCTTTGAGGATTAATGTTATGAATAATATTTTTTTGACTCTTAATTTGAAGATTTTTCCCTCGATACATGTTGTTCCTTTTTTTTTTCCCTCCATTGTTATTGAACGACCAAAACAGAACAAGGTAGTGAATTGTGGCTCGCAGATACTCACAGATGGCAGACCCATGTCCATTAAAACAGGTTACTTCCACATCTACATCATACAAGCCCTGTCACAGAAATAGCAGCAACGTACGAACCAGTGTACAACATTAAAGGGTCCCGTGTTTTATGACACATATTGGCTCTGTTATGTAACTTCCATGTGATCTAGTCCAGTGGTTCTCAAACTTTTTACAGTGGAGTACCTCCTGAAATATACTTTTTTAGCCAAGTACCCCCCACTCTAACTTCAGCATTTTTTATTGAAAAAAATTAGGCAAAATTTGTTCCTGTGCCAAAGGTGTCTGTTTACAAAGTTTTGAAAATATAAACAACATATATTTAACTTTACTATATAAAAAAACAGCACATTTTTTAAAGTAAATTTTGTGTGTAAACTATAAACTGAAAAGTGCTCTCTTTCATTGATAAGAAAAATAAATAAATTGGTCATTAATTAATAAAAGAACCTTTCATCAACAAAAAATAAATACTCAGCTAGTCAAACTAATTTTGAATAATATAGAATAGAAATGTTCTTAAAATGTTACTGAAGCTAAAACAAGATGATTGACAATAAAACTATTATATGAATGTATTTATTGTGTTTTATATTTCAGCATTAATTCTCATTATTTATTTTGTATTTGGTACATGATGACTTATTTAATGTTTTGTTTTTTTGGTTTTTTTTTTTAAACATATCAAGTACCCCCTGGGCTTCTTCCAAGTACCCCTGGGGGTACTAATACCCCACTTTGGGTGCCCCTGATCTAGTCCATTGACACATATTTGAGTACAGTCCTGTGATGCTGTGTTTTAGTTGGGCCTTTGCCTGTTGTCCGTCTCAGAGCAACACATTTTCTTGTTCAGAATATAACCATCCTGTAGAGCCGCCGCTCATATTACTGAGTGATAGTGGCTCTTAGTACCCCACATAGTATGCATCTAGACACTTTGAAGGAAGTAATCATTAGATTATAGTGGAATGGAAAAAACATATGCCCACAAATGGTTATTCAGTGGGTCATTTGAGGTTAAATTCTTTTTCTTTTTCCACTCTTTCTCAATGCGTAAACCAACACTGAGTTTCCAGAGGCCATCTGGCCTTATAGAAGACAGGATGAGTCAACAGAGACCACACCAAACCGTAATGATGACAAAAAGAGGAATGGAGATTGTTGTAGGACGTGACAAACAACTTTTTGAGAATACAAGGCACTGTTGTTTATGTGAAGTTAACTGGCTGTGACAGACAGACCACAAGGACTGCATTAGTTATAAATGACAAAGACTTTTCATCAAAACACTTCTCTCTAATTTCTTGGTGAAACAAGTTGCTCCAGATTCTTCTGTGATGGTTCTGACCTTTAAAGCTCCAGTGTCAAGAACATAAAACCATCAACGTGTTTCTGCCATAGCTCATTGTTATTTATTAGTGAGTTAGTAGATACGGCAGCTAAAGATAGTCACTGCCAGGCTTTTTGTTCATGACGTTCTACTTTCTATAAGACATTACAAAAATTAGTTCCAAGGGAAGTGAAAACAGGACACAAATAACACATTGACATATTTATTTTTCTTTGCAACACTTATACTACATACCTACAGCGGGTAGGACATGTGACAAGCTGTGAGTGGAAATTGGAATGCTTAGCCTGAGTGAAACTGCAGAACAAAAGGAACCGGCAAACACACACACAGAGCTATGATTATGAAGACTGGTTTCTATTGCATTACAGTTGATTAAATATTAAACAAGCCAACTGAGGTGGAAATGACAGCGTGACAGCAAAACAACTGAAGCAATTATTATTTTTTTGCATTTTGCAAATAATAATCTAAACTCCATTTGCTACCGACAACACAATCCAATGGGAAGTCTGTCAGGACCTTTTCCCAAACTAACACAAACATTACAGATGTTTCGGTCTTTGTCTCTTTACTAAGACAGCAGTTTCTAGATTGTCTTTTTTAAGCTTCACATTGACTGTGAGAGTCACTTCTTCTGCTTAATGCTTGCTTCATGTATGGTCACATATTAAGGAATGTTAACCAGCTCCTAGTAGCTGAAGCCTTGACCAGCAAGGCCTGCAAACAGTATGTGAGACTCACAACACTTTACACAGTGCATGCAGCTGATGCTTCATTTTTGATTTGGGACGTTTAATTTTATGCTACCATCAGCCATCAAGTTAGCTTAAGTTGGCACAAACATTGTAAGACAGAAACAACTACTACTTTTTCTACCTGCAGCAACTAAAAGGTTAGATCTGTTTATTTTAAACAAGCAGAAAAATAAATGTGGTTTTACATGTTCTATGAGAGACTATTTTATGATTTACTTGAAGTTTATGCTCCAGGTTTGGCAGCAAGACTTCAGAGAGCCAAGAAAGGAAATCACAGAAACTACTGATGGCTCATTTAGCTTTCTCTGAAGTAAAGATAGGTCACTTAATCTGCACTGATAGCACATTTTGGGAGAAGTTGGGTGATGACTAATATTAGAGAACTACTGACTTTTAAGGAAATACAACACTGGTCTACAAGTTAAATGCTTCCAGAATAAAAGTAAGGAAACTTTACCAAGTTTGAGTCACTAATAAAGAAGTATTAAAGTCAAGAATGTTGGTTGGCTGTAGTTTCCAAGAAACAGTCGGATCAAAATGTAAAGTTGTGAGAATTAATGAGAGAATGGGTTTTACTCAAAAGGAAAATTTGTCTCAGAGCTCCCAGATCTACTTCAAAACACAATCTGTACATGACAGTACATTCACTTTTTAGGTTCTGTCAAGTGGACAATTTATAAATCTATTGTATAAATATACATTAATCAATATATGTGTAATAATTTATCATATACACTGAAAACTAAGGGAATCTGACAAAGGAATTTAGGGTAGGTGAAGAATGGGGTAAGGGAGCGGGAGATTATAAATTAAACTTCATCCCACTCCTTTTCAAAATGTTTGACTTTCTTTTATTATAATTCTTTTGTTGTTTGATGTTAATGCAATACTCGAAATAAATAAATAAACAAACAAAACATCAGCTAACCAGCACTTTTGTCATTTGTTTTCCCATTCATCCTATTAAAGTATGTAAGATTTAGCACATTTTTAATGAGACTGATGGTTCATAAAAAAATCATAGACCAGTGTAGTAGTTCAAAATACAGTTCAGTGACCCAGATCAACTCAGGTATTTATTACTTCGACTTAGACGTTTAGTTCAACAGTTATCTGGTTCGTCATAAAATCAGTATGGTTAATTTTTGGCCAACACTGTCTGATTAACTGACCATCTCCTCTTCGTGTATGATAGTTATATCTGTTTTTAAAGAGAAAGCTGTTGTTTCCGTAAATGTATTAAAATCCTTAGTATTACATCCATGGTTGTTTCCTGTCATTATGCTAAGCTAAGCTAACTTGCTTCTGACAAAAGTTTCATATTCACCAGAAGAACAATACGATGGGTCTAATTTTCTCATTTTTACTCTTAGCAAAAAAGCAACAAGCACATTTCTAACATGACTAAAGAATATGACAGTTTGTGAGGCTATGACCCTGACTGACTCTTCCTCATAGGTGATGATCTTCATCTTCTTTCTTCACCTGTACCATGTTGAAGGAGCTGTCCTGTGGCTCTGAGCTCCAGTTCTCAGTCACCAGCCTGTTAAACTGCAAGTCGCTGTACTGGGTAAAGTCCTGACCAGGGTTATGGTTAAAGTTCATATCCATGTTTGTAAATGTGGCGTTGGCGTCAGGCCCTTGGTCGAAGCCAGAGGACATTGAGATGATGTTTGCGTCTGAAAGAATGTCCATGAACGCAGGCGTTTCTAGCAGCTGAGTGAGGATGCTCATGTCTTCACTGCCGAGTTGAGTCTGTTGAAAGTGGAAAGACGACTCTGGGACAGCAACGCTCTCTTCTGTTGGAGGAAAAATGAATGAAGATATATCAGCTTTAAGGTAATGGACTAAATATTCCAACTCTGCATCGAATTATTTCCCTTTTCAATCTTAAAGGGGTCATATTTTGCTAAACCCACTTTTATTAGTCTTTGGTTCATTTATTTGAGTATTTGGACCCTAATAGTTCATAAAGTTTGAATTTGAACCCTCCAGGTGCTGTAAAGCTATCTTTATATTCATTTTGGCAAAAATCGAGTGCATTTCTACAACCCATTTTAATTCCTGCTTAATTTGTTATGTCTATAACTAGTTATGTCACGACATTTGCACATATAAGGTCAAAACTTCAGACAAATATTTATCTGAGTACGACATAATTGTCAGCAGCAGCGGTTGTAGTCCATACTGAAAATATGTCCAAACTTCGAGCCGATTACGTAAAATGTTCAGTTGTTGGTTGAACAGGACAGAGCATCACAGCCAACAACCTGGAGGGGGTGGGGCCTGAAGTGGCTCATGTGCATTTAAAGGGCCAGCGCTCAAAACGACCTTTCTGGTGTCATTACTCAGAAATAGGGTTGAAGATGGACGTGTGGAGTTGAATTAATAAGAATTCAGACCCAAGCATAGTATTTACAGTTCATGTAGACCACAGGGAAATGTTTTAAAATGCATAATTCCATTTTTAAAAAAAAGTTAAATATCAGCCCTTTTATGCAAATCTTCATCACAAAAGATCCTATGATAATTTAAGATTGATAACAATCATGAGATCTGCCAGCTCTAGTTGACAGACTATAAAAAAGTTCTATTACACTGTTGCCCATAAAGTTGAAATAAAATGCTTCTACTTCTTCTGATAAAATGATTGTGACACAGATTACTGATGCCTGTAAATAGGAGAAAGAGCAACATGTACTCAAACAGTGTATTAATAAACTTATTTTTTGCAGCAAAAATGTGGGATTAAACAAGACGACGGTTACACAAATCTTGGTGTAGTTTACCATTTTATCAAGTCAGTAAGCTACCATTTAGCATTGGCTCACCAATGATCCCTCACAGATGGTAGCTCCACCTCTTTTTTCAAACAGTCACTTTCAGCATCAAAACAAGGAAACTGTCAAATCACAAACTACTACTTTCAAAGCAGCACTTCAGAAACCAATGTGTGAGGCCACGGTTCCTCTGTCTGGTAACTATACACAGTCTGTTGTAGTGGCTCAGTGAATCATATTTTAATTAGTGTGTTACAAACAAGCTAATCGAGGCAACAGTACTATTTTGGGCTTCACTTCCCATGTCAGAATCACATCCCATTTCCATATTATCCAGTTGTTTTACCACTTTCTACAGCATTAAGTCACTTAGCTTCAACTTCAGTACTCCTGTGTGCTTCACAAATTGGACACATGCTAATTTACTGTAAGTAATAGACTGATTATGGATTGGTACATAATGCAACCTCACTTTACAAAAGCCAAAATAACCTTTAACCACTAGATCAACACAGAAAGGCTAATTAGCAAGCAACAACAGTACATTTAGCACATTATATAGGACAAAAAAAATAATACAGCAATTAACCTGAAAACCACCAAGCAGGGAATTGAAATGATAAGGTCTTGCAGCTAATGACTCCTTCTTATTGTCATTTTGCATCCTGCACAAAACAGGTCTCCAGCTACTCAAGCAGCAGTAAACCATGGGCCCCTGAACCAATACTTGCCTGTGAGTCAAAATTACTGGAGCTGGATCAACTCCAGCACAACAGATTGACTCAGTTTAATAAAGGAAAATATGAACAACATGAAAAGGCTTATATTGGGAAAAGGAGTGGTTTCTCAGAATTGCACAGATGTTCCTCTTTCATTGGAGCTTTGGTTTGGTACACCATGCCAATTCAACAAAGGCAAAGTGACTGAGCACAAGTGAACCTTCACCACACCGAGGCAAGTTCATTTCACTTTAGTGCATTAAAGGGTGATGCCCAATTTACTCATGAAAACACAGAAATTCACCCTACAATTCAACACTATTAACTCTAAAAGACCTAAATAGCTGCCTGCAACTAAAAGCCCCCACTTATCTAAAATGTTTAATAACATTTGAACCACTAATTCTATCAATTAATTTTAATTCTGGTAAAATGCAGTTTGTTACCTTTTCAGTGGCATCAGATGTGACCCTTTTGGGCATTCAGCAACTCTGTAATGAATATAAAAACACCATTATTTTCTGCAACAATGATTCACCAAATAAAACCCATGTAGTTTGACAAATGGCAGTGGTTAGATGGTTGTTATTCTGTTCAGTTAATGATGAATTCTGTTGAAAAAGCCAAATTTTGTTCAGTTCTTTTCTGTTATGATATTATAACCTTTGGATTTACTCTGAGCTTTAATACCTGTTTTATACTGAAAAGTACAGAGGATGAAGGTTAGATGTACAGAAAATTAATTTAGAAGTCTAGTCTAATGCTCAAATACTTACATTCCTCAGTGTTTTCGTTGGTAAAATTGCACTGCTATATGGATACCCTGATGGTGTATCTTAGACCTAGTTTTTTTATCCTCAACTTTGCATAGTATGCAAAAAAAAAAAAAAAACAGTTTAAAAATTCCTGTGCCCTGTGGCACTTTTCAGGAGCATGTTTCACATTAAAAAAAGCTGTAGATATGTGCATGTAGTACAGTACATTAGCTGGAAGCTAAACTGACTATACCTCAATTAAGTCAAAGTTTTTCAGTTAAAAAATAACAATTAAAAAAAACAACAACAATAACAACAACAACAACAACAAAACTGTAGCTACTATTACTTAACCATCAACCAATGTATTTACCAAAGTATTCTCCTGGAGTGCAGTAACTAGTTAATAACTAGCATGAAAACAATCAGCTTTAAATGTCATATCAAAATAAATGTGTCAGCAAATAAGAAGCAAAATAGATCAAAACGTACCTGCTTGCGTCAGTGGTTAAACAGTTAGCTTTGGTTCTTTCTGTGGTTTTTCCATTCTGTCAGGGCCTTGATCACTTTCACAGGTGGAACGCACCTGTGCCCTGCAGCCAGTGATTATGATGCATTTAACGTCAGGAAAGGAGGTTGTTGGAAAAAGTTCCCTCAAATGTCACATTGAGAGGTGTACTAAAAGCATGGACAGACGCAAATAAGAGACATTCCATTGAATTTTCTTGAATAAACAATCCACGATGAACAGAAATGATGATTTCTGTTGCATTTGTGGAAATCCTCTACTTCTTTCCTCTCTTAAGCTACACTTTTCCCAGCTCTCTTAAACACAGCAGCATTTCCTCAAACAGATCGGCCATATTGTGATTGGGGTCAAGTAAGTTTGACCTTAGAGAATTCTCATCCAGAAAATATTTACATAAAAATGAGTTAAAAACAGTTCTTAAACAATCAACTTAAAAAATATCAGCTTTAAAAAAAATCATGGGGAGATTTGAAAGTGTTATTCTAAACACAAAAATTTCAAATATTTCACTACATCCCTTTCCAATTAAATGAGTCACATTATCCAAATACAAGTCAGAGAGTTATTTGCTACAAGACTTGGATCATTGCTATACTGAAATAGACAAACAAGGTGATGGCAAAGTTCAGTGTGATGGGATTTTAAAAAGCCCTGGTCGTGTTCTCATAACAAAACTACCGACGCGTGGATGATAAAACATCCAGAAAGCCCAAATAAACAACTGTGTGGATCACTTACCTACACCTACCATTATTTATTGTTACTGTGGTTGTAGATTTTGTGTTAAGGGACAGAATACATCATAGCTGTAGAATGCATTTAAAGAACCCGTGTGGAAACATAACTGCCTCGGGTTTCTTGGCCTTGTGTTTTGTGGTTCTTTTTATTCTCATGTTCCACTGTACTGTGCAATTTAACCTATTATTTTGGGATCAGATATCTCTACAGTCTTATAATGTTGCCATTTAAAGAATTCATATAGTTTATTAGAGTTTTCAGTAGCAAGTGATGCATCATGTAATGCATTACCAAATATTTTGCTATTAACTAATATCACTAATTTGACCCGATAGTTTTTAACCCATAAAGACCCAAACATTCACCACCGACCAAAACCATCCACTGATCTAAACTGTTTAATACCTGTTGGTCCACAAATCCTATCAATCCATGAAAATAATTGGTGTAAAATGCAGTTTGTCACCTTTTCATGGTCATCAGACATGACCCAGTTGGATGTTCAGAGGCTCCGTAGTGAACATGGAAACACCGTCACCTTCTACAACATTGATTCACCAGTAAAACCAATGGAGTTTGATCAATGACAGTGGATGGAGATCCTTGGTTTACATTCAATTAATGATATATTTGAACAAAAAAGTCACTTTTTTCTGCAGTTTTCTCTGCTTTTGATATAATAACCCTCAACTTCAATCTGAGCTTTTATGAACATCTTCATGACCAGTAAATTAAATACAGGAAATACCTGATTTATACTAAAAAAATACAGAAGATAACATTACAAATAAATGATGATGAATCACTTAAGAAAAGTTGGATGTACAGAAAATTTAATTTGGCAACTAACATAAAAGTAGCACTGGGTCTTTTTGGGTTAAATATAGGATTATCAGTGATAATACTTTTATCACTGTGACATTATTTATTGAATTCAGGATAAATTACAACATACAGTAGCTGTAAGTTAAGAAAATGTCAAACAAACATGCAGAAGACCAGTTTGGTGGTTCATTATTCATTTTACTCCCTTATGGTGTTATTTTCTGAAAGCCACACATACAGTGGTAACACTACTGGAGGCTGCTGCACAGCTGCCTACTTTATATATATGTCTCCCTTTGGATGCATTTTTTAACACAGTGGGGACAGGAGCAATAACAGTACCGTGGATTAAGCAGAGAATTTGACTGGAGATCCAGCAGGAAGAGAAGCCTGTTAGGTGATAAATTCATTTTATTGCTCTGCCCTCTGAGACTAAAGTGCTTTTTTATTTCATATTCTACAGCTTGGCGACTGTGATTTTCGTGAATGGCATATTTTCCACAAACACAGCTTGTAGTAAAAACACTGAAGCAAGAACAAATATTTTTCAAGTTTCAAGAGATGTTTTCATATTGCAGGTAAAAAAGACATTTTGTAGGATCTAGTTTTATGTTTTGATCTATTAAAAAGTTTAAGTTAATTGACTTACATTTATTAAATCAGCATTAATTACTCAAAACTTTTTACACAGGTAATTAATGGTACTGGCTATTTTTAGCAAAGAAAACAAAAACCTGGCACATAGCTTACTGTATGTGCTCCTGTCATTAGATATAAAAACTTACTGAAAAAGACTTAATATTATAGTTGCTACCATCACCTGTGTATTCTGCACATCTTGACACTGGACTCACTTTTGTGTGTCATGTTTGACTTGACTGTTTTTTACTTATATTGCCTTTTTTTATTTGTCTTTTACTACATAGACACACACACACATATATGTGTGTATATATATTCTTGAATGTTTTATAATTGATATAATTAACTTGAGCGCTTTACAGAACATAAAGCCAAATTTTGTTGCATTGTACAATGGTATTTTGCAATGACAATAAAGCTTATTCTATTCTATTCTATTCTATTCTATTCTATTCTATTCTATTCTATTCTATAGCCAGACAGAATGACACTGAGCAGACCTTCTTGTGTTCTATTTGTTGTTCTTTAGCTCCCTCTGGAGGGTCAACCAGGACATGTATCATGCATTGTTCAACTAGTCATGTATTTATTAAGACTAAAATATATCCATTATTTATATCAAAGGTAATTTTCCTTTAGGAATTACATGCAGATTTCAGTACATTTTAATATGTATTTCATATATTTAATTAGAAAAAAAAATCTCACTCATGAAAATTACTGCAAAGACTTATCTTTGTAGAATGTATTTAAAATGTGACGTGTCTAGCTTAGTTGATTTGGGCTATTAGCCACATGTAAATACAAACTATTATATAAATAAATAAACTCTGGACACACAAACGACAAATCAGAGCCAAATCAGCGTCTTTATTTTACAAACAAACGCATTATTCTATTGACATTTTTTATATAATAAAAAAGCAATTTACAAGCTTAAGAACCAAAATGAAGCAGCACAGAATGATTATGAGTAAAATATATAATTTGAATAAATATACTTTATTTCATGCTATAAAATAAATTCATAAATGGCAATAGATACAACATCAGCTCTAGCTAGCTTCATTTACTTCATAGTTGTACAAAACAGTAGAGTTCTGAGGTTCACAGTTGGGTTGTGAGGTTGTGTGTAGAGTGGACAAAACAGGTGTCGGGAAAATCTGTTATCATGGCTCAATTCATGGTCTCTAGTGGTCCTTAAGCTTCAGCTCTGTGGAAAATATGGGCTCATTGAGACCTTGAGGCAGAATGTTTGGGAACCACTGACTGAGGACTTGTTGACCCACCTGAAGAGAAGTGCACGATTATACTATGGACATAGGAAGTATGTCCAATGAGACCACTTTTAACACTATATACCCTGAGTTCTAAGTTGTTTTTTTGCCCTTTCACCAAATACATTTGAGCAAGAGACATTATAGCGCAGAGTCCGAGGAGTTGTAAAAGGAAAAGGAGCAAGTCCCGGAGGCTTGGATGCTTTCCCTCTGATCTCCAACAACTGCAGCTACAGCCTCGGTGCCTGAGAGGCCAAAGGAGATCACTGAACATCACCATGACAACAGATCGCCCGCTCCTAGACAGTGGCTATACAGCCCAGATTCCCTTTTTTTGTTTTATTTTTTGACACAGCTGGAGGTGCAACTCTGACTCTGAACAGTTCCACTGAGTTTACGACTGAACCACATGCTCAGTTCTTGTGTTGCAGTTCACAGACTCCCATTAGCATTTTGAACGCCGCCAAGCAACACCAGTTTTTCAGTTACACTTTTTTTAATCTCACGAGGAAGTCGACCTGTCAAAAGTTCCTGCAAAATAATTAAAAAATATCAATCAAATCAATCAATATCAAATTGTCCTGATCCTACTTC